>SJYA01002426.1:590888-750214 GCA_006410615.1 Neotragus moschatus | reverse complement strand
AAAAAGCAGAAACATTACTTTGCCAGCAAAAGTCCATCTAGTCAAAGCTATGCATGTAAGAGTTGGATTATAAAGAAAGCTGAGTGCTGAAGAATTGATGTTTTTGAACTGTGATGTTGGAGAAGACTCTTGAGAGTCCTTTGGATTGCAAGAAGATCCAATCAGCCCATCCTAAAGGAAATCAGTCCTGAATATTCTTTGGAAGGCCTGATGTTAAAGCTGAAACTCCAATACTTTGGCCACCTCATGCAAAGAACTGACTCACTAAAAAAGACCCTGATTCTGGGAAAGATTGAAGGCGGGAGGAAAAGGGGATGACAGAGGATGAGATGGTTGGATGGCATCACCGACTCAATGGACATGAGTTTGAGTAAGCTGCAGGAGTTGGTGATGGACAGGGAGGCTTGGCATGCCGCAGTCCATCGGGTCACAAAGAATCGGACATGACTTAGCAACTGAACTGAACTAAGTAGCACAGTAGTAAAAATATGCCTGCCCATACAGGAGATGCAGGTTCAATCTCTGGGTCCAGAATATCCCCTGGAATAGGAAATGACAACCCACTCCATTATTCTTGCCTGGAGAATTCCATGGACAGAGGAGCCTGATGGGCATAGTCCAAGGGATCTCAAAGAGTTGGACAGAACTCAACTATTAAGCACGTGTGTGTGTGCATGCACACCCACAAACACACACACACAGGAGAGACTGACTTCAGGGAAGTCAGTGGTAATTGCATGTCACTTGATAATATTTATAATATCTTGTTCATTTTTTATATTAGTTACTTTTCCCAATGTTAAACAGCTGTGTGTGACCCTTATGGCAGTATTACTTTTAGAAACACATATCCAAATCTACATCAGACAAATCAGCATTTGTGTGTTTGTGTGTGTATGTGTATGCACACAAGCTTTTGGGCAATGGTGAACACAAGAAGGCATCCCATGGATGGGGGGAAAAGACACTGCAGAAGTTTCTAGGGCTTTAGACCCATGTGCTAAGTTGCTTCAGTTGTCTCTGACTCTTTGCAACCCTATGGACTATAGCCCGCCAGGCTCCTCTCTGTCCATATGGATTCTCCAGGCAAGAATACTGGAGTGGGTCCCCATGCCCTCCTCCAGGGGATCTTCCCACATTCCATATATCAGTTCTGTTGCTCAGTCATGTCCAACTCTTCGTGACCCCATGGACTACAGCACGCAATGCTTCCTTGTCCATCACCAACCCCCAGAGCTTGCTCAAACTCATGTCTATCGGATTGATGATGCTATCCAACCATCTCATCCTCTCTTCCTCTTCTCCTCCTGCCTTCAATCTTTCCCAGCATCAGGGTCTTTTCCAGTGCATCAGTTGTTTGCATCAAGTGGCCAAAATACTGGAGCTTCAGCATCAGTCCTTCCAATGAACACCCAGGACTGATCTCCTTTAGGATGGACTGGTTAGATCTCCTTGCAGTCCAAGGGATTCTCAAGAGTCTTCTCCAACACCACAGGTGAAACGTATCAATTCTTCCATGCTCGGCTTTCTTAGTGGTCCACCTCTCACATCCATACAGACTACTGGAAATTCCTCAGCTTTGACTATAAGGACATTTGTCAATGCAAAATGTCTCTGCTTTTTAATATGCTATTTAGGTTGGTCATAGCTTTTCTTCCAAGGAGCAAGTGTCTTTTAATTACATAGCTGCAGTCACCATCTGCAGTGATTTGGAGCCCCCCCCCCAATAAAGTCTGTCACTGTTTCCATTGTTTCCCCATCTATTTGTCATGAAGTGATGGAACTAGTTGCCATGAGCTTAGTTTCTTTTGACTGTTGAGTTTTAAGTCAGCGTTTTCACTCCCCTCTTTCACTTTCATCAAGAGGTTCTTTAGTTCCTCTTCGCATTTTGCCATAAGGATGCTGTCATCTGTGTAACTGAGGTTATTGATATTTCTCCCAACAATCGTGATTCCAGCTTGTGCTTCATCTAGTCTGGCATTTCACATGATGCACTCTGCATATAAGTTAAATAAGCAGGGTGATGGTATTCACGTTAACATCTTCCTTTCTCAATTTGGAACCAGTTAGTTGTTCCATGTCAGATTCTAACTGTTGCTTCTTGACTTGCATACAGATTTCTCAGGAGGCAGGTAAAGTGCTATTTTTTTTTCTTCTTAAAAACTTTATTTATTTTTAATTAAAAGATAATTGCTTTATAATACTGGTCTGATTTCTGCCATACATCAACATGAATTAACCACAGGTATACAAATGTCCCTTCCCTTTGAACCTCCCTCCCACTTCCCACCCTTTCCCACCCCTCTACAGCACCCCAGCTTGAGTTCCCTTGAGTCATACAGCAAATTTCCATTGGTTATCTATGTTACATATGGTAGTGTGGTCTTGTATTCCCCTGTATTGAAGAATCTTCCACAGTTTGTTATAATCCACACAGTAAAAGACTTTAGTATAGTCAATGAAGCAGAAATAGATGTTTTTTCTGGAATTCTCTTGATTTTTGTATGATCCAAGAGATGTTGGCAATTTGATCTCTGGTTTCTCTGCCTTTTCTAAATCCAGCTTGAACTTCTGGAAGTTCTAGTTCATGTAATGTTGAAGCCTGGCTTGGAGAATTTTGAGCATTGCCTTGCTAGCATGTGAGATGAGTGCAATTATGTAGTAGTCTGAACATTCTTGGCATTGCTTTTCTTTGGAATTGGAGTGAAAATGGACCTTTTCTAGTCCTGTGGCCACTGCTGAGTTTTCCAAATTTGCTGGCATATTGAGTGCAGCACTTTAACAGCATCATTTTAGGATTTAGAATAGCTCAACTGAAATTCCATCACCTCCACTAGCTTTATTCACAGAGATGTTCCCTAAGGCCCACTTGACTTTACACTCTAGGAAGTCTGGCTCTAGGTGCATGATCACACCATCATGGTTATCTGAGTCATTAAGATCTTTTTTGTGTATTCTTCTGTGTATTCTTGCCACCTCTTAATATCTTCTGCTTCTGTTAGGTCCATATCATTTCTGTCCTTTATTGTGCCCATCTTTACATGAAATGTTCCCTTGGGGTCTCTAGTTTTCTTAAAGTGATCACTAGTCTTACCCATATAATATATAATTCTTATATGATAATTCATATCATTCCATATATAGAACTCCATATTTAGACCCATACCCCAATATAAAACTCTTCTGAGTTATCCTGCACCAAAAAGATCAAGAATGTTTTGGGTGGATTTTCTCCATCTAAACCATCTATGGGCTGTAGCCTGCCAGGGTTCCTTCTCCATGGGATTTCTCAGGCAAGAATACTGGAGTGGATTGCCATTCCCTTTTCCAAGGGATCTTCCCAACTCAGATATCGAACCCAGGGCTCCTGAGTTGCAGGCAGGCTCTTTACCATCTGAGTCACTAGAGAAGCCCTTCTAGATTTAAGAACTTAAAAGCAGAGTACACCATATTACCTATCTTACTATTTACTTGCCTTGTGCTTAGTCACTCAGTTGTTTCTGACTCTTTGCTACCCCGTGTACTGTAACCCGCCGGCTTCCTCTCTCCATGGGTATTCTTCAGGCAAGTATACTGGAGTGGGTTGCCATGCCTTCCTCCAGCAGATCTTCCCAACCCAGGGATTGAACCCAGGTCTCCCGCATTGCAGATGGATTCTTTACTGTCTGAGCCACCAGGGAAGCCCAGTATTTCCTTACTGAAGCACAAATATGTTTCAGTTCAGTTGCTCAGTTGTGTTTGACTCTTTGTGACCCTGTGGACTGCAGCATGCCTTAAGTGTTTGCAAATATAGTTAAGAATTTATAATTCAGAGCACACCCACCAGTAGGCAAAAGTGAGTGCAAGAACAGGATACAGAGTCTTACATGAATGTTTGAACATTTTCCCTAGGTATAGAGATGTTTTCTTCTTTTGGATCTATTTAACTAATATGAGATGGAGGAAGAAACGTTCTGGAAAATTATATCCACATGCATTCACTGTCAAAGTGTCCAATAAAATCTCCAAGTATCTGAACATTTCATAGCAGTTCTCTTTGTTTTCGCTGAAGAGCAGCAAAAATTGCTGGGAGCAATCTGAACCAACATTTGACACCATTGCAGAGGCCAGTCTCTGCATGTAGACATGAAGAGATGGATTTTAGGATGGATAAATCTTCTGGTATTTCAAATGGATTGGAGGTAGAATTTTTAAAGAGATAAACTCTTTGGCCTTTCTTCTTTACTATATTGTCTTTATCGCAACCACCTAGAAGATTGATCATCAAATTTTCATGCATATATTTCATGAATAATATTAATAAATTCTAGCATGTAACAGATCTAAGAAGCATATCTGATTATCATATTAATAGTCACAAATAGACAAAGCTAGCACTTCAAATGTACAATCCTCTGTCATACTGACAGCTTTACTAACTATTATTTGCACTGTTTTACAAACAGCTTGTAGGAATGTTATGGTTTATTGGAGCAATACATTTGTATCATCATGGATTTTCTGGCTGTTACAAAATTCTCCTTTGAGAACACATCAGAAGATATTTCTGAGTTTAAAAATCCAGGTCAAATTATGAAAATTAAAACAGTCCTAAACTTCAAACCTGATCATGTGAAAAGTGAGTAAAGTTCAATGTAAGAGAAAAAGTTAAGGCAATCTCCAATAGTTTAAAAAAAAAGATTTTTGAATAAAAAGAGAATTCTTTACAACCTTAATCCATTATTAAAGGTGACCATTCATCCTTAGTAATAAGATCAATTTGTGCTGAAAATTTAGTTCTATATGTGTGAATTGGAAGTGATCTTATTAGTGTTCTACTACATCAAGTTTGATAAAATCCCCAATCCATTTCAGTTAAGTTTCTATTGATCCACTTAAGAGATCAATTTGGACTTGTTCGATTCTTTTGTCAAGGGATTTCATCTGGCTTGAGTTTAACTTTATGAAATAAACATGATTTAGAAATGTAAGATGGAATAAAAAAGAGTCCAGATAAGTGTTGACAATTATTTGAACTCAAGTTTTTGCATTTGAGCATCTGATAGGACATTGCCACGTAGAAATGGACTAGAAAAACAACAGGACAAAGACGACAGAGTGCCTTTCAAAGTAGTGAAGGTCATACTTTCCTTCACTTGACTAGTGATTATGTTTCTGTGTCATTGAACAACTTGAAATCTATTTGTCAATAAAATAGTTTTGCTTTTATTCTTTAGTATGTTTTACATCTGATACTGACTTTCATTAACTAAATATGTCCTTCATATTAGCTTTTAATTTTCCTATTTTCTGCATTTCATCCTTTTTATTAGACAAAGAATAGATTTTAAAATGCGTAAAGGTCTTGAGGACAGTGACATGAGTTCCACCTGATAACCAGTTTCCTGTCTCTTTCTTACCTTCAGGAACAGTTTTAGATGATGCTAAAAAAGGGAACTGCCCAGAAACATTTCTCTTTCATACTAATTCTCTTTTTATATCCACAGAATAGGCAGGGAAGTTCTTTTAGCAAGAAGCAGCCCTTAAGACCTTCTGTTCCACGTGGTGAAAAAAGGGTGTATAACACAGGGAGCCCAGCCTGGTGCTCTGTGATGACCTGGAGGGGTGAAATGGTGGGAGAGATTGTCTTTCTCTCTCTCTTTCTATGTGTATATATATATATATATATATGTATATATATATATATACACACACACACACACACACACACACATGCATACACACACATATATAATATGTATGTTTTATACATATAAATATAATTAGGACTGATTCATATTGATTTATGGAAGATACCACCACAATATTATGAACTAGTTATTCTCCAATGCAAAAACATAGGTGTATAATATGCAGTGATTTTGCATGTATCACATTGTCAGGGAAGTTCATTGTCCTTTTCCCTTGGGGTATCTTCTTGAGGACAAAGAGATTTGAAGATAGAGACTCAACATGTACAAACAAGTCAGAGCGTTGATTGGTGGTCAGCGTGGTATGTCATGCCATCAGCTTTCAGTTAGGAGAACAGAGCCACTCTAAGTTCCATGGGAATAAAAGATTCATTAGCCTTTGTAGAAAAAATTAGACAATAGACAAATGTGAGGCCTTGCTGAGGGAGTGATGTTCTGGAAGGGTGGGTGATGTTGGAGTTTAGAGAAACAGTTACTAAAAATCAAAAAAGAGCTAGTGCAGGCAGACAAATCTCATGGGAAATCCAAGAGACTAAGCCCTCTAGGTACTCAGAATGGGGTCAGATGTGCACACACATGCTCTCCCATGATACTAACAGCATAAAAATGAGGAAGAAACTGATGAAGAAAGACAAGGCCCTGGGAAAGAAATCAAATAAGATGCCCCCTTCATCACATTTTTAATTTCAATTTTTGTTATTAAATAATTATTAAAATGTAAAGACCTCCATTCTGGTTATTTCTCACATTTGTTGGTTTTCTAGATGAAAGGCAACAAGCTACTTACAAAGTTTCACCCTGACATACATAGAAAATTCGGGAATTCACCTTGTTTCATTTTGTAGATGAGCACACTGAGACCTCAAAAATTAAAGAAATTCATTTAAAATGACTCAGTCAGTCAAGATAGAGTTCTGTCCACCGACTCCAGGCTCAGTGCTCCTTCTGTTTTACAGGACTCCTCCTCAAGGAGACATTTTGAGTTAAACTGTGGTGAAGTCTCACTCTTTAAAACTTGCTCCTAATTAACACATACAGAACTAAATTTTTAGCCCAGATTGATCTGATTATTAAGGATGATCCTGTAACTGGCCATATTGACATTTCCTTTGGCAAATCCATCTTTCAAGGCTTACTTCCAAGAGTCAGGGTAGTCTCTTGCTAATGTGGAGGTCATGTTGAAAGAACTAGGTGACAAATTATAATTTCCTGTATTCTTACAACATCTTTAACCAGTTCCATCCAGCAAGTCTGAAAACCTAGTCCATGCTATATCCTGCGTTAGACAATAAGAAGAGGTGCAGAAAGGATCAGAGATGACCCTTCTGCTTTAGGTTATCCTACTGATCTGTTCTATTTTCTTGGGTGTCTCTCAGAGCTACCTTTACATCAGCTTTTTAAGGGCTGAAAAATGCTTGCTAAATTGGATAGCTTATTCATTCACCTCAAACTTATTCCAGTAGGCAGAAAAAATAAAGGGTATGAAAATGGGTTAAATAAGTATTTTTGCCAAAGATAGAAAAATATAGGAAAAAATCTTACATTAATCATAAACTATGTGTTTGGCCTAAGAAAGCTATATCCTTGAAAATGGGAACACATTATGAACCAAAAATTACCCTAAAATTTTACAATTAAAATCAAACTTTTGGTACAAATTCAGGATTCATAAACTTTGTACCATTTAATACTATTTTATTTTCCATTTTCCATTTTCAAGATGACTTGAGCCAATTACAACCAAATTTAGTTGTGCTTGTTGGTTTTTCACAATTGCTCTGTTTCTGTTGTGTAAAATTTGCAGATCGCATCGATTCATTAATCATGGCAACTCTTGGGAGCTTAATCAATCTTCAAAACAATTAATGTTTGTGCAGTTTATAGTTAATGCTGCCATAGAGATTCTTCTTTTTATGCATTTAAAAATCCCAGGGAAATTATCTTTCTTTCTCCTTCAGGGTGATGGGCAGTTCCTTCTCTGACTTTCTGGAAGTGGTTGGTAGGAGTGAACTATTGGCAGCCGTTCAATAAACAACTGAAGATGAGATCTGCTTTTCCAGAGAATAGTGGCCATTCTACCATCCTATTTCCTATGCCAGGAGGTCGAGAGCAAAAGCATATTTGGACAAGTGAAAATAATATTAATGGAAGAGGTAGTGTCAGTACCTAAGACAGTTATTGGAGAACTGATGGGCAGAAAGGAAAGGGTGGTGAATGTGTGCTGAACACGCAGACGCGTTTCTGCTCTGGATTGCGTTGTGTGTGCGCTCTGCCTGGTTTCTTCTGCTTCAGTTGCTGAAGGCCCGCTGAGACACCGGTGAATTCTTGTCTGTTCTGCAGCTGACCCTCTACTCCATGTGCTTTCTTACTTGCTGTGAGAACTAAGTTAGTCCCCTCTCTTCCAGTTGAATGGAGGGTTTTTACAAGCAGAGGGATGCCACTTGAGTCCAGGCCTGAAGCGGGCACCAGGGGTCTGATTGCTCTTTATCACATGGAAAGCACAGGGAGACAAGGTGGGCGAGCCCTCCAGTGGCTGTATCCCCGTTCTTGCCCCTGTGACAGTGTTTCCTCCACAGGCGGAAGAAGCAGGGATTAATTACTTGTTGCTTCATTTCATTTTTCTTCTCATCAGTTTTAAGAGATCTCCCTATCTGTTTAGCTGTCTTCATAGATTTTCTTGATATTCATTTTACCCGTACTTCACTGAGGAGGAGGGAAACCAATTTTGATTTGATCCAGGTTTGATTCTTCTGCCCTTCTGAAAACTCCAATACAGTTGAATTTAGTGAGCTTACAAATGGTCAAGGAAAGGTCTAAAGATGATAAAATTATAGGGAAAGAGAGACCTATGAGAAGATTTGTTTCCAGAAATTGAGTCATTTTTCATAAGGAAATGAAAGAGGAGCAGGGATGATGAACATGTGTAGCAGAGATTCCAGGCAACCAGCTAACGGATGCCTAAATAGAAACAGGAAGTAGCTAAAGGTGCATGGGGTAGAAACACAAAGCCCCAGTTGTATTATCATCCCCCCAGTTGGTGAGAAATTGGAAGTGATTCCCTGGTTCTCATATGTTGAAATGATATTATATTTCTCAACCACAGTTTTGTAACGCTTTCTTTATCATAGTCTTTGTTTCTTCTGCTAGATAACCTTTCCATATCTTATCTCCTGAGACACTTTCATCTCTTCACAACCTGCCGCCAGTCATTGTAGTAGTTTTTATTCAGGTGTATTACTTCCATGGTGACTTCAAAAGGACCCTGAACTCTGTGAAAACAGGAATTATTAAAAAAAAATTTTTTTTGCAATTGAAAGTCTCTCTAACAGTGCTTCATGTATGATTAGTACTCAATGAGTATTTTTTAAATATCCTCTGAAAGAAGTTGCTGATCAGCTTGGTTTGAAGCAAAGACTAGCAGAAAAGCTTAACGCTCTGGGCTGGTGCACTGGGATGACCCAGAGGGATGGTACCGGGAGGGAGGAGGGAGGGGAGTTCAGGATGGGAATACGTGTACACTCGTGGCAGATTCATGTCAATGTGTGGCAAAACCAATACAATATTGTAAAGTAATTAGCCTCCAATTAAAATAAATATATTTATATTAAAAAAAAGAAAAGCTTAATGCAGAGATCTTTCTGGAGCATTAGGAAATGGACATCCTAGTTGATCGCATGCCTGTGCTAACCTTGAGTCTTTTCCCAGCCTTTTGCCTTTTTCCACCATTTTCCCAGCTCCTTTAACAATTCTAACCAGCTAGAGAGACTGGAGCAGGAAATGGCAACCCANTTAAAAAAAAGAAAAGCTTAATGCAGAGATCTTTCTGGAGCATTAGGAAATGGACATCCTAGTTGATCGCATGCCTGTGCTAACCTTGAGTCTTTTCCCAGCCTTTTGCCTTTTTCCACCATTTTCCCAGCTCCTTTAACAATTCTAACCAGCTAGAGAGACTGGAGCAGGAAATGGCAACCCACTCCAGTATTCTTGCCAGGATAATCCCACAGACAGAGGAGCCTGGAGGGCTACTGTCCATGAGGTCGCAAAAAGTCGGGCACGACTGAGTGACTGCACAGCATAAAGACAATATTAATAGTTAGTGATCAAAATGAACTCAAACCAAGGTTTTAAAACCCCAAATAATGGAAAAGAAAACGAGGACATAGAAGTGGTGCATTCACCCACATGATTCATCGACTTTTGAATAGAATCTAGGGCACCATATGGATGTGCTGAATGGACCAATTCTCTGGACAAGAAAACCATCGCAGCCACTCTTTGTGAATCTATGGGAACAAAATAGTACCAAGAATATGTTCACTGTTGGAAACTGGCCCACAGGGCCAAGAAGAGTCCATTTGTTCCGTATGCAGTTATTTTTATGACCAGCCATGATTATTTCTTATAAATAGAAATCATCAATATGAATATTCAGGATGAATTCTTATCCTAGGTACATGGGGTATGTTCTTACCTTCAGCAAAAAGTGAACCAGAAACAAAATGCGGACCCCCCCCCGCCCCAAAGTTTGTTTTTAACACTTTCAGTGCCTCTTTTTCTCTGATATTCCCAGATACTGCTTTCACTTTCTGCTTTTTGAGAGCTTGGCTACCATGTTGAATACAGCACTCTTTCTGCATAAAGAAGTTCAATTCTTAAATCCTATTTTGCAAAAGAATGCTTTGTTCTCTTTTAAAGGATTTTGGGAATACAGAAATCAGGGCTTCAAGGAAGACATAAAGGGAGAAACAATATTGCATTGTAATAAGGAACCTATTCAGTAGGACTGAAATCTGAGTTGGTAGGTGACCACCTCCTCTTTGTGGATACTCAAGTCGTGGCATTCAGCAGCAGAGGAGAGCAAGCAAGATTTTGACATATTTGTTCAAGTGTAATACTTTATTCATTTCCCTGAATAATTGGTTTCTTCAAGAAGCTTTTATTCTGAGTCTTATTGTATCCTGACCACATGAAGGGATATGAGTCCTTTAGTAAATAAATAGGCTCTGTGTGTTCTAAATGAGTAGAATATTGACCTCGACTCTTCCCAGCAGTGTAGTAGAGCAGTATGGTGGAGATGACTTATGAGGCAAGTCTACCACATTAATTCAAGTGACAAACTCTTCCCTTCACAAATAGCTTCCACATTCTCTGCCCACACAGCAAGTGTCTTCTTTTGAGTCAGCAATAATACAACATTTGCTCACTTCCACACATTTAAATAACCAGTTCATAAAACCGTTTTAATCTGAGACATATTTTTAAAAGACTGTTTTTGTGAAATTTCATATTTTGCATTGGCCTTTTAATGACTCTTTTTATTCAAAACATTAATTTTTGAAACATTTTAATTGGAAATGAAAGTATACAAATAAAAGCAAAATATGTATGACATGGCATTACTAAAGATAGGAAATTTTGGAAATAAGTTCTGACAAAATTTCACGACACTTGCAGTGATTTTGCTGTTAATCAGCTTCAAATTCTAAGTTCTCATCTTGCTTTAGTGAGAGAACTACATATTTTAAAGGTATGTTTGTGACTAGTGTGAAAGTCGCTCTTTGCAACCCCATGAACTATACAGTCCATGGAATTTTCCAGGACAGAATACTGGAGTGAATAATCTTTTCCTTCTCTAGGGATCTTCCCAACGCAGGGATCAAACCAACTGAGCCCCAAGGGAAGCCCAAGAATACTGAAGGATGTAGCCTATCCCTTCTCCAGGGGATCTTTCTGGCCTAGGAATCGAACCATGGTCTCCCGCATTGTAGACTGATTCTTTACTTCCCTTGTGGCTCAGATGGTAAAGCGTCTGCCTACAATGCAGGAGACCTGGGTTCAATCCCTGGGTCGGGAAGATCTCCTGGAGAAGGAAATGGCAATCCACTCCAGTATTCTTGCCTGGAAAATTCCATGGACAGAGAAGCCTGGTAGTCTACAGTCCATGGGGTTGCAAAGAGTCGGACATGACTGAGTGACTTCACTTACCAACTGAGCTATCAGGGAAGCCCATTTAAAAGCTAACCTCAGATATACAGATGCACCACACTTATGGCAGAAAGTGAAGAAGAACTAAAGAGCTTCTTGATGAAAGNTATCCTGACCACATGAAGGGATATGAGTCCTTTAGTAAATAAATAGGCTCTGTGTGTTCTAAATGAGTAGAATATTGACCTCGACTCTTCCCAGCAGTGTAGTAGAGCAGTATGGTGGAGATGACTTATGAGGCAAGTCTACCACATTAATTCAAGTGACAAACTCTTCCCTTCACAAATAGCTTCCACATTCTCTGCCCACACAGCAAGTGTCTTCTTTTGAGTCAGCAATAATACAACATTTGCTCACTTCCACACATTTAAATAACCAGTTCATAAAACCGTTTTAATC
The DNA here is from genome assembly GCA_006410615.1 of Neotragus moschatus. Taxonomy (NCBI): domain Eukaryota; kingdom Metazoa; phylum Chordata; class Mammalia; order Artiodactyla; family Bovidae; genus Neotragus; species Neotragus moschatus. Next base: position 738,140 of record SJYA01002426.1, on the reverse strand, counting down.
TGAGACATATTTTTAAAAGACTGTTTTTGTGAAATTTCATATTTTGCATTGGCCTTTTAATGACTCTTTTTATTCAAAACATTAATTTTTGAAACATTTTAATTGGAAATGAAAGTATACAAATAAAAGCAAAATATGTATGACATGGCATTACTAAAGATAGGAAATTTTGGAAATAAGTTCTGACAAAATTTCACGACACTTGCAGTGATTTTGCTGTTAATCAGCTTCAAATTCTAAGTTCTCATCTTGCTTTAGTGAGAGAACTACATATTTTAAAGGTATGTTTGTGACTAGTGTGAAAGTCGCTCTTTGCAACCCCATGAACTATACAGTCCATGGAATTTTCCAGGACAGAATACTGGAGTGAATAATCTTTTCCTTCTCTAGGGATCTTCCCAACGCAGGGATCAAACCAACTGAGCCCCAAGGGAAGCCCAAGAATACTGAAGGATGTAGCCTATCCCTTCTCCAGGGGATCTTTCTGGCCTAGGAATCGAACCATGGTCTCCCGCATTGTAGACTGATTCTTTACTTCCCTTGTGGCTCAGATGGTAAAGCGTCTGCCTACAATGCAGGAGACCTGGGTTCAATCCCTGGGTCGGGAAGATCTCCTGGAGAAGGAAATGGCAATCCACTCCAGTATTCTTGCCTGGAAAATTCCATGGACAGAGAAGCCTGGTAGTCTACAGTCCATGGGGTTGCAAAGAGTCGGACATGACTGAGTGACTTCACTTACCAACTGAGCTATCAGGGAAGCCCATTTAAAAGCTAACCTCAGATATACAGATGCACCACACTTATGGCAGAAAGTGAAGAAGAACTAAAGAGCTTCTTGATGAAAGTGAAAGAGGAGAGTGAAAAAGTTGGCTTAAAGCTCAACATTCAGAAAATGAAGATCATGGCATCTGGTCCCATCACTTCATAGCAGATAGATGGGGAAACAGTGGAAACACTGGCTGACTCTATTTTTGGGGGCTCCAAAATCACTGCAGATGGTGATTGCAGCCATGAAATTAAAAGACGCTTACTCCTTGGAAGAAAAGTTCTGACCAACTTAGACAGCATATTAAAAAGCAGAGACATTACATTGCCAACAAAGATCCATCTAGTCAAGGCTATGGTTTTTCCAGTGGTCATGTATGGATGTGAGAGTTGGACTGTAAAGAAAGCTGAGCACCAAAGAATTGATGCTTTTGCACTGTGGTGTTGGAGAAGACTCTTGAGAGTCCCTTGGACTGCAAGGAGATCCAACCAGTCCATCCTAAAGGAAATCAAACCTGGGTGTTCATTGGAAGGACTGATGTTGAAGCTGAAACTCCAATACTTTGGCCACCTGATGTGAAGAGTTGACTCATGGGAAAAGACCCTGATGCTGGGAAAGACTGAGGGCAGGAGGAGAAGGGGACGACAGAGGATAAGATGGTTGGATGGCATGACTGACTCAATGGGCATAGGTTTGGGTAGGCTCCAGGAGTTGGTGATGGACAGGGAGGCCTGGTGTGCTGTGGTTCATGGGGTCGCAAAGAGTCGGACACGACTGAATGAACTGAACTGAAGGTCTTGCAAATGATAAATAGCCAATAATATTTCATATTTATTGTTTGTTTAGTTCATGCATGGCTGTAGCCTTGGAAAACAAGATTCTTAGTGAATAGTACCACTCTGCATTTCTTATAACTTTATAGCTCTGTGAGTATTGAAAGGAATTTTGAAAGCCAAGATTTCTCACCTTTGTACTTTATTGTAAAATTGTAAAAGTGAGGTCGCCAGGTGGAAGTTTTATTTACCTTACCCTTAGAGGGAAAAAAATAGATAAAAAGGAATAAATGGCTTATCTCAACATTAGGAGCAAATTAGGGAATCAATAGATTTTTCTTGCACCTTCCAACTAGTTTTAAAATCATTTTACTTTCAAGAAAATATACCTAAAGCTGGTGATTTCTTTTTATTTAATAGGATTATACACCTGTGTAATATTTTTGACTTTAGGATATCACAGTCTTAAGAAAAGTAGATAAACTTTATGTATTTATTACTTATATCCTTCATTTTAAAAATAAGTATTTAAAAGGGCTTATAAGATACCATTATTTTTAGGTAATAAAATTGGAAAATAGGGAAATAAATAGGAAAAGTAAAATAAATCTGGGGATAATGTTTAAATATAGATTATATTCCATAGTGTTCAATATGCTTTGCTATAGCTTGGTTCAAAATTTGACCTCAATCTTTCTAGCAGCTGACACAAACAACATTCAAGTATTTTATTCCCTGTAACAGTGTAAGAGTTTTCCTATGGATCCTACCATTGGTTTATATGAAATATGTATATCAAGCATCTATTTCCAAAATGATATATTTAGCAAAAAGATAATACAGTGGGAGAGAATTGTTAAATAAGAAAGCAAACTAAATTTTAGTCACAACATAACCTAAATTAGTCTTGGTCTCAGTTTTAGGTGGAATGAAATGGCTTCCTGGTTGTGCCCAGAAAGACTGAAGAGAATATTAAAATGGACATTTCTATATTTCTGCAGTGATATTTATTAAACATTCTTCATATACCTTGAGAATATAGTGAATAATTTTTCTCTGACACGTGAGCAAATTGACAGAGTAAGCCCATGATAAATATTCAGTATAAGCTGAACAACTCTAGTTATCTCTGTGAAACATATCATGGGAATGCCTGTGATGCTGGTCGACTGGGAGAAGCCCTAGAGACATATTTGGACCTTTTACCTTACCCTTTCCCTTGTTCCATAAATCATGCAAATGTTTCTTCCCTACCTAGATGTTAGTTAAAATCATATTAACAGTATTTATTGAGCAAGAGTTATGCACCAGGGTTTGTAGTTGCTACAGTTGATATTGGGCTTCCCAGGTGATGAGAGTGGTAAAGAATCCACCTGCCAATGCAGGAGACACAGAGATACAGATTCAATCCGTGGGTTGGAAGATCAGCTGGAATAGGAAATGGCACTCCACTCCAGTATTCTTGCTGGAATATGCCATGGGCAGAGGAGCTAGGTGGGCTACAGTCCATGGGGCCTCAGAGACGCGGACATGACTGAGAGACTGTGCACGCACACAGAGTTTATATTAAGAAATCCATAATTTCGCAGTGTATGTGACATAGTAAAGGGACAAATAAACTACAGTCTACCTAAGAAAGGCCACGAAGAAGTACCAACCATGTCTGATGAAGTGAAAAAGAGGGACAGTGGCCTCTTTTGAAGGGATAGGTACAGGTTTCTTGGAAAATATGGTACTTGAGATGGGTTTTGATGAATGGGTTTGACTGGGACAAGTGGAAGGAGACATTCCTTGCAGAAAGAATGCCATGTGTAGAAGCCCTGAGGCAGCACTTAGTTCCATTCACATCCTTCACACTCTGTCCCCAACCACACAGAGATGCAGCAATTATAGGAAGTCATTAGATTTCTCATTTCCACAGCTTTTGACTGCATCTCAACCCCTCCACTTTAAAATATTTTCTGTCTCCTATCTCTCTCATCCTGGTTTCATCACCGAAGCCTTATTTCTGCAGCACTCATTCAAACTGACAACTTGTTTGGTCTGCATGACTTTCCTCCATAGCAACTCTGAGGGATGATCTGGCTCAGATGATTTTCTTAGTTGTATACCAGCTACCCGTGGATAAGATTACAAGGGCTACTTCTTCCTTCCTAGGCCCTTCCCTCCCTTTCCTCCCAATCAGGCATCTAACGTACCCTACTCTAGACTCCAGGGCCCCAGTTCTCTGCTTATTTAGGGGGCAGGATCAGATCAGGAGAAAATGCTAATATCACAGGAACTGCATGTAATCTGGTTTACTAGGAATAGGAGATGCACTCAAGTGATTGGTAGAACACACTGGGAAGAGAGAGATAATCTAGGCTTGTATTGTGGGAGTCTCTGACATGCTGAGAACATTTTATTTGATTTGACAATAAAGGGGAATTCAGTGGAGGATTTGGAGCAGGTTTTCTGTTTGCATTTGTTTCCCTCTTTCTGGTGGGTGGGTGTGTGTGTGTGTGTGCGTGCATGCGTGCGTGCGTGCGTGTGATACGTTCTCATAGGGAAAGGGATGGCATCTTTTAGATTCTCTCTATGGTGCCATTCACAACTGTGTGCACCCAAGTGTGTGTGTGTGTGAGTGATATGTTCTCATAGGAAAAGGAATGGCATCTATTCAGTTTTCTCTATGGTGCCATTCACAACTGTGTGCATCCAAGAAAGGCTTCGTAGAGATAAGGGTGGTGATGAAATTTGGAAAAATTTGTCAGACCATAGTGCTTTTCAGAATATCATCTTCATAAAAGAATCAATCATCCTTGAGAAGGAACTGCATTGCTTAGAAAAGAGTAAGTGGACAATGCCAGTAAAAATGGAAATATGTATTTAGCCTGTAGAAGTCTTTAGTTTTAACTGGCAGAGACCGGATGGAAACTGAAACAAATCTCAGAGTTTCATGCTCTGCTGACAGCAGAGATGTGGTTCACTTAGCTTCTAGCCGAGTGTTTAAGTGATATTGAAACACTTCCAGTTTACAGTACATTTGGCAGCTCTCTGTTGAATAATCTTTTTTATGTGTATTCTGTTTGGAAGTGAATGTATACCAGTTATTTTAAGTAGTATTTTTTAATCTGTTGTTGTGTTAATTGTAGCAAAGACAGCAGCAACACAATCATAGACTGATGTGAATGTTTTATCCAATGAACCAAAGAAATATCCACCAGGGCTGTATCGAAATTGCAGTGGACTGAAAATAATCAAATATGAATGGGTTTAAGTAGCCAATGGCACTGACAGCTTATGAAGCTGAACACTAGATTTTTTATATTTTTTTCCTGCTGCAGTTTGTGTGAGAGTCACTGAAGAAAGAACCCCTCCGTGTGATTATATTTTCTTGTGGAATGTAACTAATTTCACAGTGGAATAATTTTGACAAGAGTTCTTAGTTTCCTTCCATATGTTTTATTTCATTTTCTAGAAAAGAGGTCCTTGCCCTGGCACATTTGAATGCTGTTGAGCACCATAGGAAAGCTGTTTATTTTGGTGCAATTATCAGTGGCAAAAAGAGAGAGAAAAAAGATAAAAATAAAAAGGGAAGGTGAGCCTGGGTGAATTGCTCTTGAACTGTTGCATGCTACCACAGAGGCCTCGAATCTGAGCAAAGCAATGGGACATCACAGCTTCTCGTTAAAATCTGAACCAAAGAGAAAATTATGGGTGCACATGTGTGTGGAATTCCGTGCCTTCCACCCCCTGCTGAACAACTGGACTTTGTTCTCATTGTGTTTTTTTTCAACACTCTGTTACTGTGTTTCATTCAACCAGGGAAACACTTGAGAAACAATAGAATGAGAATAAGAATATCATAAAATTTGTATTTAGGATATGCAAGGAGGGAAATAAAGAACAGAGGTAGTACTAATTGATGTTGGATTCTTTGAAGGGCAAGTCTCTTATTTCCTTGAAATTTTCTATTTATTGACTTCAAAGCTGTCATTTCTAAATAGATTTCTGGAACTAGGAATCTTGGCACAAAATCTTCAGTGTGTTCCAGGAGGCTTTACTCTGGCACATTACCCAGTAGAAATATGTGGAAATGATATAAACAAATAATTCATTAAAAAGATAATATGCTTAACTCTTAAAACTATGAAATGGTACTCAATGTTAATCATAAAAGAAGAAATACAANTCTGGAACTAGGAATCTTGGCACAAAATCTTCAGTGTGTTCCAGGAGGCTTTACTCTGGCACATTACCCAGTAGAAATATGTGGAAATGATATAAACAAATAATTCATTAAAAAGATAATATGCTTAACTCTTAAAACTATGAAATGGTACTCAATGTTAATCATAAAAGAAGAAATACAAATTAGTATTGCACTGAAATAGCATCTCTTACCTATTAAGATTGACTAAGATGGAGAAGACTCTTGAGAGTCCCTTGGACTGCAAGGAGATCCAACTAGTCCATTCTGAAGGAGATAGGCCCTGGGATTTCTTTGGAAGGAATGATGCTAAAGCTGAAGCTCCAGTACTTTGGCCACCTCATGCGAAGTGTTGACTCATTGGAAAAGACTCTGATGGTGGGAGGGATTGGGGGCAGGAGGAGAAGGGGACGACAGAGGATGAGATGGCTGGATGGCATGACTGACTCGATGGGCATGAGTCTGAGTGAACTCCGGGAGTTGGTGATGGACAGGGAGGCCTGGCGTGCAGCGATTCATGGGGTCACAAAGAGTCGGACACGACTGAGCGACTGAACTGAACTGATCTGAAGATACATAAGTTTGTTAATACTGTGTTATCAAGAATGGGGGGCAGGTCAGCACTTCACATATTGCTTGAGAATGTATGCATTCCTACAATACAAATATTCAGGACTGTTGAAAATGTTTATCAACATTTCACACTCTTTTATAGAACTCCTGTTTATTCTGTAGATATAATAGTGTGTGTGTGTAAAAGTATGTTGTTAGACTATTGTTTCATTGCTTAAAATAGCAAGTTAGAAATGCCTTAAATTTCCATCAATAAAAGAGAAGTGAAATATACTATTTATAGCTCTACAGTAAAATACTATCCCTGGAGAACGAAATGGCAACCCACTCCAGTATTCTTGCCTAGAAAATCCTGTGGACAGAGGAGCCTGTCCCTGGGGCTTGCAAAGAGTCCATGGAGTTGCCAAGAGTCACACAAGGCTTAGTGACTAAGCAATAAAATACTCCACATAAAGAGAATATGAGACAGTGATGCCATAGTCTCTGTGTTAGTAGGAAAATACCCTCTCCCCAAAACACCCCATTAAGTGAAAAAAAAAAATATGCAAAACATACTGTTGTATGCCACCACTTGTATAAAACCAGAGAAAAATCCTACTTATCTTTGCTTATTTATATATCTATGGAAACAGAAAAAAAATCAACCAATGGGAAGAAATGGATGACAGAAACAGTGGTATAAAGGAGACTTGGTTGCTGTTGTTCAGTTGCTAAGTCGTGTCTGACTCTTTGCGACCCCATGAGCTACAGCACCTGGCTTCACTGCCCTTCACCATCCTCCTGAGCAGTATGAAAAGGCGAAGGAGACTTCGGCGCATGCCTAGTTATGTTTTTGGCTCTTGAACCCTGTGAATGCATTATCTGTTTGAAAAACTAAAAGTATTTTTTTGAAGAGGCGAGAGCAAGTCATTCCAGCCTGGATGGTCAGAAAAGACTTTAGAAAGGAAGTGGTGTTTGAGGCGAGTCTTGGAGGATAAGAAGTTCAAACAGAGAGGAAGCAAGGAAAGAATATCATGAGCAAATGCTCAGAAGTTGGAAAGTCTGTGAAGGGTCAGCAAAGCCATACAATGGCACTGAGAAGGAAGCTTCAAAGAGCCAAGGAGAGAGCAGTGATATATAAAACAAAGGAAATGGAAGGTTCAGGAAGGAGGGCTTGGTTACTAGCATTAGGAGCCACAGAGAGGTCACTGGGGCTGCTGCACCCCTGCCGTTTGTCTGTGGTCAATTCCACTTTCAGCCTGACTTCTAGTCTCTGGACTCGGGTGAAGGGTGTTGGTTTTCTTTCTAGTTTCGTGAACCAGTCATCTGCAGATTGTTTTCTATAAATGCATCTCTTTGTTAGAGACCTGTGTAATAAAAAAGTAACAGGAGGCATAACAGACGACTTCAAAAGTTGTAAAATCTATTTCCTGAGGGAAATTGCACGTGCTAAGCAACTTGTGGAGATTACAGAGCAGTCTGCTTTTTCCCAGCACTCAGTTTATTAATATACTTCATAGTACTTGTTGATTGGTCATCAAATGAAGTGACGTGTATTATTACAGTGTGCAATATATTTAATATAATGAATGGTGATGAAGATGGTGGCATAATCATGGTGACAGTGATAAGGATAATCTTGAATTGGAAGTTTCCCCCTAGCTTTGGCTTTTCTCTCTGACACGTTTCTCCTTGTGTTTCCTTTTGGTTTTGGGTAAGTGGTGTGGCAGGAATAAGAATGCCTGGGGTCCCTAAAGGGCTTCATGGATTTATGCTGGAAAAAAGGAGCAGGACATTTCAGGATAGTAATCACACAGGACTGGGTGATGCAGACAGAAGAAAACAGAGCATGAACAAAACTGTTGTCTCCTGAAAGGGACTGATGTGTTATAGTGTCAGGAGTGGGAAGAGTTGCTGCGCCTGTGAGTTGCTGCTGGTCATTGCCTTGGTGGGTGACGTTGGCTTGATCTGTTCACCTCTCTCAACTTCAGTTTTTAAAATTGAAGTATAGTTGATTTACAATGTTATGCAACTTTCTGGTATACAGAAAGTGATTCAGTTACACACACACACACACACACACACATTTTCATATTCTTTTCCCTTATAGGCCATTACAAAGTACTGAGTATAGTTCCTCGTGCTATACAATAGGTCTTTGTTGGCTATTTATTTTATATTTGAAAGTGAATGTTGCTCAGTCGTGTTCAACCCTTTGTGATCCTGTGGACTGTAGCCCACCAGGCTCCTCTGTCCTTGGAATTCTCCAGGCAAGAATGGGTTGCCATCCCTTTCTCCAGGGGATCTTCCTGACCCAGGGATCAAACCTGGATCTTCTTCATTGCAGGCTGATTCTTTATAGCTGAGCTACCAGGGAAGCCCATTTTTATATTATATATACCTATATCTATATATATATTATTAGTGTATAATGTATTCCCTTGTAAAAGAAAGTGGGTAAGATCTATGGTTTTTAGTTTTTCTCTTAACAGTACAATTTTATTTTCCCAAGAGAAACTGCTAAAAAGACCTGTGATGGAAGCAGGCAGGGGAATCATATCACCTTTGAGTAGCCTTTGAATGAAGCATTGTAATCCATTTGTAAAGGATGGAATCTAATCATCTTCTGGTGCCTTCAAGGTCTAGCTTTTAAATTATCCATGACTTTAATGTTCCAAGACTACTAAAAATATGAATAGCATAAGAATGGGGTAATTCTAAGATCCCATTTTAAACATTCTCAATGTTTACCTTCATTTTAATAGTTTTGCAATTTTTCATTGTAATAAAGCCATTTACCTGAGTGATCTGATGGTTTAGGACACCCCAGTGAGCTTACTGAGATATCTATCTACCAACTTGAGAATCTTGTAACTAAAAGGTATGTGTGTGCGTGCACGCACATGTGTGTGTGTGCATGCATGTGCACACGCTTAGTTGCTCCGTTGTGTCTGACCCTTGGCGACCCCATGGACTGTAGCCCACCATGCTTCTCTGTCCATGGAATTCTCCAGGCAAGAATACTGGAGTGGGTAGCTATTATCTTCTCCAACTAAAAGGTAGATGGGCTGAAATTAAGTATTATATAGATTCCAAAGGCAAAGATAGTTTTTAGTGGTTTAGAATAGTATCACCTTAATATCAAATTATATTTATTGGAATTGTATCATTCTCCTATTATTCTTGTATATCTATAGGATGATCAATTATTTTAGAGCATAGGAGTAATGTATCAAAAGTTAGTTTTCCTTACAGCCTTACTAGCTCTTCATCTACAGTTGATAATGGCGCATGCACGTTGAAAGATCATGAAATCCACAGTTTAGGGCTGTCATAATTTGGACTAAACTTATAGGGTATACTTGATGAGTTCCAAGTGAATTTATTGTAGAGAAATGTACCACTCAAACAGCTAGTGGAGCCCCATTTCTAAACCTTATATGGTATTTAATTCAAAGTTGGCAAGCCAGCTTCTCGCTGCTGGAAAGATAAGCTTGATGTCACCTAACTGGAATCAATCCACGGTCTCAGGACATTTGCCAGAATGGATCATTTAAGAGAAGAACTCATGGTGCTCAGTGCCCAGTTTATTCAGTAAAATTAACCAAAAAGGATTAATTTCTGGTGGCTGAGGCTTGTGGTGGCTTTCTGAGGGAAATATATCTTGGGCTGAGGAGTCAAGGGAGGGCCCTGTGTGTGTGCTCAGGACAGACTCCTGTTGCTAAAATATTGTCATGTTGCACAGGCCTTGTTCTTAGTAAATACTGTGCATTATCAGCATGTGATCGAGAAAACAGCGAGGCTGGATAAGAAGGAACGGAAAGGAAGAATGCTCTCAATAGCCTCCATAGGGGATTTATTTAAAGCCTGCCATCTTGTCAACATTGTTTCAATATGACAGTTGAGGCTTCCGCCAACTGTTGAACATCTGACCCCATTTGGCTTCTCACTTGGAGCTGTGCTTTAGTCTAAATGGAAGGGCTGACTCTCTGAGAAGCCATAGCCTGAATCTGAGTTTGGTTCATCACCAAGTTCATGATGATTTTCTGAAGTCTGAACCTCAGGGGAGAATAAAATTGAAAGTCTCATCACAGTGAATTTTGCCAGTGATTTTTTTGGCTTTCAACTTTTGCTTAGACATGACATGAAAGCTGTTTTCAGGCCATTTGAGACTGGGTGGTGGATTCCAAATATATCATATGCCACACTGGTGTTAATTCATCAGGGAAAGAAATGTATTTAATTGTTGTTGAAATGATAAATAGGACATGGAATTTAGTCTCAGATTTAAACATGGTTTTTAATTGTGTTTCTCTAGCTGACGGATATTGTCGTTTACAACAGTTTATTTCAGCCTCAAGAGACTGAGAGTTTTCCCACTAAAAATTTCAACAACTAGGATTAGTCAGAACTCTCAGAAATAGTAAGAATGCAAACTGGAGTTAGACCTAGGTTTAAATTTTGGCTTTACTAACTTCTTAGGGATGAAACCAAAAGCAAGTTATTAGCCTCTCTGAACTCTTACCTCCTGTTTGAAATAGGGCTGGCAGTGCCTTCTCTGCAGGTGAAACATAGTGTCAGATCATAGTAAGTTCTCTAGAAATATTAACTACTTTTATGCTGATAGAGCACACAGTAGACATGTAATCTATGCAATTAACCTACAAGCATTTTTAGTCACATTTCCCACCATCCCTTTGAAAGCAAGATGTTTTATTGAAAAAAAAAATAATGAAGGCAATGTGGTGATGACTTTGGAGGATTATTATACTATATATTGCCATTATCCATTATATAAACATTATAAATATTTGTAAGACAGGAATTATGTCCTTTTATTTCACTACGTATTATTGGCATTTGCTTGTTTTTTGTTTTTTTTTTTCCTTTAAAAAATCCGCCATGCTACTATACTCCATCAGGCAATATTTCAACAATTTTTAAGGAGCAACAATTTTATTCAGCATGATAAGAAATGAGAAGTTTTGTTTAGATTGGAGATTATAATTTAAGGAGTTTTGCTCCTAAAATACTTGCCTTCCTAAGTGGAGGGATATGATCATTCTTGAAACTGTAAACAACAATATCAGGAGTGAGTGATAGTCCTTAGCTGGCTGCAGAATTTGCACCAATATTGAGCTGGTATAAAGTGGCGATCAAGGACCAAAATATATAAACTGGTTTGTGACATCTCACCTGTGCTATGTAGGCAACTTTTCTTCCTACATGTTTATCTGGTGATACAGAGTACCTCATGTAACCAAATCAATGGTGAAATCAGAGTGGATTAGTGATTTGGTTCATGGCCATTCACATGGTCTGTTTAGCACACGATGATGCAAAAATTTAAGCCCATGAATATGTATTGAAATTAATAGTTCTCAGTACAAGTTTAAAATTTCTAAAAGCTCTTCAGTTTAATTGTATGGCTTTATCAATGACGTGAGCAGGAAGAAAATATTCCAAGTAAATAATGTTTATTTTGCTATTTTTAGAGGAGGCCACGGAATTTGAGCTGTTACATAGAATGTGTAAGACTTCCCTGGTGGCTCAGTGGTAAGAATTCACAAACAATGCAGGAGGTGGGAGACTCGAGTTTGGTCCCTGGGTCAGGAAGATCCCCAGGAGGAGAAAATGGTGACCCACTCCAATATTCCTGCCTGGGAAATCCTGTGGACAGAAGAGCCTCGGGAGGGTCACAGTCCTTGGGATCACAAGTGTCAGACATGACTGAGTGACTGAAGAACCAAGAACATAGGATATGCAAAGCTATAGTGCCTGATTTCTTGCATAGCTGGTGTTGTGTACAAAATTAATTACAAGACTGACATTTTCAAAATACTTAGAACAAATTTATCATTGAAATAATAGCTTCTAGTGGAGGTTACTTTGAATAAAAACGTTCATTTGAATGGTAGGTAGTTTTAACACTTAAATAATGCTGTCTCCTTGTAGTCGCCTATCGTGTTGTTTTATTTAAGAACTTCTAGTCTCTTTCCAGAATGGGCCCAGTGCTGCCCATTTTCCCTGTGTTCATTAAGCAACTGAAAATTTCAAAATAATAATTAAAAACGTTTAAGTTCTGTGCCAAAAGAAAACCACCTGATACTAGTAGCCAGTGATCATGTTGTCCTCAGTTCAGTTCAGTTGCTCAGTCGTGTCCAACTCTTTGCCACCCCGTGAACTGCAGCACACCAGGCCTCCCTGTCCATCACCAACTCCCAGAATTTACTCAAACTCACATCCATCAAGTCAGTAATGCCATCCAGCCATCTCATTCTCTGTCGTCCCCTTCTCTTCCTGCCCCCAATCCCTCCCAGCATCAGGGTTTTTTCCAATGAGTCAGCTCTTTGCATGAGGTGGCCAAAGTATTGGAGTTTCAGCTTTAGCGTCAGTCCTTCTAATGAACACTCAGGTCTGATCTCCTTTAGAATGAACTGGTTGGATCTTCCTGCAGTCCAGGGACTCTCAAGAGTCTTCTCCAATACCACAGTTCAAAAGCATCAATTCTTCAGTGCTCAGCTTTATTCACAGTCCAACTCTCACATCCATACGTGACTACTGGAAAAATCACAGCCTTGACTAGATGGACCTTTGTTGCCAAATAATGTCTTTGCTTTTTAATATGCTATCTAGGTAGTCACCCTTAAACATCAGTCAGCTTTCATTGAAAAATAACACAAAAGATAAGTCCTCAAAAAAATAGGTGCTTAATTTCTTTCAAAGAAAAAATGAGCATTTTCCCCCCAATGTTGACTAGTTGAACCTATGAGTAATCAAAGCAGCCAATTCAGGAACAAAAAACAGTTGCTTATGATTCGGTCCATTTGCTAATTGCAGAAACTTATTTTCTAAACTGTATTAGAGGGAATAATATTAGGGCTGATCATCATGAGTAGGTCTATAATAAGGATGGTGCTACAGTATTTCACACATGTGTTCCTAAAACTCAAAAGAAGGTTGATATCTTTCCAGTTCTATGTATGTTGCCATAGATTCAACTAACTCCAGTCTCTCATATTACATTCTCTTTTTAAAAAAATTATGTGTTCTTCATAATTTTGAAAAACAGAGTTACTATTTTTTTTGCTGAAATTTTTCACATGGTAGCCTATTCTCTGGGTTCAATGCATGCTATTCCCTTAAAAAAAATATTGTAGAATACTTGAATCTATTATTTCCTCTAACCTCTGTGAATGTTTCTATCTCCCTGATGTCTTGGAGTGTCTAAACTTACCAGAGAGATTTGTCAAATGTGTAGTCATTCCAGCAGCTCCTGGATTATCTAAATTTCCCTCTAAAGAGAGAGCTAGATTCAATAGGAAAATCATTTCATTGCTCTTAACCATCACACAAGGCCAGTGATGTTCCTGCTCTTTTTAACACAATTACCTTGCTGGTAACTATTTCTTTTAATCCCATCATGAGATGTTTAAAAAATAATTGTTCTAATTGGTCTTTTTGTAACACTTCTCCATTTCATCAGTGCTGTTTTCTTTTTAACTGGTATGTAGTTGATTTCCAGTGTTGTATTGCTTTCTGTTGTACAGCAAAGTGAATTGGTGGTGTGTGTGTTTATCTATGTTTATGGAAAAGGAAATGGCAGCCCACTCCAGTATTCTTGCCTGGAGAATCCTGTGGATGGAGGAGCCTGGTGGGCTGCTGTTCATAGGGTCACTCAGACTCGTACGCGACTGAGGCAACTTAGCATGCATGTGTGCAGTGGAGAAGGAAATGGCAACCCACTCCAGTGTTCTTGCCTGGAGAATCCCAGGGAGGGAGGAGCCTGGTGGGCTGCCGTCTATGGGGTTGCATGGAGTCGGACATGACTGGAGCAACTTAGCAGCAGCAGCATGTATATATATGTGTGTGTGTGTGTGTGTGTGTGTGTGCGCGCGCGCGTTCTTTTGCTCTATGGCTTATTACAGGATTTTTTGTTTTTATTTTTATTGTAATACAGATGATTTACGATGTTGTTAGTTTTAGGAATACAGCAAAGTGAATCAGTTATACATATATCCACTCTTTTTTTTTTTGTTATTCCATATAGGATAATATGGAATATTGAATAGCTTCTGTGCTGTACAGAAGGTTCTTATTATCTATTTTATATGACAGGATAGTGAATATAGTTTCCTGTGCTACACACTTGGACCTTTTCTATATGTTTTATACAGAGTAGTTGTATCTGCTACTGGTGCTGTATTTGAATACTGCTTCAATCTACTAAGAATGGCAGGGTACTTGAAAAGTTAGAAGACAATGAAGGTACAGATTTAATGACAAAAATGAAACACAGTGGACATTTTATTCTTTCTGATCTTTATTAATGTATGCGGCCCCATCTCAAAGGGGCTTTATTTTCTTTCCCAGTAAATGATGGAATTGACAAAGAATGCTGTAATTCAAATTTCGCTAAAGTTAATCATTTAATCAGTTGTGTTTTCAGCAGTAGGCTTTAGGTTTCAAATCTCTGCCATGCTTTTAAATTTACTCTCATGGTTCCACGGGCACACACAACACAGATCGTGTCTTCTGCGAGCTACTATGAACTGAGATGAAACGGTCATGGAGAGTGATGAGGCACTGGCCTGCATTTTTGTAATGGTGTTTCTCCTAAATGCATCCCATGAATGGCAGGGAGTGCTTCAGACCTTTCCCATTCTTCTTTCCCATTCTGCCATAATTCTTTCTTTTGGTTTGCTATTATTAACATGTGCTGAGGAGAAGTGCTTTCGAGTGGTGTGCTGCATTGTTCTACGTAGCCGGCAGTCTTGGTGTTCCTGTCTCCACTGATCCTCCCTCCTTGCAGGAGCTCTATTTCTCATCTGATCTCACACGAGGATGAAGAGATGGTTGCCTCCCTGGGCTTTTCAGAGTCTTTTAATGACTCTTGGGTTGTTCAAAGGCTTCTCTCTCCAACCTGGAGTCTTTAGAAATCGTGATTTCGTTTTATTTTCTTTTCTGGGTTTTGAACTCATAGGTGTTGCTTGGAAAGTTAAATTTCCTAGTCTAAACCTGAAAAAGTGACAAGCCTCATATCAGTTTTATAGTCACTATTTCTTAGAAGATGGATCATTATAGAACATGAGAAAATATCTAGTTTAGAAAGAAAATCTAGGCAAATTTTGTCCCAGATATTAAGCCAAAGAAATAAAGGATGGATGACAAGTTGAGGTGAAAGAATGTTTTCCAGTTTGGAAAAAGTGATTCATATTCTAGGTCTGTGGAAATCTCTTTTAACATAGTGCAGAGGCCAGAAAATATACATTCATTTCTCTACCACAGGAATGCTACATGATTGGAAAGGCAGAGTAATTTGGGGGAGAAGTAAATCACTTTTGTTATATTTGTGCTTTTTTCTCATGAACCATTTCCTTTTGCTGACACCAAAGGGCTACTTACTAACCTAGTCTCTGAAATTTTGAGGTGCCCTAGAACCCTGTTTTCTGTAAACTAAGACCCTCTGGTATACTGTGCCTGAAATGAAATTTCAACAACTGAACATCCAAACCCTAAGATCGTGGGAGGGGATGATAATAAACAGCATTGGTGATGGTTTGATTTCCTGCAGGTAGCGCGCAACACTAAGCTCCACGAGGTGCGTTGTAACTGAGCTCCACTTGTAATCAATGCATGCCCTTAATTTATTGAAACTAATTTTGAAATCATGGTACCATACATACTGTCTACTGTAGGAATAATGGATAAACATTAATTGCAGGAAAGAGAGGAGCCATTTGCTTCAAAGAGCCCATCAGCAAGCTGTCCTTCCTGTTTTATCAGTAAGCAACGCTGAGAGCAAATAACAGATGGAACTGTCCCTCGGTGGCAGCACAGAGCATTCATGAAATATAGCACAATCTTCCTCCTGTGTGTTATGTTTTTAACAGTGGAAGATCAGAAGCAGGCGAGGTGTGGGCTAGGATGAATGACTGCCTCTGATGAAACATCCTTTTCTTCTAGGAAGATTCCTGTAGCAGATTGGGCTTTGGCAGTCCATCTCCGTGGCTTGATAGAGTGCCATTACAGAATGCATCTGGAGGACTGTGGAGCAGGGACAAACCTCAGAAGACCAAGGTGAATCTAAGGTCTGATCTGTGCTCTTACGTGCTCTCAATGGGTGGTTAAATTCTAGTTCCTTTAAGTAGCCATCAAAGACACCGCAAAACCAAAAAGCAAGCTGCCCCAGACACTGAAATTTGGGGCTTATTTGCCATCTGTCACAATCATTTCATCCTCTGCAATATTTTATTTCTACTTAACATGACTGCAGGAAGGTATTTGCGCCTTTTATGTGTGTGGGTGTGCGGCTAACATCTTCTCCAGCGTCTGTTGTTTGTATAATCATGCTGAAGGCTGTTACCATGGCTGGGGAAGCTGGATTTAGTATATACATTTTTCCCCTAATGGAAAATTCTGTCAGCCCAACTTCAGTGACTGTTTGGTAACAGCTTTGTAGCCAGTCAGATAGGAAGTGGTCCTCAATTCCATGAGTAGGTAATTTATTCAAGCCTAGTTTATGATTCCTTTTCATAGTAGCTTTTCTAAATGGTTTCCAGTGATCCCCTCCCCACATCTAATTCTGCTTCATCTCTTCAGCCCTGATACCTCCTGTTTAAGTAAACAGGTCAGGGCTCGCTGAGAGAACTCATTTAGTAAGCAACTGCAACTTGCTCCTCTGACAGTGTCCCTGAATTTATTTTTTCATGTCCTCCAGTTTTAGTGAAAGAATTATCCTCATCCTTTAGGAAGTTAATCCAAACACATGTGTTATTAATTTTGCCAGATTTTACTCATTCTTATTCCCTTAATTACTAAAATGTTCAGCCTTTTCCTCTTAAAGGCATCCCTTAGATTGACTTGCATTTAGCCTTTATAAAGGAAAAGAAAACATTTCTTCCAAAATCACACTGCCTTTCCAGCTATTGTCGCTTCTCTTCTTACAGAGGTTCTTGTGAGATTAGCCTCAGCTTCTGTCATCTTTCTCTTCATTTACGTTGCTCTGTATTGTAATTTCATTTTCTGCTCTCCGTTCTTTGAAACTGTTTTATAAAAGTGCGCAATTTCTATGTATTGAATACAGTTGTCATGGTTTTGGACCATTCAGCGTCTGAGCACTCTTTCTTTCAGGGGTGCATTCTTGAATTTCCACATTTTGGTAAAAGGCAGGGTTCATGTTTAAGGTTGAAGAGGTACAGCTAGAGAGGCATGCAGTCTTGGCTTGGCAGTTGCATGGTTCTGCCTGGGGGTGGAGGGGAAATTATAAACAGAGGCAGCAGCAGCCACAGAGTCTGGGGCAGAGGTGATGGTGCTGGCCATCCACTCTGTTGTATCCCAAACTTGGCTTTTTCTCTGCAGTGTTTTCTGGTTGACTCATCTCTTTTGGGTCCTTTCTACTTTCTGAGCCTGGTTTTTCAAGTTTCACGTCATTCTTTGAGCTAACTAATATCGTTTCTGTAAATGTCTTTTGTTCCTTCACTGAGCATATTTGGTTTATGTCCCTTTGACTTAAAAGACCTCACTGATACAGATGATGGTACTTGGGAATGGGTTTAATGGAATGGAGCCTTTGGGGGAGTGGAGTGAGGAGTGAGGGTGTGGGACTTATTAGCAAACGGGGCTGAAAATGATGAATCCCATTTGTGTTTGGGGACAGAACTCTGGCAGCTCATCGCATGCAGTGGTGAAGAGTTAATTAAACACAGCCTCTGTCCTCCGGAATGAAAGACTCCCTTGGAATGAAAAGTCTGTTCAAGGAAAGGCTTTGGGGAAACCATATTGCCACTGTCACTAACTAGCTAAAATAAAAGATTATAGGGATACCAGGGATGTTTTGAGAACACTGACTAGCTGGAAAAGGTAAATGATAAATTTCTCCCCTTAAATTCTTGACTGTGGCAAAGGCTGGATCTCAGGAATTCTCACAATGCTCAAAGAGTCTCTCCATTCTCTCAGCTTCTTTTAACTTCCATGTGCTTGAAATCGAAACTCGGGTTTGATATTGTTGCTGAATCACAATACCAATTAACTTAATATCCTGCTGGTCTTTTTATGTGGAAGTGAAAGCACTGGTCAGAATTGGACCATGTGGTCTGATTCTAAAGACGCACAGTGCCCTGAACCCCTAGGCTTTTCCCTGTGCTTCAGTGGTCTCTTGGAGCTGGCTCTTTATGGCTGCGGGTGGTGGTGGTGTACGTGCTCAGTCGTGCCTGACTCCTGTAACCCCACAGATTGTAGCCCATCAGGCTCCTCTGTCCATGGGATTATGTGGGACAGTTGCATTTCCTTTCTCCCAGCTCTGTTCTCTGTGGCCACGTGGACAACTTGATGCCAACCGTGGAGCACCTCTGCCCCTCTTGCTGGAGTGGGTTGTTCAACATTTACCAGCACATCACTGTTCTTGGGATTTCAGAAGTACTTCTGCCTCGTTTGATAGGGCCATCTCTTCTTGCTTGGAGACCATATTGGTTTTTCTCTGGGGCTGACTTTGCAAGGGAATTCCAACCTACAGACCTCCTTTTATTTCCAAATTTCTAATTAACATGTCCCAGGGGACTTGACTGCATTGTAAAACCTGACTGAAGAAGTTTTATCCTTTTATGTTTTTTTGACAAAGTTTTTGACCAAATTTGGGGCTATATGTAAGAAAAATGAAGACTAATATGAATGATTAACATTGAACAGGTAAAGCATAGTTTTTCAAAGAAATGATTGTGTCAATCTGTGCTGGCAGGCATGTGTTTGATCTTTGGAGCATTTGCTTGACTATAATCTGGATTCAGGGGAGGGCTAGGTTGGTGAAGCTGAGATTCTGGAAATCCTTTAAATAACACAGAGAAGGGTGGCAAGTGAGGCTGGGGTAAAATAATCATATACAAATTACATTCACTCTAATTTGTCTCCCAAGAGGTTCTGAAAAAGGTCTTAATAAATGTGTTGGTGAGGGGAGTGAGGTCAGTTTTGAAGAGTTTGTACTGTGGCTCTTTCTAGGCAGAGGATGCTGGTGGCTGATGCTTCAAGTGAAATTGTTTCCTTGATAAAGATGAAGAGGAGACTCTTGTAGGGCATCTGAGGTCACACAACAGCATTCAAAGTGGAAATTATTTTGGCTTACCATAACGGGCAGCAGGGCAAGCTCATTGGTCACAGTGTTGTGAATTACAGGAATTCTTGGTCATGGTTGGTGGATCATTGGGTCCCTGGATTGAAATAGGAGATAGTACCTTATTCCTTCTTGATTTGCATTATGGAAAACATTCTACAACTGAAGTACAGGTCTGACATGGACTATCATTATGGGGAGTTTTCCACCCAATGCTTAGATTTGTCTCCATAATCATAAATCCTTGATGATAGACTGCAATAATATCACTCCTAGCCTTTCTCGCCTTCACCAAAGGATCTGTGGCTATTTCCTATCGAGCCCTTAATTTGGTTACCTATTCTTTGTTGTGGATTTATTCAGAATTGCTGGGAGATGCTGTCATTTTGGAAAATGAATTCCAAAGAACTATGGCTCTTTTATACCAGTGATCTAGCAAATATTAAGAATAGCACTATTACATTCTGAGGGTAATGTGCTTTCAGGGGTCAGCATTCACATAAACATTTTCAGGTACCAAATGTTATTGTTTTGACTTTGTGATAAAAATAGACTGCTTACATTTCAGGTCATGCGGATTCAAACACTTCCTAGAATCTGGCTACACAGACATTTCATGCTAGGTATTATCTACATGTGAATAGAATAGAAAGGAGCTGTAAAATTCCTTACAGTAAACATCTATAGCCCAAGCATGCCCTGGGAAAGGGGAAAAAACAGCTTTGGGATATTGTTAAACACTGATGCTGAGTCACCCAGTTCCTGGAGACTGAGAAAACCGCTGTGATCTACTGATCAGAGCAGCAAATTGCACTTGAGATTATGGATTGAGTTTTGATTGGAGTGTGACTCTAGGTGGTCCAGTCTTCTGGTTATTTTTCTAACTACCTGACTGGAATCGGTCTCTGGCGGGAACCCCTGCTGTGGAGGAGCTGGAAGGCTTTAAGCAAATACTGAAAATGTACTTGCTCCACTCAAGAGGAAGGTTGGAAGCTGGAATGAGCATAACAAAGGGTTAAGAGCGTTCACCGAGTGCCCAAGGCTGGGAACAGATGACAAGGGTCCTACGCCCGGCCTTGAGGCGTTCGGAGGCTTCCTTCTGACCACCTGTTTCTGAGAGCAAGGAGTGTTGTTTCATGATAAAACTCCCTTTAGAATTTCGCCAAAGCTATGTTATGTCTTGGGGGATGGGAACTGTATTTTATGCTTAAATGCTTTAATGTTTATCTGAAATGGCTACGTGCAAGTCTGCCTTATGCTCTATTCCCTGAGAATGATAAAACTGCGCAATTAGATAATAAACTTTGTCAGTCCACTAGAGGCTGTCCCTGGTGTCCTTTTCAGAGTGCGGTTCTCTGAGCCTTACACCCCGCTGGGTCCCTGTACCATGTCTAGGGCTATGACAGTTGGAAATGCCACTTTTATGGAGGTGCCCCTAGCTACCAGAGAACTAAAATCCAAAGTGATATTGCACCCAGAGTTGAATCATGAAAATGGAAGACACCATCATGAAAGATGGAGAGTCGATGACTCTTTGCATGTCTCTTTTGAGATCTGTCTGGAAGATGTACAGGCTTAGAAGACGTGGAGATACATTGAGGGATTATAAATTACACCCAGGTGTCCATTTAACACACATTTTTTTCAGTACCAACCAAGACTCATGCTCTGTGCTAGATGTCAGGGGTACATTGATGAGCAAATCCTCACAAGTCTTTCTTTTGTGGCATGGATATTTTGGTGCTCAAAATAATTAAGCAATTATTGCTCAAGATAATTCTAAGTGCTTGTTTTATAAGGGAGCCCTGGCATTTGTGTGTATGTGTGTCCAGGCGGACTTTGGAGGAGGGAGCAGGAAAGGTGAGGGAAGTCCTTCTTTAGTAAGTTACACTTGGATGTCCTTGGGAGCAGAGGTAGGTGGTGTTAATAGCTTTGCAAAATCGGGGTAGGGGGAGCTGACGCCACAGACAGCAGGAGAGAAGTGTGTGCTTGAGGAGCTGAATGAAGGACAGTGTGGCTAGAGTGATGAGCATGAAGGGCAAAGTGACAAGAGAGGATGCTGAAGTAGTCGACAGGGCACGAAACTTGCCGGATTTGCTCTTACCTGACTATCCATGAAGTCAAGTGCATGGTTATAAGTAGGTACAATGCCATGATCAGATATTTAAAAGACTTCATTGACTGCAGTAGGAGTCTGAGCAGAGGGTGGCAGGATATCCCTGAGCTGTTGCAGCAGTCCAAGTGAGCATTTGTGATATGAACGTAGAAATCGAGCGGTGAATTTATGAGATATTCTAGGAAGTGCTATTAATACGATTGGTGATGGGCTGTTGATGATGGATTGAATATTGGGCACCCAACAGTAGGAAAGATAAAACCATACTTTCATATTTCTAGCTGGTATAGCAGAAAATATTTCTCTCTCGAGCTCTATATATCTGCGCATGCTCAGTTGCTTCAGTCCTGTCCAACTCTTTGTGACCCCATGGACTGAAGCCTCCCAGGCTTCCCTTTCCATGGGATTTTCCAGGCTAGCATCCTGGAGTGGGTTGCCATGCCCTCCACCAGGGGTCTTCCCGACCCACAGATCGAACTCGAGTCTCCTGCATTGCAGGTGGATTCTTTACCACTGAGCCACCAGGGAAACCCGTCTCTATCTATCTGTCTAATCTGAGCTGACTGGAGTGGGTCTCATTTTTGACTCATTTGTTTCACTGTCATCTGGACTCACTGGAAAAGGTATCCATATGTCCCTGAATGATAATAAAATGGGGGCTGTGATAGGTGCCTTCTTGGACCTGTGGAGATTGAGGGATGTGACAGATTTATGTAAAGATGTTGAGTGAAAAATTAGACACAAGGTTGAAGGAGAACAAGTTTGGTGTTGAAATAAATCATAAATATGGGGATCATTGGTCTGTAGATGGGGAGTGAGGCCAGAGATGTGGAGAAATGCAGAATAATAAGAGAAAAGCCCAAGAATGTGCCCTGAAGGACTTCAGCAGATAAGGTGCTGGTCCCCCCGGCATGCTGTGAGTACAGTACAATGCACCTAGCAATGATCCATTAAAGATTTATTTATGGGCTTGAGAAGTAAAACTGATGGAAAAGGAGAACACCGAAAGAGGCCCTGTCATTTCTGCAAGCTTACCCTAAAATAGTAAAAATAATTGTAAAATTTCACTCAGATCTTCTGGTTCTGATAATGTTGGTGACTAAGTATTTGATTTATTGATTCAAATAAAGTATAAAGCATTTCTCATTTATCTAGTGACTTTCTGATACCCTCTTTTACTCTTATCCTCATTTCTTGTATGTCTCTTACAGTACTTAGAAACCCCTGCTTTATATTTAAACTGGTCATCTAGGTAATTTCCCAAGCTTGGGAAATCTGGCAGAGAAAGCCGCCCTCCCCCACTTTTTTTTTTTTAACCTTTCTGTTCACAATGCTAGGGGTGTGCCTCCTAGATAGTATATGGTCTGTCTCTTATAACCCTTAATATGTTTTCTTTAGAATGTGTTTCAATCCCTGATGTAAAAAAATATATATACATTTTATATTTGCAAATTGGCAACAATTTAAAGGCAAACCTCCCTTTTTATTATTCCGCTTAAAAGTAAGCATCGGGTTCCATACATTAAGAAGCTAATGGTGTTCTTTGTGTATTTTTCCCAGATGGTCCGATTTTTCTTTCCTGACTAGAAAAATGCATTTCCAAAACGTGACCACTGGGGGGAAGCATAGTGCAAAGTTAGCCTTTAGCTTATCCTTCATGTACCAGGTAGCGGAGACACTCTTGGTAAAACCTCCTGGTCAAAGACTGTTGTGCCTTTAANAGATGATAGAACCCAAGGTGGCTCTGAGCGCCTACCTAGGGCAGGTGGCTGAGGTCGGGGTGGGGGTGGGGTGTCAGGTGACTCCTTCAGCCTGTCAATTGGTCCCTGAGCAGTAATTACTCAGGCATGTGGCTGGGCTGGCATAGATGTCACATGTCAGCCCTTTCCAGTATACTCCCAGAGGATAAAGCAAGTGTGTAAATATCTCTGTCCTTCCTCCTGCATTGTGAAGGTGCCCTGTGTCAGCCAGCATTAGTACGCTGCTGGGGTAGATGGATGTAAGAAAGTGGGCTTTGAAGGCAGCATGTCACAGGAAAAAGATACAGCCTAATTAAATTTAGTCTTCCTTTAAATGATTACTCAAAAGACAGACTCTATTAGAAGTTCAGAAAGGCATATATAAATTCTCCCCAAGGCAAGTCCAGGCTTCCCTGGTGACTGAGTGGTAAATAATCTGCCTGCAGTGTAGGAGACTCAGGTTCAATCCCTGGGTCAGGAAGATCCTCTGGGAAGGAAAGGGCAACCCACTCCAGTATTCCTGCCTGAAAAAGTGAAAGTGAAAGTTGCTCCGTCGTGTCCGACTCTTTGCGACTCCATGGACTATTCAGTCCATGGAATTCTCCAAGCCTAGGCCTGAATTCTTGCCTGCTGCTGCTGCTAAGTTGCTTCAGTCATGTCCGACTCTGTGTGATCCCAGAGACAGCAGCCCACCAGGATCCCCCGGTCCCTGGGACTCTCCAGGCAAGAACACTGGAGTGGGTTGCCATCTCCTTCTCCAACGCATGAACGTGGACAGTGAAAAGTGAAAGCGAAGTCGCTCAGTCACATCCGATTCTTCGAGACCCCATGGACTGCAGCCCACCAGGCTCCTCCGTCCACAGGATTTTTCAGACAAGAGTACTGGAATGGGGTGCCATTGGGCAAATGCACACAGGTGGAAGAGTGCAGATTTTAGAGTCTATGTTATATCTTGATTAGGATGATGGGACTTTAATGAAGAAAGACCAGTATTCCATGGCCATAAGAGCATGTCCTCTGCTGTCAAATGGGTTCAAGTTCATGGTCTTGAAAACTGTATTTTTCCTGTCTTCAAATGTTCTCATGAGTCCTTCTCTCTTCAGTTCAAAGGAGAAATTAAAAGGGATTCCAAGTGTTTATTCTTCATCCTAGATGTTGGGCAGATGCCTAATTTCCACTGCTTCCTTACCTCCTGAAGAGTTTCAGGCTTTTTGCTTCTGCCAAAATGAAGCAAACATACAGCTTGGTACTTTGAAGTCTGAGTTAAAGCAAAACTAAATGGACCATGTTTATCTGATCAATTAAGGCATTGCCTACATCCTTAAAACTGATGTTTCTCATTTAGGCGGCATTCTATACAATCCTCAGGAAATTAACAACAGAGATTGAGTTTGGGGAATGGGGGTCATTATACAAAGACATGCAGGAAGAGTGTGGGAGAATTTGACTCCACTCCAACATAAGCTTCATAAACTGACTGGGCTCCAGTATAAACTAAAGAATGTCTTTGTAGAAGTGGGCCTGTAGAAAAATATTAATGACAGTCCCCAAAATAGAATTTTGATTTCAAACTCCATTATGAAAAGTGATCTACTAGATTTAAGAGTCTTCAGCATGATGGATGTTTAGAATGACGAAAACCTCATCTTTTTCTCAGAGATTAGCACGTGTTCAGTTCAACCGCAGTTCAACAGGGCATGCTCTAGAAACAGCACCATGTGAAGCAGAGTATTAGGTTTAGAAAAAAGTAAAAAGAGCATAAATTAAAACTCACAAGCTTCCCAGGTAGCTGAGATGGTAAAGAATGTGGCTGCCAATGTAGGAGACCTGGGTTGCATCTGTGGATTGGGAAGATTCCCTAGAGAAGGGAATGGCTACTCACTCTAGTGTTCTTGCCTGGAGAATTCTGTGGACAGAGGAGCCTGGTGGGCTACAGTCCATGGGGTCACAAAGAGTTGGACATTACTAAGGCAGTGGCACCCCACTCCAGTACTGTTGCCTGGAAAATCCCATGGACGGGGGGGCCTCGTGGGCTACAGTCCATGGGGTCACTGAGAGTCGGACACCACTGAGCAACTTCACTTTCACTTTTCACTTTCCTGCATTGGAGAAGGAAACGGCAACCCACTCCAGTGTTCTTGCCTGGAGAATCCCAGGGACGGTGGAGCCTGGTGGGCTGCCATCTATGGGGTTGCACAGAGTCAGACACGACTGAAGCAACTTAGCAGCAGCAGCAAGTGACTTACACTTTAACTTCACTTTCTCTAGACGTTAACAGTTTTTCTCTTGTGAAAGCCAAACTGATCACCGCCACTTAATTAGAATGATATAAAGTGGTGGCTAATTGAACTCTCAGGCTGTCCCTTATCAGCATCCTGTCCCATTCTTCTCAGAAATAGTTTGAAGTAGTACTTGTTGGGCTTCCTTTCCAGCTGGCACAGGACCTGGGCACGTGACCTATTCCAGACACACAGTTCTTTTCTCTTTCTCTTCGGACACGCACGTAGATTCCTTAAGTCCTTGGTTTGAGTGAGCGCCATCTTTCCAGTTGGCGCCAACAGATTTATGTGTTTTTTTATGTTTGGCAGATTCTATGAAGATTGCCTTCCAAATTCCAAGGTTTGTTTCCAGAACTGTGGTTGGCAGGAAAACTAATGCATAATCTTCAGGTATAGATTTTTTGAGGTTTTCTGTTGGATATTAATACTATAGGTTTAGAGGAAACCTGAAATTTTATAAAATAACTTTCCTCAGGTGCCATGTTTTAAGCCCTTATACTCACCAACTGTAAAGGGGGAATTGGTACTGGGGAGGCAGAGATAAACTCTCTGACCCTTATGTGCTATGTGTGGTCAGTCATGTTGGACTCTGCAAATCCATGGACTGTAGCCCGCCAGGCTTCTCTGTTCATAGGGAGTCTCCAGGCAAGAATACTGGAGTAGGTTTCCATGTCCTCCTCCAGAGGATCTTCCCAAGCCAGGGATGGAACCTAGGTCTCAGCATTGCAGGTGGATTTTTTTTACCATCTGAGCCACCAGGGAAGCTCCTTTAACCTATATTCCCTGCTAAAAGTTGCCTTCCACCTGCCTTTATTTTTCCATATGATTTATCTTGTGCATTTGACACTTCCACCAAAGCAGAAGATGCCTGTTTAGATTTTGAATTAAATTGTAATAACTCTGACTTGACTATATACTATATATAATATACATTATTATATGTTATGGTATTATATTACATTCTGTGTGTGTACTCAGTCATGGCCAGCTCTTTGTGACCCCATGGACTGTAGCCCACCAGGCTCCTCTGTCCGTGGGATTTTCTANGTTTAGATTTTGAATTAAATTGTAATAACTCTGACTTGACTATATACTATATATAATATACATTATTATATGTTATGGTATTATATTACATTCTGTGTGTGTACTCAGTCATGGCCAGCTCTTTGTGACCCCATGGACTGTAGCCCACCAGGCTCCTCTGTCCGTGGGATTTTCTACGCAGGATTACTGGAGTGGGTTGCCATTTCCTTTTCCAGGGGATCTTCCTGACTCAGGGATTGAAATCATGTCTCTTGTGTCTCCTGCATTTCCAGGCAGATTCTTTATAACTAGGCCACCTAGGAAGCCCTTATATTACATTATACGTTAGTATATACGAGAAATGATTATTTGTGAAGACTTTTGTTCAGTTCAGTTCAGTCACTCAGTTGTGTCTGACTCTTTTTGACCCCATGGACTGCAGCATGCCAGGCTTCCATGTCCATCACCAACTCCCAGAGTTTACTCAGACTCATGTCCATTGAGTTGGTGATGACATCCAGTCATCTGTCATCACCTACTCCTCCCCCCACCTTCAATCTTTCCCAGAAACAAGGTCTTTTCCAATGAGTCAGTTCTTTGGATCAGGTGGCCAAAGTATTGGAGCTTTAGCATCAGTCCTTCCAATGAATATTCAGGACTGATCTCCTTTAGGATGGACTGGTTGGATCTCCTTGAAGTTCAAGGGACTCTTCTCCAATACCACAGTTCAGAGCATCAGTTCTTTGGCACTCGGCTTTCTTTATAGTCCAACTCTCACATCCATACATGACTACTGGAAAAACCATAGCTTTGACTAGATGGACCTTTGTTGGCAAAGTAATATCTCTGCTTTATAATATGCTATCTAGGTTGGTCATAACTTTTCTTCCAAGACTTTTGTAGGTACCTGCAGAAAATCTGCTCTAGGGAACACTTTTAAGATGATACATTTCTTGACAAAGAGCTGAGTCATTTTAATGGAAAACGTATTTCTCATTGTATTGTATTTACATATAAAATTTTGTTTCACTAAATGAAATAAATGGAAAAGTTCAGTCAAATGTAGAAAGCGTAGTCAAGTCAAAGCATAGAAAGTAAAGTCAAAGTGTAAGTTTCTTAGTAGTGTCCAACTCTTTGCGACTGTAGCCCGCCAGGCTCCTCTGTCCTTGGAAAGATCCAGGCAAGAATACTCAAGTAGATAGCCTATGGGCCAAATTTGGAAAGCAAGTCACTTTTATATTTAGGAAAACTTCATGTATATTTTAACCTCCAAGGCAGTGTTACTGGTTACTTTACAGCGAATTCATCATTTGCTTTTTCAGCCTTAGACAAACTATCTTGATTTATCTGATGTGGTTGTAGGTGTTCTTATGTCTACGTGTATCCTTATGTTGACTAGTGAGATGACAATTCTGAAAAGAGTAGGAAAAAGTAAGGAAAGTTTTCATTCTCTTTTATTCTATTTTTAAGAATACTTCAAAATGCCTTCACTATTTTGCAAGTGACAATTCCTCTTATCAGCAGAGAATTAACAAATCTGGTCTGATTCATGTTTGCAAAAATGTAGGTTTTAGACTTAAAGTTCCTGGTTTGACAAGTGTTATGTGAGGGAGAAAGAAGCAGCAAAATGAAAATCAGTGATGCAAGTGAGACAGACTCATGGAAAGGGTTCCTCAGGATCTCAACTTATTTAACCCTTTTGCACATAGCTTCCAATATTCCAATATTTCCAATATAGTAAGTTCAGGTAGAGATACTGGGTTTGTCCTTTCAAACCAGTGTTGAACTACATTTAACTTGATAGTTAATTTGCCATCTCAATAATGGCAGGAAAATTGTCAGAGTTTTGTCTTCTATCCATCTGTGGTTGGAATACTTCGACTGCTTTGTGTAGTACAATTGCCCAAACACTGTAATTACATAAATGACTCAAGGACTTAGATCTTCAGTTATCTGTTTCCTGGAGATTTTAAGAACTGTTATGCCAAGAACAGTGTAATTTAAGCTTCTTATAAGTCCCTTTTGCTCTGAGAAACAGCATGGTTTATCTCATGTTTATACAAATGCATCTGTATCTTACCTGAATTAAAATTTCCAAGCGTTGCATCTAAACATTGTGAGCTTCCCCTGGCCAATGTCAAGCCTGAGGATCTTTAATCATACTGTCACATGAAAAGCAAGGAGCTTCTTTGGATATTAACCTTCCTTCTGTCACTCTCTGGAGAATTTATGACAGGAACATAATACATAATGTGACTCTTCTTTAGTTCAGAACTGGACTCTGTGTGGAAGGGAACTTTTTGTGGGTTATCACCTAAGAACTCAGTATGAACCCTTGTTCAGTGTTGCTTATACTGCCGTAAGCCAGAACCACTGGGAGAATTGGGTCGGTACAAATGCTCTAGGGACAAATTAAATCACGGTTTTGAGTTGCCTGACTTCATCTCACGTTAAATGGTATTTTAAGGCTGATTGAACTTCTGAGTTCAATTTCTGGGTATTCTTGAGAAGACCCTGACAAACCTCCTCCTATATGTAAAGTTGGTGTGACTGGCTGCACTTTCAGAATTTCTTCTTTCGGTTGTTTGTTTTGGTATCTGTCAACCTTGAAGCAAGTTCAGTGCTGTCTTGTATTTCCAACTACCACTATCCTTTTCCCTCTTACTCTGTAAGTCATTACTGGAAGGTATATATTTTATGAAAATTAAAGACATCATGCAGCTTTAAAATTTCATTCCAAAAAATCATGCTTAGACATCTCTTCCCAAATACTCACCTCTCTCTCTCAAAACATTGTTCATCCTTTTTTGAAGGCAGTTTATGTGTAAGAAGAGTTGCATAGGAAAAAGAATAAACTTTATTTTTTCCAAGTGCAAGTAAATTCTGTTGATCATATTATGATAGGGTATTGTTTTATTTGGCTTGAATGGACAATTCGACTATCAGAAACAATGCCTTACAATGAATCAATCTGGCATTAACATCACTCTATTTGATAATATTCACTAAAATAAGTTGTTTCATTTGGTTACTTTTAGACACATTGTGCAAATAATTAATCCTAGCAGATGCCCCAATAAGCTTATTCAAACAAAGGTTGTTTTTTTTTTTTTTTAATAATTTCATTAACGAGAATTTTCTGTCGGTTATTTTAAGCAACTTAAAACTTTTTTTGAAAACTTTACAAGTGAAACCCTTTAGGTCAAAGCTTCTTAAACCATCTGTGATAAAGAACTATTTTGTTGTTGTAGTTCTTATTGTATATTTAATTTTCATGCAGTCACATTCTAATATGTTTGTAGAATGCACTGACTGTGTGCTTGGGTGGCACGCCAATATCACATTGTTATGTCTCTTTGTGTTCGTTACTAATTTCTGAATTCATATCACTGTGGACTGGTAGAAATTTCTAGACCACCATCTGTCCTTGGGGCACATTTGAATGCCACTGACGGAGGCTCTTACCTGTGGTGTAGAAATTTGGGGGTTTGATCAATAGGTTGTTCTTTTACTATGCTGCTAAGTTGGCTTCAGTCGTGTCCAACTCTGTGTGACCCTGTAGACGGCAGCCCACCAGGCTCCGCCATCCCTGGGATTCTCCAGGCAAGAATACTGGAGCAGGTTGCCATTTCCTTCTCCAGTGCGTGAAAAGTAAGAGTGAAGTCGCTCAGTTGTGTCTGACCCTCAGCGACCCCATGGACTGCAGCCTTCCAGGCTCCTCTGTCCATGGGATTTTCCAGGCAAGAGTACTGGAGTGGAGTGCCATTGCCTTCTCTGTCTTTTACTATAGCAAATTGTCATATATATTCAGGAAAGATTCATTTCTCCCTAAAGGAAAAATTTTAGTCCTGCTTTCTAGAAGTAAGATTTTCATCTACTGAGGATGGCATTATGGATTTGTAAATCACTGTCAACACTACCCTTCACTAGTCTGTAGTTTTTTATACCACAGAACATGGTGCTCATAATCCAGTGCTTTGCAGAGAATATAACCTTGAAATCTAACTCTTCCTAAAACTCTATATGGAAGAAATTATTATATCCTCTACTGCTGCTGCTAAGTCACTTCAGTTGTGCCTGATTCTGTGTGACCCCATAGACTAGACCTCCTTTAAATATTCCAGGTTGTGGTTGAAGATATTTTTGCTTATTTGTTTTTAACTTGAATTGAGTCAAAGCAGTGAATATCTTGAGTTTGTGAATCACAGTGCTTTGACTTCTGGTAGAATCATTTAACTGAAGGAATTATAAATCATGCTCTTGGCATTTATTTAGAGATAGTAAACATTACTAAACTCAAATATTACATTCTCTTTTGGAATTTGAGGGGACATTTTCTTTAAAATTTTTTTAAAATATAAATTTATTTATTTTAATTGAAGGTTAATTACTTTACAATATTGTATTGGTTTTGCCATACATCAACATGAATCTGCCACAGGTATACATGTATTCCCCATCCTGAACCCCCCTCCCTTCTCCCTACTTGTACCATCCCTCTAGGTCATCCCAGTGCACCAGCCCCAGCATCCAGTATCATGCATTGAACCTGGACTGGCGATTCATTTCACATATCATATTATACATGTTTCAATACCATTCTCCCAAATCATCCCACCCTCTCCCTCTCCCACAGAGTCCAAAAGACTGCTCTATACATCTGTGTTGGGAAACATTTTCTGTTTCAGTTCAGTTCAGTCTCTCAGTCATGTCCAACTCTGCAACCCCATGAATCACAGCATGCCAGGCCTCCCTGTCCATCACCAACTCCCAGAGTTTACTCAAACTCATGTCCATAGAATCGGTGATGCTATCCAGCCATCTCATCCTCTGTCGTCCCCTTTTCCTCCTGCCCCCAATCCCTCCCAGCATCATAGTCTTTTCCAATGAGTCAACTCTTCACATGAGATGGCCAAAGTATTGGAATGAAGGACTGATCTCCTTTAGAATGGATTGGTTGGATCTCCTTGCAGTCCAAGGGACTCTCAAGAGTCTTCTCCAACACCACAGTTCAAAAGCATCAATTCTTCAGCATTCAGCTTTCTTCACAGTCCAACTCTCANATGAGATGGCCAAAGTATTGGAATGAAGGACTGATCTCCTTTAGAATGGATTGGTTGGATCTCCTTGCAGTCCAAGGGACTCTCAAGAGTCTTCTCCAACACCACAGTTCAAAAGCATCAATTCTTCAGCATTCAGCTTTCTTCACAGTCCAACTCTCACATCCATACATGACCAAAGGAAAAACCATAGCCTTGACTAGACGGACCTTTGCTGGTAAAGTAATGTCTCTGCTTTTGAATATGCTATCTAGGTTGGTCATAACTTTCCTTCCAAGGAGTGTCTTTTAATTTCATGGCTGCAGTCACAGTTTCCACTGTTTCCCCATCTATTTGCCATGAAGTGATAGGACCAGATGCCATGATCTTAGTTTTCTGAATGTTGAGCTTTAAGCCAACTTTTTCACTCTCCTCTTTAACTTTCATCAAGAAGCTTTTTAGTTCCTCTTCACTTTCTGCCATAAGGGTGGTGTCCTCTGCATATCTGAGGTTACTGATATTTTTCCCGGCAATCTTGATTCCAGCTCGTGCTTCTTCCAGCCCAGCGTTTCTCATGGTATAATCTGCATATAAGTTAAATTTTCTATTTAGTATTTAATATTAGAAACTTTGAACTTCCCAAGTGGCACTAGTGGTAAAGAATCCGCCTGCCAATGTAGAAGATCTAAGAGATTCAGGTTTGATCCCTGGATCAGGAAGGTTCCTTGGAGGAGGAAATGGCACCCCACTCCAGAATTCTTGCCTGAACAATCCCATGGACAGAGGAGCCTGGCAGGCTGCTGTCCATGTGGTCACCTAAAATCAGACGTGACTGAGTGTCTGACCGCACATTAGAAGATTCATGTGGGTAATCAAGCTTATTTCATGTTTGTAGAGGAGTCCCTCTTTGCAAGGTACTTTTTTTTTCCAAGACCCAATGTTCCTCACCTAAAAATGGGAATTAATCTAGTACAAGCTCAGATGCTACTGTCAAGTTCAAGTGCCTCTTGTATGGTGGGCATGATATTGTGGTCAGTTACTTGGTTGTGTCTCACTATTTGTGACCCCATGGACTGTAACCCACCAGACTACTCTGTCTGTGGAATTCTCCAGGCAGGAATACCGGAGTGGGTTGATTTCTTCCTCTAAGGGATCTTTATGACCAAGGGATCAAACCTGAGTCTTCTGTGTCTCCTGCACTGGCAGGCGGATTCTTTACCACTGAGTTACTTGGGAAGCCCTTGCATGGTATTAAGTTGGAGCTTCCCAGCTGGCGCTAGTGGTATAGAATCCTCCTGCCAGTGCAAGAGACACAGGAGATGCTTGGTTGGGGAGATCCATTGGAGAAGGAAATGGCAACCCATTCCAGTATTCTTGCCTGGAAAATGACACTGTCAGAGGAGCCTGATGGGCTATATACATCTGTGGAGTTGCAAAGAGTCGGACTTGATTGAGTCTCCACATCGGACTTGATTGAACCCTCACACAATTCAATGATGAATAAACCAGAACTTTCTTGCTGTTGTTGTTTTGTTTTGCTCTAAAAGAATATAGAGTTAGTGGGGGAGACAGGCATATAGTCAACAATAAAACACATAACTGTGAGCACACAACAGTGATGAATACTCTAAAAGATATAAAGTTATAAATGTGATTTTAATTGTGTTATTCTGCCAGAAGAGATGTGAATATGTTCCTCTCCTCTGTTGCCTTGTTCTGTGCGACTAGGTAATGACAGTAGTTTGTTTTAATACATAGGCGTGCACATCATCTCTTTGATATTAACATTCCATGTGGTGTCATGAGGGTCTGAGAAGAGAGACAGTGTTTCTGCAGGGAGACAGTTGATGTGCAAATGGATTAAACAGACTTGGCTAATGTGTGTGATTTTCGCCATGCATGGCTGTGATGTCGCTAGAGAGAGTAGTCGGGGGGTTGATGGTGGTTACTTCAAACAGAATAGTGGCACCAAGCTTTGAGACCCCCTTTTTGAGGGTCAGGGCCAGCACTCTTAATAGGCCATGACTACAGAGCCATCTCCTAGAGCTCAGGGGTCCATATGGACATGGAAAAGCTCTAACTAGAGTCAGGAAAGAGACAGCATAAAATAAATTTGTCTTCAACTATAACTGCAGACCACAAGGTTGTCGTTGTTCAGGCCCTCAGTCGTGTCCAACTCTTTGCGACCCCACGGACTGCAACACACCAGGCTTTCCTGTCCTTCACTATCTTCCTAGAGTTTTCTCAAACTCTTGCCCATTGAATCGATGATGCCATCCAGTCATCTCATTCTCTGTCACTCCCTTCTCCTTCTGCCTTCAATCCTTCTCAGAATCAGAGTCTTTTCTAATGAATCAGGTCTTTGCATCAGGTGGCCAAAGTACTGGTGCTTCCGCTTCGGAATCAGTCCTTCCAATGAATATTGAGGGTTAATTTCCTTTAGGATGGACTGGTTTGATTTCCTTGGTGTAGGAGAGACTCTCGAGAGTCTTCTCCAGCACCACAGTTTGAAAGCATCAGTTTTTTGGTGCTCATCCTTCTTTATGGTCCAACTCTCACATGCATACATGACTACTGAAAAAACCATAGCTCTGACTGTATGCACTTTTGTCGACCACAAGGGGTGCCAGGATAAATGCTGACAGATTTCTTTTGTGGGAAGATGTTGAGTTTTGGATTACTATTGCTGAACCTTGGTAGGCAGCATCAGACTAGTTGCTGATGAATCTGCTCATCTTCATCTTACTGAGAATCTTGTTAACTTTTTGCATTTAACCTGTTTCTTGACCCTGGCCAGGGGAATGGTGAAGTCAGGTCATGCTAGAAGCAGTGATATCAAAGATGGAAAGAAAATTTTATGCTGATACTCAAGTGGTCAAGGGTATTCAGTATCTGGGAATTAAGTGCTGAAGACAGGAAAGATGAGGGCAGAGCATCTGAGCAAGACAGTTGCAACTCTCGGCCTCTAATATCTTGAGTTTTGGAAACATCAAGGAGAATGGCATAAAGACCATCTGGGGCTTCCTCAAGGTTTATAGAAAAGCAGCTAGCAGCACCACTATCTGCTAATGAGAATTAAGAATCATAGCTTTAAAGAAACTTTAATCCTTTTCTTGTTAAAATTAAAGTATATGTTATAATGGTTGATGAGAAAGTATCTGAGGGAATAAAAGTGGTCTAGTAAATAATCTCCACTGACTCCAAATTTGTGAAAGTATCACCCAAGAAGCACAAAGGTCTTATTCAGATTGCATCCTTGGGGATTCAGCAGTTTATCGTCATGGATTTGCCTTCTTCTGTCTTTCACCAAGAAGAGTAGAAACTCTCCTTTCACATTCAGCCGTTAACTACAAAGGTTCTGTTGCTTTCCCTTAAAATGTAACCTTTTGAACTGCAAGCTATGGTTGTAAGCAAGGCTTATAAAACATATATGTGAGGAAATTGTATTTGTTCACTTACATTTATAGGTTATATTTGTCATTGGTAATTGAATTTTATCACTAACCTTGTGATAATTAACCCACAGGCTATGACCTCATGGCCTTACTTTACTTAATCTACCAATATAAAAACTGTGTAAAATTTCTTATTAGTCAGAGGATACCTTGGACCTTGGGCATGTTTTTCTTTTCTCCATCTGATCCGATAGGAGAGTAGGCAGAGACTGAGACTTTCCCAAAATAGCCACTCCTATTTTTTCCTTAGCAACAAAATTCCAAGTTTATTTAATGTAGCAATGAGTCTAGCTATCTAGGAACCATTTGTGTTTTCTAAATATCATTAACAAGTAGGGACTATTAGTTGCCTCTGGACCTGTCAAAGACTTGCATGGTTTTGTTAAACTTTGGGAATATTTAAAGAGTTACATTCATTTCAGGGGATGATATATTTTTCAAGCCCCACAATGCCTGATAAAAGTTTATGATTTGCCCTGGCTTCTGAATGAAATCTATGGATCTGAACTAAGCCACAAAAGAAAATTGTGAAATAAAGCATATTGGACTTTACTGTTTTACTACTTTAATTTACCAAGGAGATACAGCTTTTATTTGGCACTTTTATGTCTGTATGGTAAAATGGAATAGTGGATTCCATTATTTAAATAGAAAATGGTAATACAGAGCAGTGTTCATTATGTTCAAATTTGGGAAAATGTTCCATTCTTACATTTGGAATATGATGGCCATTTGTGTGCCTGAATATTTGTTATTTTGGCCTGTTGGTTATCTGTCCCCCTGCTTTGCAAATAAAAGCACTCCTATTTTGTTTTTTTGAGCCATCCTTCTCCAGTTCTCAGGCCAAGGGTTTGGGAGTGTTTGATTTTCTCTCTGGGGGGCTGGAGAAAGTCTAAGTCCTGGCCAATCTGAGTCACAGGATTCTTGTTTCAGGGATAGGCATGTGACAATGAGCCTTTAGGTCAGCTCTCTTTCAGGATGAATAGGTTGAAGGTTGTACACACCAAGACAGTGTTAGTTCTCTGTTCATGTGGAAGGAGCCTGCCTGGGAATTAAGCCCATTCAAAGGCAGAAGGACTGAAAGATGGAGGTCAGCCAGATCGGATGCCACACAGCACATGTCTGAAGTGGTGCCACATCTTGATTTTTCAGTTATGTGGGACAATAAATTCCTTTCTTTGCTTCAGCTTCATTTGGGGGTGGTGTTCTGCTTCCCGTAATAGAAAGGACTAACACCTGGTGCTCCCAGTCTGACTCTTTCTGGTGAACCACGTTGGACTGTGTAGCTGGGCACAATTTGTAATGAGAAGCAAATTGCAAGAGAATTTAATCTAGTAGTAAATGTGTTCCAGAGTTAATGTTTGGTGGTTGTTCTGACCTACTTAGTAGGCGAAAATAATTCCCCACCCTGCTAGGCTTTGGAAGCTGCAGAAAGAGCTCTTCTGAAAGAGACACCATTTCCCTGGTTGAAACTTGGCTTTATTGCTGGGTATAGGTTACAAGTGAATAAAAATGAGAGGATGTGAGAGACTTTGGCATGCTGGACTCTTTTCAGGCCACACATGTGTTTGCCAATACCATTTTCAGCTCCTCCAAGGGAGGAGGAGACATTAGTGTGATTCATCGTGGGCACCCTGGTAGCTAGACCACCTGATGTGTGGATGAAATGGCCAAGCACGGGAGCCCTGCATGTGTCTGGGTGCAGCCCCTTGTGTCTCTCCTGTTCCGGGTCCCGTGCACCTGTGGATCTGTTGGTGTGAGGGCTCTTCCTGGTCGAGGTACTGTCTTCTGCTCTGTTTGTCCCCCTTTGTCCTTCTCCTTCTCATCCCTTCTCAGTCACACATGGGTGTACTGTTTTTAAGACTCTAGATTCACAGACTAGGTGGTTCTGCTTGGAACATGGAGACCAAGTACCCTAACTTGGAATTTACCATAACTCTGAAATTTAAGAGTCAGAAACTCAAAGCTTGCACAACTTTGAATGTAGACGGACTTTCATTTCCATTGTATTGTTATTTATGTAAGTGAGAAATAGTATATATAAACAATAAGAATAAGGTAAATAATAAATAGATTTTCTTTCTGGATCATCTGTCAGGAAGCTCAAAGCCATATGTGTTTCTTAACTTGTGTGTATGTGAGCAACCCTTCAGCTTTCTTAATCTGTATTTGTAACGCTGCACGCAGGTGTCACTGGGCTGCATTCTTATCTGGAAGCTTGACCAGGGGAAGCCACAACCATGACCATCCAAGTTGTTGGAAGAATTCATTTCCATGTAGCTATATGGCCAAGGGCCTGGGTGTTTTGCTGAATGCCAGCCAGAGGCTGTCCTTAACTCCTTGAGGTTGCCGCAGTTCTCTTCCACATGGTCCTCTCCTCTCCATAGGTAGTTCAAAATATGACAGCTTCTTATGAGGGCAGCAAGGCAGTTTCTCATTCCAGTCTTCAAGATTGAATCTTATGTAACATGATGTAATCATGGGAATGACATCCCGTAATTTTTCTGTATACTGAAACTTACTCAAGGGCTGGATATCCTATTAACAGTGCCATATTCAGTTGGCCAGAAGAGATCACATGTTCTATCGACATTCAAACGGGTGGGGATATGCAGAGCGTAACACAAAGGGGAGATCATGGGGACTAGCTTGGAATTTTGCCTGCTATTTTTCCCAAAGTGTGGTTCACTGAAGGTTACTTTATTAGGTTTTACGTTAGTATTCACCAAGAATCTTTTCCAAGGAACAAAATGCCAGTGACAAGAGACTGATTTGAACAATCTGAAGAAAATTTTTAAAAGTGACATTATTTTCTTATAGAACAGCAGATTTGAGTGTTAGGCAGACAGGTCATGATGCAGTTAGGACCAAGGAGGCCTCTGTTTCAGTAAAGCCATGGTAGAGTAAATAAAGAGTATATCAGAAACAGGACATTATAAACGCTGAACAGCACTCAGGGAAAGATCTAAAGTGATCAGCTGTAATACTGCAGTTAGGGTCAAAGGAATCCACTTGAATTCTCTGTGACGACATCATATCTGACGACTATGCCATTCTCATCCACGCAGGATGAGAAAGGAGGCTTATGTCCTACCAACTGTTACATTCTTCTATACCACACAACATTGTCTCTCATTCAGTTCAGTCACTCAGTCATGTCTGACTCTTTGCGACCCCATGAATCGCAGAACAACAGGCCTCCTTGTCCATCACCAACTCCCGGAGTTCACTCAGACTCACGTCCATTGAGTCAGTGATGCCATCCAGCCATCCCATCCTCTGTCATCCCCTTCTCCTCCTGCCACCAACCCCTCCCAGCATCAGAGTCTTTTCCAATGAGTCAACTCTTTGAATGAGGTGGCCAAAGTCCTGGAGCTTCAGTGTTAGCATCATTCCTTCCAAAGAAATCCCAGAATGGACTGGTGGGATCTCCTTGCAGTCCAAGAGACTCTCAAGAGTCTTCTCCAACACCACAGTTCAAAAGCATCAGTTCTTCAGTGCTTAGCCTTCTTCACAGTCCAACTCTCACATCCATACATGACCAAAGGAAAAACCATAGCCTTGACTAGACGGACCTTAGTCAGCAAAGTAATGTCTCTGCTTTTGAATATGCTATCTAGGTTGGTCATAACTTTTCTTCCAAGGAGTAAGCATCTTTTAATTTCATGGCTGCAATCACCATCTGCAGTGATTTTCGAGCCCAGAAAAATAAAGTCTGACAGTGTTTCTACTGTTTCCCCATCTATTTCCCATGAAGCGATGAGACCGGATGCCATGATCTTCGTTTTCTGAATGCTGATGAGCTTTAAGCCAACTTTTTCACTCTCCTCTTTCACTTTCATCAAGAGGCTGTTTAGTTCCTCTTCACTTTCTGCCATAAGGGTGGTGTCATCTGCATATCTGAGGTTATTGATATTTCTCCCAGCAATCTTGATTCCAGCTTGTGTTTCTTTCAGTCCAGTGTTTCTCATGATGTACTCTGGATATAAGTTAAATAAGCAGGGTGACAATATACAGCCTTGACGCACTCCTTTTCCTATTTGGAACCAGTCTGTTGTTCCATGTCCAGTTCTAACTGTTGCTTCCTGACCTTCATACAGATTTCTCAAGAGGCAGGTCAGGTGGTCTGGTATTCCCATCTCTCTCAGAATTTTCCAGTTTATTGTGATCCATACAGTCAAAGACTTTGGCATAGTCAATAAAGCAGAAATAGATGTTTTTCTGGAACTCTCTTGCTTTTTCCACGATCCAGCGGCTGTTGGCAATTTGATCTCTGGTTCCTCTGCCTTTTCTAAAACCAGCTTGAACATCAGGAAGTTCACGGTTCACGCATTGCTGCATTTGTAATTTCTGGTAACATTTTCTCCAATGGAAACCTTTGCTCATCTCATCTTTGTCTACTATGCACCTGTAAAACCCCTATTCATTTTCCCATAATTTAATTCAGTAACTCTAAGAGGACCTGTCTCATCCCTTGCTAGCTGTCTAGGTAGATTTGGGGTCACCCCCCTTGTGCCCTAATTTGGGGAATACTATTACTAAACTCAGCTGAATCCCCATGGCAAACCCCTTCTTCTTTCAGACTTCTAGACTGTCATGACCATTTAACACAGTTTTTGCCAATGTATATTGTCACCTTGCTTACTTAACTTATATGAAGAGTATATCATGTGAAATGCTGGGCTAGCTGAAGCACAAGCTGGAATCAAGAGAGAAATATTAATCAAGAAATTAATTTAGTATAATCAAGATATTATATTAAATAATATCAAGAGAAATATTAATAACCTCAGATATGCAGATGACACCACCCTTAGGCAGAAAACGAAGAACTAAAGAGTCTCTTGATGAAAGTGAAAGAGAGTGAAAAAGTTGGATTAAAAGTCAACATTCAGAAAACTGAGATCATGGCATCTGATCCCATCACTTCATGGCAAATAGGTGGGGAAACAATGGAAACAGTGAGAGACGTTATTTTTAGAGGCTCCAAAATCACTACAGATGGTGACTGCAGCCATGAAATTAAAAAATGCTTACTCCTTGGAAGAAATGTTATAATTAACCTGCTGCTGCCGCCGCTGCTAAGTCACTTCAGTTGTGTCTGACTCTGTGTGACCCCATAGACAGAAGCCCACCAGGGTCCCCCGTCCCTGGGATTCTCCAGGCAAGAACACTGGAGTGGGTTGTCATTTCCTTCTCCAATGCATGAAAGTGAAAAGTGAAAGTGAAGTCGCTCAGTCGTGTCTAACTTTGTGACCCCATGGACTGCAGCCTACCAGGCTCCTCCATCCATGGGATTTTCCAGGAAAGAGTACTGGAGTGGGTTGCCGTTGCCTTCTCCGATGATGAACCTAGACAGCATATTAAAAAGCAGAGACATTACTTTGCTAACAAAGTTCCATCTAGTCAAGGCTATGGTTTTTCCAGTAGTCATGTGTGGATGTGAGAGTTGGACTATAAAGAAAGCTGAGTGCCAAAGAATTGATGCTTTTGAACTGTGGTGTTGGAGAAAACTCTTGGGAGTCCCTTGGACTACAAGGAGATTCAACTAGTCCATCCTAAAGGAAATCAGTCCTTAATATTCCTTGGAAGGACTGATCCTGAAGCTGAAACTTGTATACTTTGGCCACCTGATGTGAAGAACTGACTCATTTGAAAAGACCCTGATGGTGGGAAAGATTTAAGGTGGGAGATGAAGGGGACGACAGAGGATTAGATGGTTGGATGGCATCACCAACTTGATGGACATGAATTTGAGTCAGTTCCAGGAGTTGATAATGGACAAGGAAGCCTGGCATGCTACAGTCCATGGAGTTTCAAGGAGTCAGACATGATTCTGACTGGACTGAACTGAACTTGCCAATGAAACATAAATTACATTTTGATGTGGGGAAGCTTTTGTTTTCTTGACACAGGAGTCCTGCCTTATCTCACCCTATCCTTCTCTGATGTTAAATAGTAGAAATAATGCCTAAGGCTCCACCATCAGTCTCATGACTGTTGTGGAAATGACAGAGACTCATAAAGATCTGCTCTCTTGATACCTTTAAGTTGATGAGTCAGCCTAGCAACCCACTTCCTCCTACTGTACTTCTTATATGTACAACAAAACAAAAACTAACCTTTAGTTGTTTAAGCCATTATACTTGGGTTTTTAAACCTGCAACCTAGTAAGATCCGAAGGATTTCCCTGGTGGCTCAGCTGGTAAAGAACCTGCCTGCCAATGCAAGAGATATGGATTTGCTCCCTGAGTCGGGAAGATCCCCAAGAGAAGGAAATGGCAACTCACTCCAGGATTCTTGCCTGTCAAATCTCATGGACAGAGGAGCGTGGTGGGCTACAGTCCATGGGGTCACAAAGAGTCAGACATGACTGAGCATGCATGCAGACAACAAGATCCTAAATGAAACACAGTCTTCTGTGTATCTAGATGGTAGCATTGATTATAGAGCAGGCAGTTATTTATGTAAGTTTCTACCTAAACTCTGGCACCATGAATGAGCTCTTTCATATAATAAAGTTTTTATTATTCCTTTCCTGCATCTATATGCTTAGATGAGTATCTAGCACCTAGTAAACGTTCAGCAAATACGTCTTAAATGTTTTATCTTGCAAATTTTAATAGTTTATTTGGAGAGAATATTGTTTCGTTGATAATCAATGAAAAATTCCTAGTGGTATGATTTATCTAGACTTTCAGTTATTGATTTATTTTATTCAGCATGTTATCAGTTGTTTAGAAATACAGGGAAGGTACAGGGAATAAATCTATAGGGTTGCAAAACTAGCTAAAGCTGAACTATTGGATGATAAAAACAGTATTCAAAATTAAATCGTAAAAAGGTTGGGGAGAGTCTTTTATCCTACTGCCACTGCTAAGTCACTGCTGCTGCTGTTAAGTCGCTTCAGTCGTGTCCAACTCTGTGCGACCCCATAGACGGCAGCCCACCAGGCTCCCCCATCCCTGGGATTCTCTAGGCAAGAATACTGGAGTGGGTTGCCATTTCCTTCTCCAATGCTTGAAAGTGAAAAGTCAAAGTGAAGTCGCTCAGTCGTGTCCGACTCTTCGCAAGCCCATGGACTGCAGCCTACCAGGCTTCTCTGTCCATGGGATTTTTCAGGCAAGAGTACTAGAGTGGGGTGTATCCTAAGTGTGGTAAAATTCAATAGGAATAAATGAACTTAGCACTTAGATACAAAAAGAAAAAACAACCCTCAACCATACAATTTTGGATTCAGAGTCGATCAAAAGCAAAAACTAACAAACCTAAACCCAACCCTTCTAAGATAACACCAGATGAAAAAGCACTGACAGAATGAGGCATATTTAACTTGCAGAAGATGATTCTTGTAGATAGGGAAAGGGTGGGGAGAAAAAGAGTTTGTAACCTGACATATTCGAAGCCCTTTCTTTTAGGAGTTATGTTAGATTTCTT
This sequence comes from Neotragus moschatus, assembly GCA_006410615.1. NCBI lineage: Eukaryota > Metazoa > Chordata > Mammalia > Artiodactyla > Bovidae > Neotragus > Neotragus moschatus. Next base: position 695,661 of record SJYA01002426.1, on the reverse strand, counting down.
TGATATAGTTTCAAAGGGACTAAGGGGAAAATTTGAAACAAAGTGTGGGAGCTTCAGGTTGAGAAACTGGATCTCAACTTGAGGAAAATGTTAGTAATACAAAATTTCCTAAAGTGAATTTGCCTGGCTTGTGAGACCCAGAGATGTGCTGGCTGATGTGAATTGCCACGTAACAATCTGTTAAGGAGAATAACAGAGCTTTCTGCTTTGGTTAGGAGTTTGACTAACTTGCCTGTTATGGTGCTTTCATTTAGGTTAAACCAAGTGGACAAATTCTTTTTGTTTGTTGCACACAGTAGTATTTTGGTATTTTATTTCTGAGATAAAGTGACAAGTTGGTTGTAGTTAGTTGGGCAAAGGGCTTGTTAATCATATCCTTTGTTCAACTTGATTTTTAAAATAAGGGGCTTCCCTATACTGCCCCTTACTTATCCCAGGATGAAAGTGTATCTGATGCTGTCTGTTGGTATCAGATGAGGGAGGCTCTGTGGTTGCCTGTTTCAGGTCCTGTGTTGGAATTACTATGTATACACAAACACAATATTCTGGGAATGAGAATATATTCTCATATATTGACACCATTGGTCAAATAAATGAACAGATGAATGAATGAATTCATGCCCCAGAATAAGCCAGGGGTTGAAAATGTTTCCAGCTCTGCCAGATTTTTGTACCTGTTTGGGGAGAAGAGTGATCTCCTGCTTGAAGGAGAAAGAACAGCCAGATGATCCAACTTGGGGCGATCCTTTTCCCTCTCAGGAATTAAAAAAAAAACAACCTAATATCCCACACTATCAAGATTAGTGTCCTCTTTGAAAAATCCTATTCCCTCTGTTTACCTAATTTTGATCTCTTTATCAATATATACCGACTCTCTTGATGCAGGTTGTATTAGAGATCCTCCTTAATTAATTTGGAAATAAAAAGGTCCAGGTTTGCTATTATCGCTCATATCTTGTTATAGTACTATTAAAAAGGCTAAGCTTATCAAATATATTTTAAATGTATATATATCTCAAGGGCTTTAGCTCCTTTTTCCTTTACCAGCTTATCCAAATGCCTTCAACATCAATAGACATCCATCGTTAAATCAGCCAACAAAGCCAAGTATCTCCAAGTCACATAAAGTTCCTTAGTCCCAGCCATTATGGAGGATACAAGTAAGTACTGAAAGAGGAGCAGGAGGAAAGAAGAGGCTTCAGCTATGGTTCAGCAGTTAAGAGTCTACCTGCCAATGCAGGAGACATGAGAGATTCGACCCCTGGGTCAGGAAGATCCCCTGGAGGAGGGCCTGGCAACCCACTCCAGTGTTCTTGCCTGGAGAATTGGACAGAGGAGCCTGGCGGGCTACAGCCCATAGAGTCGCCGAGTCAGACAAGACTAAAGCGACTAAGCAGGCACGCACGCACAGAAGGAAAGGAAATCAACAGTAAGCCACAATCACAGTACATAGACAAATATGTACTTTAGTAGAAAGTGTGATAGAAATAACTGGTTGAGTAGGAAAGGTAATCATGAGATGAGAATTGAGCTGTGATTTTAAATAGGTAGTAAATTAAAAACATTTTAATGGAGGCCACTGTGCTTCGATCTCATACAATAGAATACTTTTAAGAGAAAAATAGTAACATACACAACTTATTTACACAAATAAAATGCATCTGAGTTTACTTTAACCTGAAATTTTATTTCTATAATATTACTTGGCAGTTCTTTTGCTTGGATGAGACTGAATGCCTGTCAACTGGGAGGTAATGATAGAGGGCTTTGCAACCAACTGGGAAGAATATAATAAATGAAAATATTATGTACTTTAGTCAATAATATTTAGTTAGAAAAGGGTGGAAAAATTGTGCCAACAGATTTTGAGGAGTTTAATAAATTGTTACTGTAAATACTGTTTATGGGAAACCAATAATAACAGTGAACTTTAGTTACTCTTTTTAAAGGGTAAAACTACAAAATGAGATTCTACTTGAAAAAGAGGCATAATGTATAGAATAAAAAAGATTTAGAAAATAGTAATGAGTAAATAGATATAACAACTTAGAAATCACATATAGTAAATGGATTTTTTTCAGATTACATGTTAAAAGTAAACAATGGAAGCAGAGAGTTGCTCAGACATATCCTCATTCATAACTAGATAAAAATGAACTTGCTATCTATTTTGTTTTAGAACACTCATTAAGTTGAGAACAAGAGATAATTAGAAAAAGCAGCATGGTAGAAGGAATTATAGTGATCTTTGATCGAAAGATATGAATTTATCCCATCTCTGACAAGTGATCTCTCATATTTGTGGCTATATCATTGAAATAGTTGGGCCAAATGTCCAGTAAAATCACTTCTAATTCTAGAATTACAAGAGTCCAAAAATTCTTCTGGATTATTTCAATTAATAGAAATAATTACCTGGGCTTAGAGAACTGAGTTGATGGTATTTAAAATCATGTCATTTTCATCATAAACCCCAAAATAAATATTCCTTTTAGGGGACTCCTGGAAATCTGAAGTTTTTCTTTTATTTCTGATACCAATCTATTCTGTCACTGTATTGGAAGCAATAATTATAGAGGATTAAATGGGCATAAAGCTTTATGGTTGGTCTTGATGTAAAGAATACTTATAAAAATCTTTTTTCTTAAATAGGTAGCAGAGAAAATTATGTTTAGTCACAGTGCCTTCCATACCACGGATATGACAATAAATTAGTGGGATACAAAGAATGAAAATCACTTATATAAAGACTTTAAATAGTTTTGGATCATCATTAATTATCTTACCTTCAAGACTCAAGCTCAGGAGATGCCACTTTCAAGACACCAGTATAAAGAGCTCTATGGATGGGTACCCAGTGAAACAGCAAAACCAGTGCAAATTACAAAAAATAACCCAACCATGAAAGTTTCAGGAAATAGTCCTCAGGGCACACAGGAAAGCAGGAGAGAAGGAAACATTTAGTCAGTAAAATCGAAAGTCGCAATAAGATAAGTGAGCCTCAATCCACTTCCTCTTTCTCCTCTGTTCTAGCTCAGATAGACACAAGTTTCACCCTAGGTAGGTGTGGCCATGAAGAGGAGGGTCTCTCTTCCCTCAGTTTTCAAGCAAAGCTCACTTTATCTCATTGAGAGGCAAAGTTACCAGTATCTCTCGTTTCCTCCCACTTCAAGTTGAAGAGGCTAAATTCCTGATGAGTATGGATGACAGGTTAGGGGCTCCCTTCCTCTGCTGCTGCTGCTGCTGCATCGCTTCAGTCGTGTCCGACTCTGTGTGACCCCGTCCCTGGGATTCTCCAGGCAAAAACACTGGAATGGGTTGCCATGTCCTTCTCCATGAAAAGTGAAAAGTGAAAGTGAAGTCACTCAGTCAGAATCCGACTCTTTGCGACCCCATGGACTGTAGCCTACCAGGTTCCTCTGTCCATGGGATTTTCCAGGCAAGAGTACTGGAGTGGGGTGCCATTGCCTTCTGCCTTCCTCTACCCTGCTTCAATTCACAGGATGAAGTGCCTCTACCCCATGCAGGGGGTAGATGGTTGAGACTACCCGGACCAAGATTGCCCTCACTCCAGCTCACTTTAGGCCTGAGGTTCCTTGATGGTAGTGAAGCAAGCTGAGAAGACCAGAGGCTACTGCCATGCCCGGTGCCCAGAATAGTGGTTCAGAGAGTTTGTCCAGAGGGAGAGGCAATCTATAGGAAAAGAAAATTCTTCAGCTATTCCTGAAGGAACCGATTATTTTTTTTTTCCTTAGAAACAGAGTAGGGAGAAATTCAAGGCTAAATGGCCTTGTGAAAGCAATAGTTTCTTTCAATTAAAAACAAAACTTAAAACCATAGGTGAGTTAATTCAACAGAGAACTAGGAAAAGAAACACCTAAGAAGAACCCTCCTAGAGTCAGAAAAAAGCTCAAAGACCTGCCTCAAAAAATCACCTTCGTAAGAGCCTAAATTTAATTGGATTAGACTGTTGAGCAATGTATTCTCAGTCTTGAGGACATTGCCCCCCAAAATAGAGTTGATAATTAGAAAAGAGTGGATAATTAGAAAAGCCTAGTGGATAGGGGCTAACAGCAAATGAAACAGACAGCTAAACAGAGAGACCACAGAGAAAGACAAAAGAGAAATGTTAAAACCATTGTTATTTCAGAGTGACTATGAGAGTCAAACACAACTGAGCGACTGAACTGAACTGAGCTGATGCCCCATCCAAGGCTGCACCCAAGGAGTGATATAAAAGTATAAAAAGGTTTCACTGAGTCACACCAAATCACCAAAATATAAACAAACAATAAAAACAGACTTTTGGGAGATCCAGAGTTCCTATATTATTTTAAATGTCCAGTTTTTAGCAAAATTTGAGACTAACACAGAAACAGGAAAATTTGACTAATGTGAAAAAAATCAAAAAAAGCAGGAAACAGAAATTGCCTGTGAAAGGGATTGATGTCTTATTTAACAAAGACTTCAAATTAGCCATTATACATATATTTTAAAATAAAAGGAAACTATGCTTGAAGAAGTAAAGGGAGGTATGAAGACAGTGTCTCATAAAATAGACAATACTATTAAAGAGATAAAAATTATAAAGTGTGAACCAAACACATTCTAGAGTTGAAAAACATAATACAAAAAATGAGAAATTTAATATAAAAGCTGAGCAGTAGACTTATCTAGTAGAAGAAAGAATCTTAGCTTTATCATGGGTTGATCGGGATGATGCATTCCAAAGAAAAGAAAAAAAAAAGAAAAAGAGAGCATACTTGAGATGAAATGGACACATTTCTAGAAAGACACAAACTATCAAAATGATTCATACAGTCCAGCTTCACAGTAGTAAATACTGAATTATGAATTAGTAACTTTCATTTTTTGTGGGGATATCCTATTTCGTATATTCATTATGGAATGATGGAGCTGATGTTCCCATCAAATGAAGTAAACTTGTTTACCCCCTAGTTTTTCCCCACCAATTATTTCTGTTCTCTTATGAAAGAGAAAAAATGTCTGTTGGATTTTTAAGTTAATAGTTAATTGGGAGAAGAAATTTGTGAAGAGTATTCATTATGGTACTTCTGCTTTGATATGCTTTGATGTTTCTGTTGCTGTTGTTCAGTTGCTTAGTCATGTCTGACTCTTTGTGAGCTTGTGCACTGCAGCACACAGTTCCATGTCCTTCATCATCTCCTGGAGTTTGCTCAAGTTTGTGTCCATTGAGTCACTGATGCTTCTGACAGTCTCATACTCTGCTTCCCTCTTCTTCTGTCTTCAATCTTTCCCAGCATCAGGGTCTTTTCCAGTAAGTCAGCTCTTCACATCAGGTGAAGACTTCCCTGGTGGCTCAGATGGTAAAGCATTTATCTACAATGCAGGAGACCTGGGTTTGATCCCTGGGTTGGGAAGATCTCTTGGAGAAGGAAATGGCAACCCACTTCAGTATTCTTGACTGGAAAATCCCATGGATGGAGGAGCCTGGTAGGCTACAGTCCATGGGGTCTCAAAGAGTCAGACACAGCTGAGCAACTTACTTTCACATCAGGTGGCCAAATGATTGGAGCTTCAGCACCAGTCCTTTCAATGAATACTCAAGGTTTATTTCCTTTAGGATTGACTGGTTTGATCTCCTTGCAGTCCAGGGGACTCTCAAGAGCCTTTTCCAGCACTATATTTCAAAAGCATCAATTCTTCTGTGCTCAGCCTTCCTTATGGTCCAACTCTTCACATTTGACACGACTACTAGAAAAACCATAGCTTTGACTATATGCACTTTTGTTGGCAGATATGATGTCTTTGCTTATTAATAAACGATCTAGGTTTGTCACAGCTTTCCTTCTAAGGAGCAAGCATCTTTTAATTTAATGGCTGCAGTCACTGTAGGCAGTGATTTTGGAGCCCAAGAAAATAAAATCTGCCACTGTTTCCATTGTTTCTGTACCTATTTGCCATGAAGTGATGGGACCGGATGCCATGATCTTAATTTTTTGAATGCTGCGTTTTAAGCTAGCTTTCTTACCCTTCTCTTTTACCCTCATCAAGAAGCTCTTTAGCTCGTCTTCATTTCCTGCCATTAGAGTGGTGACATCTGCATAGCTGAGGTTAATAATATTTCTCACATGAGTATTGATTCTGGTTACAGCCTGTGATTCACCAGTCCAGCATTTCACATGATATATTCTCCATAAAAGTTAGATAAATGGTGACAATATATAGCCTTGTCATACTCCTTCCCCAGTTTGGAACCAGTCAGTTGTTCCAGGTAAGGTTCTAACTGTTACTTCTTGATCTGCCTACAGGTTACTCAGGAGACAGGTAAGGTGGTTTGGTATTCTCCTCTCTTTAAAAATTTTCCACAATTTATTGTGATACACACACTCAACGGCTTTCACATAGTCAATGAAGCAGAAGTAGATGTTTTTCTGGAACTCTCTTGCTTTTTTGATGATCCAACAAATGCTGACAATTTGATCTCTGAGTCTTCTGCTGCTTCTAATCCCTGCTTGTACATCTGGAAGTTCTCAGTTTACGTACTGCTGAAGCCTTGCTTGAAGGATTTTTGAGAGTAACCTTACTAGCATGTGTAATGACTGCAATTCTCTAGTAGTTTGAACATTTTCTGGCATTACCCTCTCTGGGATTGGAATGAAATCTATCCTTTTCCAGTCCTGAGGCAGCTGCTTAGTTTTCCAAATTTGCTGACATATTGAGTGTAGCACTTTAACAACATCATCTTTTAGGATGTTAGATATCTGGAATAGATAAACTGGAATTCCATCACCTCCACTAGCTTAGTTTATAGCAATGCTTCCTAAGGCTTACATGATTTCACAGTCCAGGATATCTGGCTCCAGGTGAGCGTCCACACCACTGTGGTTATTTGGGTCATTAAGACCTGTTTTGTATAGTTGTTCTGTGTATTCTTGCCCCTCTTAATCTCTTCTGCCTCTGTTAAGTCCTTACCATTTTTGTCTTTATCATGGCCATCCTTGCATGAAATGTTCCCTTGATCTCTCCAATATTTTCAAAAAGATCTCTGTCCATATGTTTTTAGGCACTCTGTTTACCAGAGCTAATCCCTTGAATCTATTTGTCATCTCCACCATATGATAATAAGGGATTTGATTTAGGTCATACCTGAATAGCCTAGTGTTTTTTTCTACTTTCTTTGATTTGAACCTGAATTTTTCAATAAAGATCTGATGATCTGATCCACAGTCAGCTTTAAGTCTTATTTTTTTGTTTGTTTGTTTTTGCTGACTATATATAGCTTTCCATTTTTGACTGCATAGAATACAATCAATTTGATTTAGGTATTGACCATCTGGTGATGTCCATGTTTGAGTGGTCCCTTGTTAGAAGAGGGTATTTGCTATGACCAGTGTGTTTTCTTGACAAAATTCTATTAGCTTTGGCCCTGCTTCAGAGATGCAAGAATACACAGAAGAACTATACAAAAAAGATCTTCATGACCCAGATAATCACAATGGTATAATCACTCACCTAGAGCCAGACATCCTGGAATGTGAAGTCAAGTGGCCTTAGGAAGCATCACTATGAACAAAGCTGGTGGAGGTGATGGAATTCCAGTTGAGCTATTTCAAATCCTAAAAGATGATGCTGTTAACGTGCTGCACCCAATATGCCAGAAAATCTGGAAAACTCAGCAGAGGCCACAGGACTGGAAAAGGTAAGTTTTCATTCCAATCCCAAAGAGAGGCAATGCCAAAGAATGCTCAAACTACTGCACAATTGCACGCTTCTCACATACTAGTAATGTTCAAAATTCTCCAATAAGGCTGCAATAGTATGTGAACATGGAAATTCCAGATGTTCAAGCTGGATTTATAAAAGGCAGAGGAACAAGAGATCAAATTGCCAATATCTGCTGGATCATCAAAAAAGCAAGTGAGTTCTAGAAAAACATCTACTTCTGTTTTGTTGATTATGCCAAAGACTTTGACTGTGTGGATCACAATAAACTGTGGAAAATTCTGAAAGAGATGGGAATACCAGACCACCTGATCTGCCTCTTGAAAAATCTGTATGCAGGTCAGGAAGCAACAGCTAGAACTGGACATGAAACAACAGACTGGTTCCAAATTTGAGAAGGAGTACGTCAAGGCTATATGTTGTCACCTCGCTTATTTAACTTATATGCAGAGTACATCATGAGAAATGCTGGGCTAGATGAAGCACAAGCTAGAATCAAGACTGATGGGAAAAATATGAATTAACCTCAGATATGCAGACGACACCACTCTTACAGCAGAAAGCAAAGAACTAAAGTGCCTCTTGATGAAAGTGAAAGAGGAGAGTAAAAAGCTGGCTTAAAACTCAACATTCAGAAGCTAAGATCATGGCATCTAGTCTCATCACTTCATGGCAAATAGATGGGAAAACAGTGGAAACAGTGATAGACTTTATTTTGGAGGACTCCAAAATCACTGCAGATGGTGACTGAAGCCATGACATTAAAAGATGCTTACTCGTTGGAAGAAAAGTTATGACCAACCTAGACAGCATACTAAAAAGCAGAGACGTTAGTTTGCCAACAATTGTATTGTGTCTAGTCAAAGCTATGGTTTTTCCAGTGGGCATGTATGGATATGAGAGTTGGACTGTAAAGAAAGCTGAGCACCAAAGAATTGATGCTTTTGAACTGTGGTGTTGGAGGAGACTCTTGAGAGTCCCTTGGATGGCAAGGAGATCCAACCAGTCCATCCTAAAGGAAATCAGTCCTGAATATTCATTGGAAGGACTTGATGCTGAAGCTGAAACTCTGATACTTTGGCCATCTGATGGGAAGAACTGACTCATTTGAAAAGACCCTGATGTTGGGAAAGATTGAAGGTGGGAGGAGAAGCGGATGACAGTGGATGAGATGGTTGGATGGCATCATTGGCTCAATGGACATGAATTTGAGTAAACTCTGAGAGTTGGTGGTGGACAGGGAAGNCTGATACTTTGGCCATCTGATGGGAAGAACTGACTCATTTGAAAAGACCCTGATGTTGGGAAAGATTGAAGGTGGGAGGAGAAGCGGATGACAGTGGATGAGATGGTTGGATGGCATCATTGGCTCAATGGACATGAATTTGAGTAAACTCTGAGAGTTGGTGGTGGACAGGGAAGCCTGGTGTATTGCAGTCCATGAGGTTGCAAAGAGTTGGACACGACTGAGAGACTGAACTGAATTACTGACTGCTTCATTTTGCACTCCAAGACCAAACTTGCCTGTTGTTCCAGGTATCTCTTGACTTCCTTCTTCTGTATTCCTATCCCCTATGATGAAAAAGATATCTTTTTTGGTGTTAGTTCTAGAAGATCTTATAGATTTTTATTGAACTGGTCAAACTCAGCTTTTTCAGCATCAGTTGTTGGGGCATAGACTTGTGATGGTGAATGGGTTGCCTTGGAAATGAACCAAGATAATTCTGTCATTTTTGATGTCATACCAAAGTACTGCATTTTACACTCTCTTTTGACTATGAGGGCTACTCTGTTTCTTCTAAGGCATTCTTGCCTACATCAGTAGATATAATGGCTCTCTGAATTAAATTCACCTGTTTCCATCCATTTTAGTTAAGTGCTTCCTAAGATGTTGATGTTCACTCTTGCCATCTCCTGCTTGACCACATCCGATTTGCCTTGACTCATGAACCTAAAATTCGTGGTTTATTATGCAATATTGTTTTTATGGCATTGGACCTTACTTTTATAACCAGAAACATTCACAACTGAGCATCGTTTCTGCTTTGGCCCAGCTGCTTCGCACTTTCTGGAGTTAATGAGTAATTGCCCCCTTTCTTTCCCAGTAGCATATTGGACATATGCCAACCTTAGTTGTGGGGGGGGGCTCATCTTCCGGTGTCATATCTTTTTGCCTTTTTATACAGTTCATGGGCTTCTTGATGCAAGAATACTGGAGTGGTTTGACATTCCCATTCAAGTGAACAATGTTTTGACAGAACTCTTCACTGTGACCCATCCTTTTTGCATGACCCTGCATAGCATGGCTCATAGCTTCATTGAGTTATGTAAGCTCCTTCATCATGACATGGCTGTGATCCACAAATGGTGCTTTGTTATTTACTCCCATTTAATATTTTCTTTTGTATTCATTTCTTCATACTTTATACTGTTGCAAGATAAAGCTCAAATGACTTAACTGTTAAATTCTCCTAAATATTTAAGAGAAAATGTAACACTAATATTATACACATTCTTTCAGAGAACAGAAAATATATTAAACAGTTCTTCAGTATGAATTATGGAGTCAGTATACCCTTTATACCAAAACTAACAACCTTTTGGGAAAAAAAATCACCAATAAACAACTATGAAGAAATCTTGAAGAAAGTTCCTGTAGCATCTACAACTATGTAAAATACATCGTGGCTAGGTTTGGTTCATTTGAGATTTATTATTTGGAAATAGATCAGTTAACTAACTGTAACTAGATCAGTCACAGAATTTACAAAAATATCATAAAATCTTCATACCAGGTACTGCAACAAATTTGGTAAATTAGAAAACTACTTATGGTAAAAATATTTGGGAAACTAAAAATAGAATAATTTTCCTCATTCTGGTTTAATGTTTCTAAAAAAAAAAAAAGAAAATCTTTTGGCCTGCTTCATGTTAGTGGGGAAATCTTGATGTCTTTAAATCTCATATGAGGAAAGGAAAATAAGCATGCCCTCTGTTACAGCTTTTACTTATTGTTGTGCTTGAGATACTACCCAGTATAATAAAACAAAAGTAAGTATACAAATACTTACAAAAAGTTTTTAATATTTGAAAATATAAAAGTTCCCATTTACTCACTGATAATTTTATTATACATATATAAATCCAAAATAAACTGCAAGTAAATTATTAGACCAAGTAAATTCAGCAAAATTGAAGAATAGCACTTTATAAATTGTATTTTATATAAAACAGAGAAGTTTAAATTTTACAGAAATTACTAAAAAATAAAATTTATTTTATACTTTCAAAATGAGCAGAAAAGAAAGAACAGAAAACAATTTAAAGAATTTTTGGAGACTGCTGAAGATTGATGGCAAGCAAAGGATACATACAGCCACCTAGGAGGAGGGACTGGGTTATTTGTGCTTTCCTTCTCAGCTCCACTTGTGATCTCTGTGCTCTTCTCTGCAGCACAGAGGACTGGATCTCCAAAGGTACCTTCCTGAGACTTCTTTGCCAGTTTGCTTCTGTTAGACTCGAACACTGAGGCAAAGGCACTGGCAGGTGATTAGAAGGTGGAAGGAAGGAAAATAGCCAAAATCTCATGGCTTTGGTGGGGAAGACAGCTTTTAGCAAAGCCTTCAGTAGCTGTTGCAAAGGGTGACGGTGAGCACTTGGGTAGCTCCTCAGGCAGTGTGTTTCCAGAGCAGCACAGGTTTTGTGGGGTATAGCAAAGCAGCAGTAGCTACGGGTGCTTTACCAGCCCTGGCTAAGTGCCCTGACTCCATCTGTTCCAGTGACAGATGTAAGGAACTTCGGGCCCCAGGATTCCAGCACTGACAACAGGAGAACGGGCCGCGGATTCCTACAAGGCAGCTTCAGCAGTGCTTCCAAACAGTAGAAGCTACAGCAGGGGTCCAGCAGCTCTGCTGGGCAGTGACTACTATAGAAGACACTCTTTCCCTTCTGCTTGGTAGACTAGCATCACAGTGGCTTACAGCAGATGCTGATCATTGAGAAACTTTGCCTTTTCCCTTCTAAATGTTTTGTAACTTATTCTCTGTATGAAATTTTATCCACTTGAAATACCAACCAAAGTTTCTGTTTTCCTGACTGGACAATGTTACTGGATTCATGATAGCAGTACAGTACTGTGGATATCAAGCCCATTTTTCTTTTGTATTCCACACTTACAATTTAATTTACTATTAAGTATTTAAATTTTACATATGTAGAATAAATTCTTTCACTGATTTAGTAATATTATGTAAATAAATAATTGCATAATAAAATATATATCAAAGAGAATAACTTAAGAAAAATAATTTTTTTTGTATTTAATACTCAAAACTACTAACATATACTGAGTCCTCCTGGAATTTAATACATGGAGTATAAATAATAATGACTTAAATCAAGATAGTAATCATATGATAAGTAAATACATCTTTTTTCTCCTAGTTCTTTATTTAGCACAGATAGAGTAGAAAATATGATTATACCTCTAGACTAGAAGTAACTTCTAATATTGTTCATTAGAATCCAAGTTTCAGAATTTGATCTTTTTATGGCTTATGACAGTGAATCTTTGACAAGTACTCTGTTTGCTGATTGTGTTTGAATTGTGATAGAGCGTTTCTCCACTGGCTTCCCTGGTAGCTCGGCTGTAAAGAACCCGCCTGCCAGTGCAGGAGACACAAGAAATGAGGGTTCAATCCCTTGGTCAGGAAGATCCCCTGGGAAAGGAAATGGCCACCTGCTCCAGTATTCTTGCCTGAAAAATTTCATGCTCTGAGGAGCCTGGAGGGCGGCAGTCCATAGGGTTGCAAGAGTCAGACATGACTGAGCACACACACACACATACATACACAAAAATTTCTCCATTGAGTTTCAGGGGTCGTGATGTGATTCATTCTGTGTGTCTGGGGGTTCCTCATGGAGACCAGCTCTTTGTGACACCATGGACTGCAGCATGCCAGGCTCCCCTGTTCTTCACTGTCTCCCAGAGTTTGCTCAGATTTATGTCCATTGAATCTTTATCCTCTGCTGCCCTCTTCTCCTTTTGCCTTTAGTGTTTCATAGCATCAACGTCTCTTCCAGGGAGGTGGCTCTTTTCATCAGGTGGCCAAAGTAATTGTATAGGAAAGGTCTTTAATCCAGGGTTTTCTGAGGATGACTAAAGATTTGTTGAGAATGAACGAAACCTCAGTCAGAATTAGATTTATAAATTTCACTGCACATTAAATTAAGCTCTGGTCAATGTGTTTGTACATTTATTGATTATATCTTGATATGAGCTTTCATTTTCACTTCCTTGTATGTAGTCCCCTATTGGGTCAATATTGATTGCTTTTAGATAGTATAACAGAGAAAGCAAGACTGTGGACTCGGGATGCAAGCTGGTTTCATTCCTGGTTTCATCACCAACTTTGCAGTCTTGGGCACATTTCTTAATCTTCCTGGACTTCAGTAAAATCATTTCTTAAATGTTATGAGCATAAAATGGATAGCACATGCCAGTACTTAGCGAGATGTCCACTATAGTCTCATATATTGCCACATTAAGATTGTTATAGCTGGAATGCAGAGGACGAAGTAGTCAAGGTCAGCTCTTTGCAGTTTAAAACGGATTCTTAAAGTCCATTTCAGATGATTAAAAATAGACTTTCAATTACAAAGGGCACGTGAAAACAGTTTTCTAAATTATTAAATCTTCTCTTTAAACACCAGATCAGGAACAGAAGTTTGGAAGATTGAACATGAGTTTTTACTGCAAACTATGGAACAGGAAGAATGATTTAGGAGCAATTTCCTGCCAAACAGTTTTAGGTAAAAGTCCTTGGCTAGGAGAAAGCACTGAAGTGAGAGAGAAAAATGAACTGAGGCTTCAGAGGGAGGTCTACTCCCATATTGTAAGTAATTTCAGGGAAAGGGAGCATGTTCTCTGTTCCCATCTGTGCGGTAAGACTTTATGATGCTCCCCAAATGGGATGACCGGAAGATTTTACATGAAAGTTTTGCATATTCATGCAGAAAGAGGGCTTGGATTGCATGTTCTGCTACCTCCTAAAGTACTGCAAAACCTGGTACAGAGAAAACTATGAAATTGCCTCATGCCTGAATGGACAACATTTCTAATTTGTGAAGAAGATTAGCAGATCATTTGAGAGCTGGGATTGAGAAATGGAGCAAAATTGAGACCATACTAGGACCTCAGGTCATGAACAAGGATAGTGTATCTACATCAGTTTTGGATACATGAAGAACAAAGGTGGTCATGAAAGATTAATATGGAGGGTAATATATTCCACTGGGACCTGAGGAGTACTTTTGAAAAATATATTCCTGCCCCTCCTCCCATTGTTGTGATGAGTTGTCAGTAATTACTTGCTTTCCAAAGCCTTCCCAAGGAGGAGGAGATCAAGAGGCAAGTGTATAAGGGGAGTGCATATCATCAACCACTCTGTTAATTAAATATTTGCACAAAGAAGAACATTTCAGTAACATGTGACTGAATTACCTGCAGAAGCCTAGATTTTATTTCTTAAAAAACAGATTTCAGTTTATAGAGCAGTTTTAGGTTCACAGCAAAATTGAATGAAAGGTACAGTTATTTTCTGTATAACTCCTAGCCAGAAACTGTCAACAGCCCACATCACAATGGAATATTTGTTAAATTGATAGACCTAGAATGTTACATTATTGCCAGTGAGAGTCCATAGATTACTTTAGGGATTTTCGGAGACTCTTTATTTGTTCTTCATTTTTGAAGAATACTTTTCCAGAGTACAGATTACTGGATTGATGGGTTTGTTTGTTTTTCAGGTGTAAATATAATTCTTATAGTTGTTTCTCAATCTTTACAGTGTCTTTATCTTTATTTTTCTGTAGTTTGAAATGGTATGTGTAGATGTGCATTTTTTATTTTTTTATTTTATTTTATTTATTTCTTTTTTAATTTTTATTTTTTTAGTTTGTTTTGCTTTACAATACTGTACTCATTTTGCCATACATTGANCCGGGACGGAGCTCCCTCCCTAGCTCCTTTGTCTGTTTCTCTGTCTTTTGTATTCTTCCTACCTGTTTTTGAAGATAATGTTCTGCTATTCTGGATGCCTGACGACCTCTGACAGCATTCAGAAGTTGTTTTGTAGATTTTCCTCTGCATTGAAATGTTCTTTGGATGATTTTGCTGGGGAGAAAGTGGTCTCCCCGTCCTATTCCTCCGCTATCTTCAAGAGGTCCCCCTAGATGTGCATTTTGGGTGCATTTATCCAGCTTAGCATTCTCTGAACTTTCTGGATTTGTACTTTGGTATCTGATATAAATTGGGGAGAAATTCTCAGTCATTATTGTTTCCAATATTTATTACATCAATTTCTCTCTTTCTTCTCCTCCCTGTATTCCCACTGTGTGTATGTTACAACTTTGGTGGTTGGACTATGTGGATTTTATGTTCTGTTTCTCTTCATTAGTTTTCTATTTGTTTCTCAGTTTTGGACGTTTTTATTAAGAAATGTTGTACACGTGAAACTAACACAATGTTGTAAATGAACTATACTCCAGTAAATTTTTTTTTTTTTAAAGATATGGTCAAGTGCAGAAATTCTTTCCTCAGCTGTGTAGATTTTCCTCAATTTACTACTAAATCCAAAAAGGACATTCTTCCTTTCTCTTACACTGGTTTTGATCTCTAACATTTCCTTTTTGCTTTCTCTTAGGATTTCCATCGCTCTACCTATATTGCCCACGTCTTCCATGATGTCAGCTTTATCTGTTAGCGCTCTTAAAATTTTAACAATAATAGTTTTAAATTCCTGGTCTGATAATTTCAGTATCCCTGCCATGTTGGCTCCTAATGCTTGCTATGTGTCTTCAGAGCATGTTTTTGCTTTGTAGTTTATCTTGTAAAATTTTTTCGGTAGCCAGATGTGATATGCTTGGCAAAAGGAACTACCGTGACTAGGCCATTCATAATGTGAGGGAAGTTGTGAGGGAAGGGGAAGTATTCTCTGGTCCTTTGATGAGCTCTCAGTCTTCATGAACCTCTGTTGCTGGATTGTGAGCTTCACGGGTGCTTCTTACTTATACTCCCCACCTCCCTAACTTCAACCTCCTCAGGTGGGACAGGGTGGCAAGAGTGGCTGGAATTTTCCTTCTTCCAGGACAGTTAGACTGATAGACTCCAGCAAGTTACATTGTGGTTAATTCTGAGGGCAGACCTTGTTAAGAAAACAGAATGCTTTGGCGAATTTCAAAATGTCTTTTCCTGACTCCTACTAAAAGTGTGAGAGGAGTGTTCTCAGATATTCACTGTCAGAACCCAGTAAAGCTCCAAAAGTTAAAACTCTGATGAATGGGTACCTCTGGAGTTTTTATCTCTCAGATTTGTCCACACTGATGAGCAATTCGGCACTTACAGCTCAGGTTTTATACCCTGGTGCTGGTTCCTACAGGTGTCTGCTCCTGGGCTTCTGCTCCAGGTAAGTTGTAATTTTTTTTTTTTTTTTGCCTGTCAGTGAATTTGGTAGGAGCAGTGTGTCCTGTGACCTTACTTCACTTAGGGATCTATGAAGCGTGGTTGCTGTTCAGTTTGTTCAGCTTTTCACTTCTTGTTAGGGCAGACTGGTAACTTCCAAACTGGACAGGAAACTGAAGGTCTATTTGGCTTAGAAAGATCCCCTGGAAAACCCCGGCGGGCTACAGTCCATGGTGTCACAAGGAGTCAGATAGGACTTAGCGACTAAGCAACAATTACATTTTTTTTTCTTTTTTAAAAAAATTTTTTATTTTTTAGTTTGTTTTGCTTTACAATACTGTATTCATTTTGCTATACATGGACATGAATCAGCCACGAGTGTATATGAGCTCCCAATCCTGATCCCCCTGTCCCCTCACATTTTTTTAAAGGAAACTTGGAGAAGAAGTTGAATGCAGTGGGAAAAATTACAGAAAGTTATGCTTTTGTACATCTGAATCATCATACATGAGTATCAAACTTGCTATAAAAGAAAAGAGAACCACCTATATGATACACACTTGTAAACCATCCACACTAAACCAGGAATACGTGAGGGAAAGGAAAGGGCTTCTCTTCCCGGTGCTTTTTTTATGTCTGCTTTGTCTTGATTCTGCAGCTCTTCTCACTCCCCTGACATCTTGCCCCAGTCTGTGTAGGGCTGAGATATTACTTTGTTTAAAAACTTTACTTCCTAAATTCTTAGTCATCACATTTGCACACACTTGATATTCCCAGCCTACATGGTGTTCATATCTGTATTGTTTCTCAGTTATTCTCCTTGTCCTTATCATTGGCTGTATGAAGATTTCCATGTGTGTCTAGGTTCTGCAGCTCTGTCTGCAGCGAACCTTCTGAATCCCGCATTTCCCTCCTCCATTTCTGTATTTACTCTCTGTACAATTGGCATTCTGGATGATGCATCAGTGGGAGGGTAATTGTAAATCACTTTTGTCAGGATGACTTGCCTTGTGCTTAGTGTTGAGCTGAAAGATGATTCCTCGTTACAGACTGGGGTAGTGTTTCCTATTTAAACATTAAATGCTCCCTTGCCAGCAGCAGTTAGATGTGACCCCTTAAACATTTTGCATCCAGTAGTTTATAGGCAGCAGGAGTTCTGTACATCCCCATCTACAGATCTAGCATAAAAATGATGGTACTTCTCATTATGAAGATTGAGGAATGCTATCTTGCTGTGTTCACTTTGTAAGACAAACTAAATATATTATTCCACAACAACAACAACAAATCGATTGCTTGTTACTGTATTGTTTTCAACAATACAGTTTTGAGTGGATTTGAAAGATATGGACGATAAGTCACTGAAGAAATTAATTTTCCTTGTTGAGGAAAGATAATCACAAAGGAACCAAATTTAAGTTTCACACAGCAATTTTGATTACCTTTCTACAAGCAGTTAGAATGTTATTTTCTAAGCTGCAGAGCAATTAATGGCGAGAACTGCAGGATGTATTTAATTGAGTATTGATTTAAGGCCAAGCTGTTGTTTGGCTGAGGTGTTGCATTGTAATTAATGGACCTGAACCATAGTTTAATTTTTCTACACTGTACCTGATTTTCAGGCAAACAATCCATAGAGGGAGCTTTGGACTTTTAAAATTAACTTTTAAAAGTTTTGACTGAATTTTTAACATACACAGAAGACTTTTTAGCTTTTATTAGTAACTTCAAAGCCTGCTTCCTTTTGAATACATTTAAATTCTCCCATTGACATATTGCCAATTAATCAATAAATTCATTCATACAAATTTAATGTTGTTGTTATTTAGTTGCTAAATTGTATCTGACTCTTTTGCAACCCCATGGACTGTAGCCAACCAGACTCTTCTATATATGGGATTTCTCAGGCAAGAATACTGGAGTGGGTTACCATTTCCTTTTCTAGGGGATCTTCCTGACCCAGGGATTGAACTTGCTTCACCTGTACTGCAGGAGGATTCTTAACCATTGAGCCACAGGGAAGCTCTGGAAATGTAACACAGGGTAATATTATTTAATGGCATGATTCACTGAAGACTGTGCCTTATACTTCCTTAGAGTTATGTAAACAAAGAACAAATTTTCTTGTTTGGGATGGTGCTAAATGCTTAAGTAATGATGAATGCTTACTGAAAGTGTAGTTCAGTTCAGTTCAGTTCAGTCGCTCAGTCGTGTTCGACTCTTTGAGACCCCATGAATTGCAGCACGTCAGGTCTCCCTGTCCATCACCAACTCCTGGAGTTTACTCAAACTCATGTCCATCGAGTTGGTGATGCCATCCAGCCATCTCATCCTCTGTTGTACCCTCTTCCTCCTAGCCCCAATCCCTCCCAGCATCAGGGTCTTTTCCAATGAATCAACTCTTTGCATGAAGTAGCCAAAGCATTGGAATTTAAGCTTCAGCATCAGTCCTTCCAATGAACACCCAGGACTGATCTCCTTTAGAATGGACTGGTTGGATCTCCTTGCAGTCCAAGGGACTTTCAAGAGTCTTTTCCAATACCACAGTTCAAAAGCATCAATTCTTCGGAGCTCAGCTTTCTTCACAGTCCAACTCTCACATCCATACATGACCACTGGAAAAACCATAGCCTTGACTAGACGGACCTTTGTTGGCAAAGTAATGTCTCTGCTTTTCAGTATGCTATATAGTTGGTCATAACTTTCCTTTCAAGGAGTAAGCATCTTTTAATTTCATGGCTGCAGTCGCCATCTGCAGTGATTAGAGGATGGGCAAAAATTCCTTTCAAGGGCTCAACTATAACATCTAATGATTAGTCCCTATAAAGTGTCAGAAATATATCAGTTTGTACCTTTAAAAGTAGCTATCTGGTCATTTTCTGCTTTGGCACATTATTTAAATTCTAGNTATAGTTGGTCATAACTTTCCTTTCAAGGAGTAAGCATCTTTTAATTTCATGGCTGCAGTCGCCATCTGCAGTGATTAGAGGATGGGCAAAAATTCCTTTCAAGGGCTCAACTATAACATCTAATGATTAGTCCCTATAAAGTGTCAGAAATATATCAGTTTGTACCTTTAAAAGTAGCTATCTGGTCATTTTCTGCTTTGGCACATTATTTAAATTCTAGCCTTGCTACATTTGATGATGACTTAAATTTTTTATCATTTTAAATAAGTATTAAATGGATAATCTCCTTGACCAGGGAGGCCCTTTGGGACCTATAGGTACTCAAAGATAAATAAACATAGTTGGGAGTGGCCATTTCTATGCATATTATGGCCTATTTTGAGCATAAACTTATAGAAATAACTAAACCACATGGCAATATGCCATACATGCTATAATAAGGGAAGACTTATTGGTTAAATCTGTGAGTAAAACTTTCTAAAATGATCAGCCATCTCATTTTCCTTGTCCTCTTTCCAAGTCCTTACCTTTCTCCCCAGTCACTTTTAGAGCTGAATCCCCTTAATTTCAGGTCTCATCAGCGTTACCCAAAGTTGCCACAAAGGCTTCTGCAATGTTCAAGTTTCAGGCGCTTCAGTCTCATCTCACTATTTTAACATATGAGAGGAGCTGTTTATTTCTGCTCTGGGTGGTTTGGGAGTTTGTTGTAATCCCAGCAGCAATTTCAAGTCTGGCAACTGGTACTCCCTTTCTGAAGTGTGGAGCAGCTACTTTGTGTCAGCTCCCTAGAGAGCCCACACTTTGGGGAAAAAGCAATGGAAACACTTGCAGGAAGGGTTATACCGGCTGAATTTTAAAACACTTCAGTGGATTCAAGACTACAGTACACTTTAACGATCATGGCGCCCAGAGCATAATTGATGAAATCTCTCAGAAAGTTGGTGTTCAGGATTAAATTGAGGATTTTAGATATGCGTCACCGAGTGACCTTTAATTTACTCTATGCCTTCAAAATTAGGTGGTGTGAAGAAAAACGAAGAGGTAGATTGCAGATTTATTTCCATTTCAAATTAACCAAGTTACCTGCTGGTAAAGCAGCATAAGAAATTAGCATGTTTATATCTAGACTCATTTTGGTTACTGAGCTATAAATTTTAGGGGATGGAGCTGTGTTGAAATATGAATATACTGATGAAAAGGGTAATTATTAGCTCTTTTGTGAATTTATATAAACAAGTCTGAATGTCATATAATATTTGCAGAATTGTCAGTTCACTTAGAGAATTATACTTTTTCTTCTGTAAACCTGATATTTATTCCTATGCTATTTGAATTATCTGATGAAAATTCAAAACCTTTTTGAGTATATGTGTTTGTCTGACTTAGTCCTCCAGCAATGCTTTGGAAAAAAAAAAAAACCATTTTCTTAAATACTAATTATTGACTTATTAGTTCCAATAGCTATTGATCCTTCAGAGAATAGCACACTTTAAAGAAATTATAATGATTTTTCTTTCAACATGTATGTAGTGTCTCTATGGAAGACTTGTGCTTTTGACTATTTGTGAGTCATTTTGAAGAGGCTGAGTGTAAGTTTAGTTAGTGATCCAAGAGGGGAAAATGCTGCTAATTTTTTCAACAGTAAAAACCCAGTGGAGTGGATTAAGGGAATAAACCATTACTCTGTCATGAAAGATTTAAGGAAAAAATTACCACTCTTCTGCAGTATTGATCTGAGCAACGTTATGGGGAATAGAGTGTATAAAAGAATGAAATTCATAGAGAAATAGAATGATGAAAAGTACCAGCATTACTCTAGAGCTACAGTCTTAACGGGATATGAACATGAAATAAAGAGACGACTTTGAAAGCAGATGTACCACGCTGTGCTCTGCTACTGGTATAAATCATAAAAATGCTCCACAATGTAAATGTTTAGGGTGTTTTTATTGAATTACTGCAACAATAATGTGCCACGAAAGAAAGGCATCCACAGATATGCTAATTAAAAAGTCAATACACTGTACTATTGCACAAATCATAAAATATTCAGTTCATGTTGGTTAAGAATCCAAAGAGGTTCTGTTTTAACTTTATAGGTGCAATTTGGCTGGAAAAGAGATATCTGTGAGGCAGACTGTTAAACGTTCTTTTACTATTACTGATGTTTAACAAGGTGCTCCAGGATGATGAGAGGGAAGGACGATTTGACTTAAAATACCCTTTTAAATCACTTTGAGCTTGAAGAAGGACATTGACCCCTAAAGAAGTGTCTTTTCTCTGCAGATCACTGATACATATAATGTCTGTTGGGCAGCCATTGATCAAGTGGATGTGGTTAAGTAGTTGGGATGGCTGGCTATACATTTGTTAGTATCTATTTTGTATCTACATGCTAAACGCTGAATGAAAGACTAATACGATCCATAATTCATTCCTTAAATGGACTTAGAGGTAGCCCACCAAATTGTCATTGTTCTTTATCTAGACATGAGGGAACTTAACTATCCATGACTGGAAGATGTCCTTTCTGCTGACACACTTGAGGGTTAATTGAAATGAGCTGACAAAAATATACTGTATATTTTCTCATTTGCTATTTTATTTCTCCTTTTTAATGTCAATATTTCTAGTCTTTGAACTAGGCTTATGTTATAACGTTTTTGGACGCTGAACTTTACATTTTCTAAGTAACATGCTTAAATTACTTTTCCTTCTGCAACTTTGCAGATAATAAAATTTGCTCCTTAATGTCTTTCCCTTTCATTATGATCACACAGACTCTCTCCTCAAAGTTGGTGAGAAGATACTGAAAATGGGCCAAAGCACTACACTCAGAACTACTATTTTGGGAACTCCATACCCCTTTACTTGCTGGCAATGTTCTTTGTGTTTCATGTCTTGTAATTATCAGGGCAGTTTTAGCCTAGTGTTAACTTTGTAGACCAATTTGTTTAGCTCAGTTTCCTCACTATTGCATGAATTGTAATCCTAGCAAGATTACTGGGATAGGCATGAAGTTGTCTGGATAGAGCCAAAGGTTTTGCACCACACTAGTGCTCTGGCCTAAAAGGAAATTCCACAGGGGGTATGCTTGCAGGGACACTTTATGTAAGAACAAAACATTTTACTCTCTAATTATAAATTTGCTTTTAAAAACTCTCAAGACTGGACAAGGCTTATCAGTTCAGTTCAGTTCAGTTGCTCAGTTGTGGGTCTTTGCGACCTCATGAACTGCAGCATGCCAGGCCTCCCTGTCCATCACAAACTACCAGAGCCTACCCAAACTCATGTCCATAGAGTTGGTGATGCCATCTAACCATCTCATCCTCTGTCATCCCTCCTCCTCCTCGCCTCAATCCCTCCCAGCATCAGGGTCTTCTTAAATGAGTCAGCTCTTCGCATCACGTGGCCAAAGTATTGATTTCAGCTTCAACATCAGTCCTTCCAATTAACACCCAGGACTGATCTCCTTTAGGATGGATTGGTTGGATCTCCTTGCTGTCCAAGGGACTCTCANGGGAGGGAGGTGGGAGGGGGGATCAGGATGAGGAACAGGTGTACACCCATACCAGATTCATGTTGGTGTATGGCAAAACCAATACAATATTGTAAAGTAATTAGCCTCCAATTAAAATAAATAAATTTATATTAAAAAAGAAAAAAGTTTATAAATAAAAAAAATACACACAGATGGCTAATAAACACTTGTGAAGATGCTCAATATCACTCATTATTAGAGAAATGCAAATCAAAACCACAATGAGGTTTCATCTCATGCAGGTCAGAATGGCTGCTATTGAAAAGTCTACAAACAATAAATGCTGGAGAGGATGTAGAGAAAAGGGAACCCTCTTACAATGATGGTGGAAAGGCAAATTGGTACAGCCACTATGGAGAACAGTGTGGCGNTATCACTCATTATTAGAGAAATGCAAATCAAAACCACAATGAGGTTTCATCTCATGCAGGTCAGAATGGCTGCTATTGAAAAGTCTACAAACAATAAATGCTGGAGAGGATGTAGAGAAAAGGGAACCCTCTTACAATGATGGTGGAAAGGCAAATTGGTACAGCCACTATGGAGAACAGTGTGGCGTTCCCTAAAAAACTGGAAATAGAACTGCCATATGACCCAGCAATCCCACTGCTGGGCATACACACTGAGGAAACCAGAATTGAAAGAGACACTTTTACCCCAATGTTCATTACAGCACTGTTTACAATAGATAAGCCATGAAAGCAGCCTAGATGTCCATTGGCAGATGAGTGGATAAATGAGTTGTGGTACATATACACAGTGGAATATTATTCAGCTATGAGAAAGAATACATTTGAGTTAGTTCTAATGAGGTGGGCAAAACTGGAACCTGTTATTCAGAGTGAAGTAAGTCAGAAAAGAAACATCAATACAGTATATTAACACACACATATATAAGGAATTTAGAAAGATGGTAATGATGAGCCTATATGCAAGGCAGCAAAAGAGACACAGATGTAAAGAACAGACTTTTGGACTTTGGGAGAAGTCAAGAGTGGGATGATTTGAGGGAATAGCAGTGAAACATGTATATTACCATATGTAAAACAGATGACCAGTGCAAGGTCAGTGTATGAAGCAGGGCACTCAAGACTGGTGTTCTGGGACAACCCAGAGGGATGGTGTGCGGAGGGCAATGGGCAGTGGGAGGGGGTTCAGAATGGGGAAACACATGTGCTCCCATGGGTGATTCATGTCTCTGTATAGCAAAAGCCGCCACAATATTGTAAAGAAATTATCCTCCAATTAGAATAAGTTAATTTAAAAAAATTTAAAGAAACTTAAAAAAAAAAGTGTATTTGCATGTCAATCCCAAACTCCGAATCTATCCCTCACTTCCTACCCTCTGCACTGGTAACCATAAATTCATTTGCAAAATCTCTGAGCCTGTTTCTGCTTTGTACATAAGTTCATTTGTATCATTTAAACTAACACAAGATTGTTAATCAACTATGCTCCAGTATAAAATAAAAAAATTTTTAATGTTAAAAAAAAAAGAATGAGTGAATTACAATGCAAATGATTTCCCAAACTCCTAGGCTCTCTTTTATTAAAGTTGAGGCAATGATTGGGAAGGAATGGGATTGGGAAAGCTGGCTTAGGGATATAGGGGTAGATACTAATGATGCTAGGATCTAGAACCTCTAAATTTTGGCAAACCTTTGTGGCAAGTTGAAACATCTGTGTCTGAAAAACCTATGAAAGTTTTCCCTGAGTTGGGTGACTTGTAAGACACTGATATTCCTGCTTAGGACATAACTCCACAACCTCTTCTGGCTGTTAGATCTATTATTAGACCCAAATCTCAGCAAGACCCAAATGGGTATGATAAAAGTGTGACCTGTAAGTGGTATAATACATATGAAAATAATTGCAGGATTTTCCTAGTTTATAGTGCTGAATCTGAGGAATATGTCTGAGAAAGGAACTTTAGAGTACATGATCAAGGTAGAGGGAATATAAAATTGGCACAGGATGAATTTACAGGTATAAGTTTGGTAAGCAAAAATCCCAAGTCAGTGTTTCAGCTTGAGGAACTGAGAATTTCTCTCTTTGGTTGGTTGACCAAAATGTGGACTTAAAGGTAGGTTACGCTAACACTGAAATGGCAAAATCACATTTCAGAGAAGGGTATCCAAAGGCTTAGGAAGACTGAAAAGGAAGAGTGAACTTACCATGTAAGACCCCATCACCACTCTGGGAGGGACTCTGGTTATCACTGTGATTTTCACCATATCACTGTTCGCTCAGAGTAGGAGCTTATAGAGGTTAGGTGATCAATGGATTTTGGCTTAGGTCTCTCTTTACACAGTGTGTCCAATAGGTCCCCAATCCTATTCTTTGGTTATTTATCCAGTATTAAAATATGTAATTGGAGTAGACATACACAGAGGCTGATTCTCTGGTCTGGCTTTCCCTTCCACATGGCTTTGACAAATATATTTTTAAAGTTCTGCAATGGTTCTTTTCTGTAGGTCAGAAATTACAGTGGGAACTGTGGCCGTCAAACTGGAATCCTGAAGCATAATGAGAACGACAGAATTCCATGAAGGCAGAGGGCAAGTGGAGGCACTTCTTATCAAAGACTTCCTGAAAGTAACAGGAAGTGCTTTTTATAATAGGCAGCAGAGCCAAAAGTGAAAGTGTTAATCGCTCAGTTGTGTCTGACTCTTTGCGACCTCATGGACTATCGCCTGCCTGTCTCCTCTGTCCTTGGAATTTTCTAGGCAAGGACACTGGATTGGGTAGCCATTCCATTCTCCAATGGATTGCCTGACCCATGTATCAAACCTGGGTCTCCTGTACTGCAGACAGATTCTTTAACATCTGAGCCATCAGGGAAGCTCAAGCAGAGCCAAAGCCACAATCAAAAAAGTATGACTCACAGAGATTGTTGGCATTGGCTGATTGATTGATCATGGTGTTCCTTAAAACTAAAATAGTCAATCCTTGTTATGTGCAGATTTTGTATTTGCACAGTTGCCTACTTGCTAAAATATTTTTGCCACCTCAGAAGCAGTTTTTTTTTGCAGCCATTCATGACATATGTGTTCACAGAGGATGCTCACACTCCAGCTGGAGTGAACAAGGGAACTGTCTGGCATCTTTACTGGGATGAGTTATGCTCTTGGCCATGAGTTCAACGTTAATGAAAAAATAATATATATAAATAAGGTGTCTTTAAACAGAAACATACATAAAACATGGCTGTGTATTGAGAGACTGATGAAAATATGACCAGAGGCTGGCAGGAATCTAACTGTATTATTCCTAGGAGCAATGTTTTAGTATTTGCTAATTTAGTATTTGTGATGTCTTTCAACATAATGAAAATCAGCTAATAGATAATAATGAAGTCTTACTTTAGGCATAGTTTTTTTTTTTTTTTGCTTACGTTGATAGAGAACTTGATTCAAGAAAATAGTCGCAGTCTTTTAATCACTTCTTGATCTAGTTTACAGACCCTTGAACCCTTTGAATCAAGGGAAAGTTAGATCCCCTTGAAGAAAGATCTTGCTACATTCCCCCAAATTGACAATGTCAGTCAGCTTCTCAGCCTTCCTCAGTGGTACCTCCAGGTACCGGCCAGGATTTTTGCGCATTAAAAAAGTTGTTTATTTATTTATTACCTTTATTTTTGGTTTCACTGGGTCTTTGTTGCTGTTCAGGGACTTTTTCTAGTTGTGGCGAGTGGGGACTATTCTTCATTGCCGTGCACAGGCTTCTCCTTGAGTGGCTTCTCTTGTCGCAGAGCACAGATTCTAGAAGCATGGGCTTTAGTAGTTGCAGGATGTGGGCTCAGTAGTTGCAGTGTACGGGCCCAGGAGTTTCAGTGTGCAGCTTTAAGGTGGGCAGGCTTCACTGGTTGTAGCGCATAGCCTCAGTAGTTGTGGCTTGCAGGCTCTAAAGGCATACAGGCTTAGTAGTTGTGATGTACAGGCTCAGTTGCTCTGTGGCTTGTGCAATTCTCAAGGACCTGGGATTGAACCTATGTCCCCTACATTGGCAGGTGGATTCTTACCCATTGTGGCACCAGGAAACTCTCTTTTGCACAAGTTTGTGGATTACTGGACACTAGCTCTGAAATTATGTTAATTCCTGAAAATGCAAAATATCACTGTGGTTCACTGGTCAGAGTAGGAGCTCATGGAAGTTAGGTGATCAATGGGTTTTGGTTTAGGTTCTCATACAGTGTTTCCAATAGATCCCCATTCCTATTCTGTGGTTATTTATCAAGTACCGGAGTGTATAATCCAAGTAGACACACTCAAGAGACTGGTTCCCTGGTCTGTGAGGAAGTTCACTAGAACTGCCTCTATTTGCAAAAATAGTGAACTGAGAAATGCCATATGTTTAAAGGGATTATAGGCATCTGTGGCACCATCAAGAATTTAGAAACTGGAGTATTTGTGATTAGGATACTACTTGGCAGAGAGCTACTCACTTTCACAAAGGGCACAAAAGAAATCAGTATCTTTTACCTGTCAGAGACAGCAACACACTTTCACTGTCCTACTTTGGGAGGTATGAACTTCTCAGTATCTGTGATATAATCTATACTATAGGGATTGCCTTCATTTGTTTTCATAGGACAATATGCTCATACATTACAGTGATTATATAGTTCTGCTTGGGCCTGTTGTGCAGGAAGTAGCAACTATTCTAAACACATTGGCAAGATATATGAATGATGATGAGAAATAAATCACACCCAAGTTAAGTGGTCTTCCAGCTTAGAGAAGTTTTTAGGTTTCCAGCTATCTATGAGGGGTACTGAGGTATCCCTTTCTTTTTCTTACTTTTTTATTTAATTATCCTGCATGGTATGTAGGATCTTAGTTCCCTGACCAGAGTTTGAACCCATACCTGCTGCATTTGAAGCGTGGACAAGGTGAAGGGCAAGTTACTGCATCTGATCCATATAGCCACTAAGAAAAAGGCACAATACCTAAGTAGGCATTTTTGCATTCTGAGACTAACTTATGACTCATTGTAAGTGTCACTCTGACCCATTTATTGAGTGACCCATACGTGGCCAGCTTTCAGTGAGGCTCAGGATAAGATGAGGCTCTGTGCAAACTGCTGTGCTATGCAGACCATGAGATACAGCAAATCTGATGATGCTTGAAGTGTCAGGGACTGAGAGATAGGCTACTTGGAGCCTTCTGCCAGCTCCCTAAAAGTGGCACGCATAGTGCTTATTAGCATTTTGAAGCAAAGGTAGGCCATTCTTTGCACAAAGATGACCACTTTCTTTTGAGAACTGCTTCTGGCTTGCTACTAGACCTTGGAGGAAGTGAACCCTTGACCGTGGTGTGGTGTGTTACTATGTGGCCTGAGCTGTCCTTCCTGAACTAGCTGTGTTCTGACACACAATGCTATGAAGTTGTCATGCACATCAGCACTGCATAACAAAACAGAACCAGATCCTGGAGGCACATGGAGATTGCATGAGAAAGTTGATCAGATGACTCTTACTTCCAATACATTATTTTCTCTTTCTCAGCCTGTCCCTAAGGCCACTTGGGGAGTTCTCTATAGTCAGTTGCCCAAGGGAGGAAAATGCAGGAACTACTCAAAAATGGATGGCTGCAGCACCACCACCCCACTTGGGGAAAGCCTTGAAGTAGAGTAGTAAAGGGAAGCCTTCCCAGTGGGCAGTACTTCAGGGTGTTTCTGTAAGTGGTTCAAATTTAGTTTGAGAAAAGGAAAGATATGGTCAGAAAGTATGGTTTTATAGCAATTTACAGGCTGTGGCCTTTTTCCCCCTAGATAGTCAAAGGGATATAGAATATGGAGATATTTGTGTCCTGTGGGAATGCTTACCAAAGGGTGACCTCAAGACAGAATGCCTTCAGTAACCAGGGGATGAATCAGTTCAGTCAGCCTCCTAACCCATTGTCTAGTGTGCTGATACACAAAGTGACCACGATGGCATGATGGGGGTTATTTTTCTTTTTCCACTCCCCAGTCTGACTATAGTCCCTTCTAATGAGATCAACATTGAACCCTAACGTCACCATTCCTCAGGAGTATCAGCAAGCTACATGGTGGTAGGTTGATTGCTCAGGACTGTTTCCATAGTGGAGGGGGAATGCTTTCTTCTTACTGGAGTAGACAACTTGCTTTGTAGATATGAGTTTGTCTTTAAATGTCCGCAGTGTTTCTACCAAAACTACCTTTGCAGAATTATAAAACATTGTTACTACCTCCCATATTTTTAATACTAAACTAGCTCTCCGGTGGCTTAGCTTCTGATTCTGATGGAGTGATCAGCCTCCTGTTAATTGCTTACCACCTAAATTTCTGTTGTTTTCAAAGCCCCCTTTGTCTTCAACTTTCCTGTACTTTGTCAATAAAGTCATTTCCTTTGGAAAGACCTTCACTGTACTCTGTATAAAAATTTTTTTGGTAATTTTTTTTCCAATGATAGTTGCTTTGCTGGATGCCTGTCTGCAGGACTCCTCACACTGCCTTCCTGGATGTGTATCTCTGTGTTAGCTCGCTTTTGATTGCACTCAGGATATTATTGTGTCTTGTTGGGCGGAGGCATGGCTTTGCTATGATTACTGGAGTTTAAGTATGGTTCACTAAAATGTTCATGTATGCCAAATTGAAAAGGGATTGATTGTGGTCATTTTGTGTTATGTCAGCTGGACTGGGCTGAACTGCATTTCCCAGAAGTCTGTCTCTTACATGTGTCTGGTTAGAGTGGGCCACGTGAGAGATTCTTCTGAGATATTTAGAAAGCCAGAATCTAGCAACAGCTATTTTACACACTGTTGCTTATTTGATGATTCATTTGGTTGTTGTGTGGCAACCACGAGGCCTGCGACTGTTCCATCTTTCTCTGGAGCCTTAATCGGTTTCTCTGGTTCCTCAGTCAGAGGTGACGATATTACATGTCCCAGCTCCTATAGTTCTACCAGTTTCAAGGCAACATGTCACCAGTTTCTGTTGGGGCTCATGGGCTCTGCTTGTGTTTATGGTTCAAATATATTCGTGCTCTTTCTTTCAGACTTTCAACTCCAGCATCAGATGTAAAGTCAGCCCTTCACAGAAACTACTTAACCAGCTCCCCCAATTCCCCAAAGTCCTATTTAAAAGTCATTATTTATATAAAAATAAAGAAATCAACACAAGAAGAGTATGTAGCATTTTTAAGAGTTGCAAGGCACCAGTTTTTCCATTCTTTGTTTCTGCAGTTTTTAGATCTATATTCACCTAATACTGGAGCATTTAAATATATAAAGCAGATAGTAACAGAGATAAAGGGAGAAACTGAGAATAATACAATAATAGTAGGGTACTTTGGGCTTCCCCAGTGGCTCAGTGGTAAAGAATCTGCCTGCCAGTGCAGGAGACACGGGGGACTCAGGTTCAGTCCCTGGGTCAGGAAGATCCCCTAGAGGAGGGCATGGCAACCTACTCCAGTATTCTTGCCTGGGAGAATCCCGTGAACACAGGAACCTGGTAGGCTATTGTCCAT
The DNA here is from genome assembly GCA_006410615.1 of Neotragus moschatus. Classification (NCBI taxonomy): domain Eukaryota; kingdom Metazoa; phylum Chordata; class Mammalia; order Artiodactyla; family Bovidae; genus Neotragus; species Neotragus moschatus. The sequence continues at coordinate 665,554 of SJYA01002426.1, read as the reverse complement.
GGGGTCACAGAGAGTCAGACACTACTGAAGCAACTGAGCATGCACGCAGGGTACTTTAACATACACACACACACACACACACACACACACACACACTCTTATTTATCTATTTCCTAGTGGTTCTGCTTGTTTGCAAGCTAAATGATATAAACATCAGCAAATCTTTCTCTTATTTACACTGAAGAACTTTCAAAATATGACTCCAAAGCACCACCATGCAAAATCAATAAATAAAAACTTGAGTGCTTTTGAGAGAGAGAAATCATCTGGTATGGGTAGAGAATAACCTCATTCTCTCTCTCATTGTAGAGAGAACTTGAAGAGACTTGACTTAGAATGTTGAAGAAAGCTGATCCCTCTTGTGAGTAACACTGTCCTTCTTGCAGAAAGGATCAAGTCACGTGGTGACCGAGATGCTCCTTCACTGGGGCTCAGCCAAGCCTCTGTGTCTGCTGTGTGGGGGACTAGAGGAATGATTAAAAAGGAAAGAAAAAAAAAACATGTCATTGCAGACACACTTGGGTTCTTGGAGATTTTTCTACAGAAACACAGAATGGGTAAGAGTCTTGGCTTTGCTGATTTGAGATGTTAAATGGACTTAACTGCCTTGTGTCTCAGTTTCTTTGTGATTCATCAAGTTTTTGTAAGGATTGCCAAGTTGATGCTAACTATTAACATGACTCACCTGCCTTCCTCAGCCCTTCATTTTCTCTCCATGTGGGAAATTTGGGATAAACTGAGGAGATTCCCAGGCAGTCCTTCCCAGCTGGCCCCCTCTGGGGCTGCTCAGATCCTGCTGTTGAGGTTGCACTGGCCCTCTCGAGCACCAGTCTTTCCATTCTTGGTTTCTATAGTTTCTAGGTCTTGCTCTGGTTTTGGGGGGCCTCCTGCGATTGGCCCAATATCCAGGCTATTTGCTTAGAGCCACGGTAATTTTTTCTCCAAGAGGACATTTTCTCTCCCTACAAAGTAATGTTTCTTTGTGGCCACCTGAAGGTTTGAGGCCTTTGGGATGCTTTCAGTTCAGTCGCTCAGTTGTGTCCAACTCTTTCAGTTCAGTTCAATTGCTCAGTCCTGTCTGACTCTTTGTGACCCCATGAATCACAGCACCCCAGGCCTCTCCGTCCATCACCAACTCCCAGAGTTGACTCAGACTCATGTCCATCGAGTCAGTGATGCCATCCAGCCATCTCATCCTCTGTCATCCCCTTCTCCTGCCCCCCAATCCCTCCCGGCATCAGGGTCTTTTCCAATGAATCAACTCTTTGCATGAGGTGGCCAAAGTATTGGAGTTTCAGCTTCAGCATCAGTCCTTCCAATGAACACCCAGGACTGATCTCCTTTAGAATGGACTAGTTAGATTTCCTTGCAGTCCAAGGGACTCTCAAGAGTTTTCTCCAACATCACAGTTGAAAAGCATCAACTCTTCAGTGTTCAGCTTTCTTCACAGCCCAAATCTCACTTCCATACATGACCACTGGAAAAACCATAGCCTTGACTAGACTGACCTTTGTTGGCAAAGTAATATCTCTGCTTTTCAATATGCTATCTAGGTTGGTCATAACTTTTCTTCCAAGGAGTAAGCATCTTTTAATTTCATGACTGCAATCACCATCTGCAGTGATTTTGGAGCCCAAAAGAATAAAATCTGACACTGTTTCCACTGTTTCCCCATCTATTTCCCGTGAAGTGATGGGACCAGATACCATGATCCTTGTTTTCTGTATGTTGAGCTTTGAGCCAACTTTTTCACTCTCCTCTTTCACTTTCATCATGAGGCTCTTTAGTTCCTCTTACTCTCTGCTATAAGGGTGGTGTCATCTGCCTATCTGAAGTTCTTGATATTTCTCCTGGCAATCTTGATTCCAGCTTGTGCTTCCTCCAGCCCAGCATTTCTCATGATGTACTCTGCATAGAAGTTAAATAAGCAGGGTGACAATATACAGTCTTGATATACTCCTTTTCCTATTTGGAACCAGCCTGTTGTTCCATGTCCAGTTCTATCTGTTGTTCCTGACCTACATATAGGTTTCTCAAGAGGTAGATCAGGTGGTCTGGTATTCCCATCTCTTTCAGAATTTTCCGGTTTATTGTGATCCACACAGTCAAAGGCTTTGGCACAGTCAATAAAGCAGAAATAGATGTTTTTCTGTAACTCTCTTGCTTTTTCAATGATCCAGCGGATGTTGGCAATTTGATCTCTGGTTCCTCTGCCTTTTCTAAAACCAGCTAGAACTCTGCTTTTATAGGCATATTTTGCTCTCTGCTGGCAACATGGATGATACCAGCAATAGCTGAGGGCTGAGATCTTGGTTGTGTGCCTGGCACAGTGCAAAATTTGTACACATTACTTCATTTAACTTTCACGTCAGCTCTATCAGTCTCATCTTACAGACAAGAAAACTAATGCTTACTAATTTCACCATCAAACAAGTGATGAGCCAGAATTAGACCCAAGTAGAGTGGGACACGATGAGCAACTTCACTTTTCACTTTTCGCTTTCATGCATTGGAGAACGAATTGTCAACCCATTCCAGTGTTCTTGCCTGGAGAATCCCAGGACAGGGGAGCCTGGTGGGCTGCTGTCTATGGGGTCGCACAGAGTCGGACACAACTGAAGCGACTTAGCAGCAGTAGCAGCAGCAGTCCGGTTCTAGAAATTGTGCATTTCATTCTTGAGGAATAGCTACTTTGAGCTCGATCAAGATTTCTATAAATATTTCCTACTTGCTAACAATATATACTGACCTCTTATTCCATGTGGGACCTTCCGAAAGGAACTTAAATTCACATATTCAGAAAAAATATCTACTTCCTAGGATTGTAGTGAAGAGTCAAGGAAATATTTTAATGTAAACAATCCAAGATAGTATCTGACAAGCAGTGTGTCCTAAATAAATATTACTTTATCTTTTCCAGATCTTTCTAATGCCTTTCTACTTCGAGCTACTTTGGGAAAATTTCCTATAGCCTTAGAGCATCTTTCTGAAGGACTAAAGATGTTTTAATTCCTTTTACCACAGAATCTTGAATTTCATGGTCTGAATCCATCCTCAGTTCTACAATCTCCGTTCACCTCAATTTCCCCACCCCCATTCTTATCACAATACTTGCAGGCCTTAATGCAGATAAGATGCTTGCTAACTTGCCTTGATATTTCAGGATTGGCAAAGATAAGATCAGTTTGCTCTTAGTTCTAAGCTTCCTTGTTCCAGATTGAGTCCTGTCAACACTAGCTCATGTTTGCAAATCTTTTTCAGTGCAAATTTGTTGCTGTGCAAACAAGGTTATTCAGGATGCCTTTCCTTTGGATTAGTATGTACTGTAGTCATTTGGATTAGTCAGTGGGAAATATGAATCACCATGCTTGCTCTCAAGTCAAAATGTGAACACACATGCTTTCCTGTCAGAATGGCTTGCAGCAGCTATAGTCATTGTTTCAAGAAAGTGAAGGAGTCTAAATTTGCCTTTGTTTCCTATCCTGACTTGCTAGGAGTGAGGGACACTTAAATGTGCTAATTAAGCCTTTCCTTTCTGTGCAAATCAGGAAGGTTGGACCTAAGGATCTCTTTGTTTCATTTCTCTTGAACTCAGTGGTTTTTGTATTTCAGATCTCATACTTTACAGTTATTGGAGAAAAACCTACACAGTCTGATGGCTGTTTGCCAGTAAGATTCAGAAAGAGGCACGAGGGTTATTGTTTACATATAACTTGAAAACCATCATTAGTAACATACAAATTAGGTTTATGATACTTCTAGTGACATCTTACAAGCCTTTTAATACAACTATCATTTTCTTAAATCTTGGGTTATCAATAATCATTTAAAATATAAATAATACAAAATATTATTAAATAATAATATATCTATTAAGTGTATCATGTGCTATTTTTAGGGCTTCCCTGATAGCTCAGTTGGTGAAGAATCCACCTGCAATGCAGGAGACCTTGGTTCAATTCCTGGGTTGGGAAGATCCCCTGGAGAAGGGATAGCCTACCCACTCCAAGATTCTTGGGTTTCCCTTATTATTCAGTTGGTAAATAATCCACCTGCAATGCAGAAGACCTGAGTTCGATCCCTGGATTAGGAAGATCCCCTGGAGAAGGGAAAGGCTACCCACTCTGGTATTCTGGCCTGGAGAATTTCATGGAAAGTGTTGGACACAACTAAGCAGCTTTCACTTTTCATATTATTTTTAGTAATATTAAAATATTATTAAAATAGAAATAATATAAGTATTGAATATAAAGGAGCTTTTCTATAGCTCTTCTAAGGGAAGTATAGTAGGTTTCAGATACAATGGGAAACATAACTGTAGATTTCACAGATGTATTTTAAAATTGTAATATATACTATTTCTTACTGCAGTATTACTATTCTGTATATAGTTATGGATATTGCCGATTAATTCAAGTAGATTAATTATAGTAAAACTTAGCAACATTTTAAATTTGCCACTACTTTTGTGGAAGGATAATTGGCCTTCTTGAGGCTAGTGGTCAAAGTCTCTGATCCAGATCCTCTATATAAGAGAATATACTTCAAACAATTTAAGGATAATCTTAGCAAAAGGATTAAACAATATGGTAGAGGAAATATGATTTGTCTGGAGAGTCAGATGGCTCATATAGTTATTACTGTGCGTTATGTAGTGCCAGAGACTGGTTCCAGCTTCCAGCTTATCAGGATTAAGTGTTACAATTCTGAAATGTGCAGGTATATTAAACCCTTGCCTGTCTGTTCTTTGGCTTGTTGACATTTTGGGTGGTAATTAGTATGCAGAGGAAATCTGCACGGGACGATGGTACGAACCCCTACACCTGTACTACCTGCAGTCTCCTTAAACAGATTGAGTACAGTACAGTACAAATACTTTAATTTTTCAATCCCAAATAGTCATATTGGTAATATAGTACTGCTAACTAATAAGTTATTCTGAATCTCAAACCGTATAGCCAGGAAGACAAGGAAGTTCCAGAAGCAATGAGGGGAAAGAGGTCCACACTTACAAAAGCAAGATTTATAAGTCACCCTACTCCTCTGGTGGCTTCCCAGGTGTTGCAGTGGTAAAGAATCCACTGCCCGTGCAGGAGACTCAGAGGATGTGTTGGTTCAGTCCCCTGCGTAGGGAAGATCCCCTGAAGAAGGAAATGGCAACCCATTCCAATGTTCTTGCCTGGGAAATCCCATGGACAGAGGAGCCAGTGGGCTCCAGTCCATGGACTCACACAGAGCTGGATACAGCTAAGCACACACACACGCTGCTTGTCTGAATTCCAACCTCTAGTATTTGCTATTTGACTGTGTGTTACAAAATAAGAGAACTTGTGGACATGGGGAGAGGGGAGGAGAGGCTGAGATGTGCAGAAAGAGTAACATGGAAACTTATATTACTATATGTAAAGTAGATAGCCAGCAGGGCTTTGCTGTGTGGCTCAGGAAACTCAAACAGGGGGCCTATCTCAACCTAGAGGAGTAGGATGGGGAGAGATGGGAAGGAGGTTCAAAAGGGAGGGGATATACCTATGGCTGATTTATGTTGAGGTTAGACAGAAAACAACAAAATTCTGTAAAGCAATGATCTTTCAATAAATAAATTAAAAAATGGGAGAAACATAAAAATAATAAAACTCTGTTAACTCTTATCAGCTTAAAATAAAACAAAAGAGAAAAAAAATGAAGCCAAGAAATATGAATTTGTGTGTCTCAGGGAAAGCTCAGTCAACTTAGCTTATGTTGGAAAGGTAGGAACTACTAGGTAAGGGTTTCCACCTAGAAAATCTCACCATTTGCTACTGACTGTGAGAACACTGTACCCTTGAAAGGCCATTCATTTCCCTCCCAGGACATGGGACCTAGTGTTCTATGGCACATTTATCATGCACCAGCATGATTTATACGCCAATATATTAGAATTCCCCTGCTTCAGAGATGAAACAGCAACTGAATACAAAGTTACATATTTGCAGTAGGCATGTAGATACACATGAATAGTGAAAGTCTTAATATTAATTATTATGAAACTTAAATAGAGCAAGGAGCAGAAGAGTTTTAAAAAGAGCAAATAAAATAAAGCCTTTAATTCATATTGCTTATCTGAATTTCTTTTCCCAGCTGTAGTTCTCCCTATAAATCAGTACTTTCTAATCGCGCTCCTGATGCAATGCTCAAGCTGACTGGGCTGAATAATAATTTTGTCCTGAGGTGGAGAGAATGGAGAAGGAATAAACAGACCTCCTAGATAATTGCATCAGCCTTCCCTACCATTCCAATGCCAGGCTAGCATTTCAATTAATGTCCCTTTTGTCTCACTGAGAAAAATCATTTCACAATTTATTACACTGGATTAAAGAGTGTATACATTCTGGAGGTAGAACATGACTAAAGGGCAATCTGGCAGAAAGGATGTCGAAACAGTTGGTATGTTTAAATTTTTCTGAATTCCTTAAATAAACTTTTGTGACTGCTTTCCCAACAGAATAATGAGATGATAACACAAACATGAGTTACATTAACTATGCTGCTGCTGCTGCTAAGTTGCTTCAGTCGTGTCTGACTCTGTGCAACCCCATAGACAGCAGCCCACCAGGCTCTTCCATCCCTAGGATTCTCCAGGCAAGAACACTGGAGTGGGTTGCCATTTCCTTCTCCAATGCATGAAAGTAAAAAGTGAAAGTGAAGTTGCTCAGTCGTGTCCGACTCTTAGCCACCCCATGGACTGCAGCCCACCAGGGTCCTCTGTCCATGGGATTTTCCAGGCAAGGGTACTGGAGTGGGGTGCCATTGACCATAGATGATGGTATTAGTTAGCTCCATATTCTAGAATTAAGAAGAGAAACTGGTTCTGCAGATAGCTCTCCTTTTTGAGATGTGTTTCATTACCATGAATTTCCTAATATGTGACTTCTTTCCATATCATTGTCACTGAGGTTGACAGCCTGAGTTTTTGCACTAATTATTCTATGCACAGAAAATGCTATAAAAATGAGCCTATAGTGGGTTTTCCCCTGGTATATTACTTTTAAAAAGTACAAAATCAAAGTTTATTATCATTTTCTGTGTTCTCCATGCCTGAACTAAGAGATGGTCTTCAGTCATTCTGGCACTGATGGAATTTGATTTCTCATTTCCATGATGATCTCTTTCTAGATAAGTAAGTCAGCTGTTCTATCCACTTGCTACTCAAGAGATGGCCTCTCTGATTAAATAAGATGACAAGGGTCCTTCTCAAGATGAATTTTAAATTGTTAAAAGCAAAAGAAATACTTTTATTTATTTTTTATGGCTCACATGGAAAGCTGAATCCACTACTATACACTCCTATAAATTGAATATTTAAATATTTAAATATTTTAGCAGAAGCCAGTTCTATTCTAACAGCACAGTCTGTTTAGTCTTTTCAACTGGAGGAATTGCATAAGATTTTGTGAAAAGGAAAAGAAATCCTGCCAGTTGCCTGTAAAAGTCAGATTATTTATAACAGTTAATGGGCATTGTGTGCTATCCCCATTCATCTCTGTGTATCATTTTATTCTTTGTTAAAACATAAATTCAAAGTAAAAAGGAAACCATGACATCTCATCATCAACAAAGTTAATAACAGAAAACTTGCTTTCTAAGAACTATTCTAAAAGCATATTTTTCAAGACTTAAAACTGGATTCTTATATAAGTTGAGTGAGCATGAGTCAAACATGTGTTTAACTCATGAATAAGGTAACCAATAGGATGATAAAACTGACTATAAATATTTCTATCTGTAGATTTTTTAAATCACTGAAATATAGAATATTGACATACAATTTTTAAATTAAATAGAAACTCATTAATGCCCTTTAGAGATTTGTGGATATGGCTTTTGACTACTAGAATAAATCTCTGTGAGATCCACAGAAGGCCACAAAGTTCTCGGGAGAATTTTATCAGCAGGAACATCATAAACTTGGACTGAAAGAGAGAGAGAAGTACAAAATAAAAGGAGGTCACTCCACCCTAGAGAGCAGACTGAGAAAACTAGTCAGCTGCAAACTTGTGATAACTTTCTTTAAAAAGGAAACATTTTGATACACGTCTGTTGCCTGATGTCACTAAGTTTTAGAATACTTTGTTACTCAGCTGTAGAGAAATAAGATACAATGAAAGGCTTGATGTTGTATGATGAGTAAATGGCTCACACGTAATTTAGAAATACAGATGAGAGGTTCACAGACATCCGTAACACAAAGCGTAGTGTCACAAAAGAAGTTTATAGAAAGTCTTATGTGAACTTGTTGAAAAAGAGTCAGCAAAGAGCATATCTGACCACAGGGACAAGAATAGGCCAATGAGATGTTATATAAGCAGTAGTAATTGAAAACACAGCTATTGTATTTGAAACCTGACTTTGCCAATTATGAGTAGTGCATCCTAGGTCTAGTCAACTTTCTTTACTGGTTTTTCTGGGTATAAAATATGAGCATTAAACAGGATGAAGACACATGCATCTTCTTTGCCCAGGAAAGTCTGCCTTTATGCCATTTCCTTGGCATAGATATCAATAGTGTTGTCATTTACTCTCAATAAGAGTTTGGCTGATAAGTTATATGTTGAAATTATTGAATAAAATCTTACATATGCAATTTTGAAAGTCATATTAAAAATCCCCCAAATTTACCCTTCACAACAACCATAATTAACATTTAGTGAATTTTATGCAGTTTACTCTTTGAACTTATATACAGATACATACTGTGATATCAGGAGACCCAGGTTCAATCCCTGCGTTGGGAAGATACATCAGAGAAGGAAATGGCAATCCACTCCAGTATTCTTGCCTGGGAAATCCCATGGGCAGAGGAGCCTGGTGGGCTACAGTCCATGGGGTCTCAAAGAGTCAGATGCGACTAAGCAACTAACACTTTCACTTTTAACTGTGATATCATGTTTATATATGTGAATGCATATGTGAATGTACACACACTGTATACCCAAAAAAAAATCAGAAACTAGAAACTGTGTTTATACCGTGGTTCAGAAGATCAGGGAGGGGAGGGAGCTGGATATTGCAGTAGACCTGGCATTGGATTATCCCATTTCATGCTCAAGATGGGTCTCTTTCTTTCTGATGGGGTAGAATATATGAAATGAGGAATATTACAGTAAGTTACAGCTATGGTGACATCTCACCAGAATAAATTATATAAAAAGGAAGTGAAGTCAAAACAAAGAGGTAAGCTTTAAGCAGAATCAGCTAGTGTTGGGGGCAATGGGAATAGAAACTAATCACCTCGGTTTTATCAAGTATCACTTCAGTGATGAAAATTCGACTTGTGAGATTCTCACAACAGCTGATGACACAGAGACATGAATACTTGATTTGGGATTTGGAAAATATATTCATGCTGTGATAACCTTATGCAAAAAATAAGTTCTTAAAAATACCTTGGTGTCAAACTGATCCCTCAGCAATGAGTACCATCTCTATCTGACAGCAGAGAGTAGTCTGCAGAATCATTGCTACCATCACTCCAAGGTGACTAAGTAGAAATCTAAGTCTTAAGAATTAAAGAAAACATCAACAAGAGAGTGTGATAAAATCTTTAACTGGGGAAAAAAAAAAAAAAAGGTCACTGTCTTGGGCACTTTCTCAGGACATGGATTTAACACTCTGGCAAGAACACTGGCATGGGGCAAACTTGCTTTTAGAAGCCAAAAAGAGAAAGTGATAACTCAAGTGATTAAAGGGAAAATGCCGGCATGGATCTAATGAGTGATAAACGAAGTAATAAAATGGCTTAGATGTGAGTGCTGACATGTATGTATGAGGTGAAGCCAGAAAACTCCCACATTATTTTGTATGGAAGATCCAGAGGGCAAACCAGTCACCAAGGCCATCAGAAACAGCAAGAGTGTCACTGATTTCAGCAGTGGTCTCCTCTGCAGACCAGGGCCGCCTCCTTCAAGTGATGTGTTACTCCCTCATGCATTATAGTATCACAAGCGCAGCTACCAATTCATGCTTCTAAGGCAGTGCTCACTCCCTGGAATTCTCTCGAGGTTGAGTCTTAAGTCTGAGTTGTACAAAATATTGTATTTTGTACTATTAATATGTATGTATGTTCTTCTTAAGAAAGCAATTGGTTTTCTCACTTTGCTAATGTATTACTTGACTTCTGGAAACTACATCATCATAATATCCTGGGTGGTCAGAGAAGTTTAGCAGAATGAGCACAGGCCTCACATTAGAAATAATTTTCTTCTGTTACATGATTTGTAATTTTGGCTCTAAAAAGTCTCAGAATTTCAAAGTCCTTATATTTAATATAATGCTGCTGCTAAGTCACTTCAGTCATGTCCGACTCTGTGCGACCCCGTAGACGGCAGCCCAGCAGGCTCTCCCGTCCCTGGGATTCTCCAGGCAAGAACACTGGAGTGGGTTGCCATTTCCTTCTCCAATGCATGAAAATGAAAGATGAAAGTGAAGTTGCTCAGTCGTGTCCAACTCTTAGCGACCCCATGGAATGAAGCCTACCAGGCTCCTCTGCCCATGGGATTTTCCAGGCTCTCAAGTACTGGAGTGGGGTGCCATTGCCTTCTCTGATTATAAATAATAATAAAAATAATAGGCACTGACATTTATTCAGTGTATAACACGTGCAAAGCACTATTTCAAGCACTTTGTGTGCGTGTGTGTTAGTTGCTCAGTTGTGTCTGACTCTTTGTGGCCTCATCAACTGAAGCCCACTAGGCTATTCTGTCCATGGAATTCTCCAGGCAAGAACACTGGAGTGGGTAGCCATTCCCTTCTCCACGGATCAAACCTGGGTCTCCGGCATTGCAGGTGGATTCTTTACCGTCTGAGCCACCAGGGAAGCCCCTTAAGCACTTTGCCTGAAATTGTTTCTTTAGTCCTCATAACAACCCCATGAAGACCTGGATAGTTATCATCTACAGTTTACTGATGAAGAGATTGAGACAAAGTAAGACTGATAACTAGTTACAGGACCAAATTTGCAGTCGTTAAGTCATTCCAGAATGTCTGGCATCAGGACCCACACGCTTAGTCATATGATAACTTGCCTCTCTACTTTGATTCATTATTTGAAGATTGTTTATTAAGCTCTTACTCTGTTTTGAGTCCCAAGGAAACAGTAGAGAATGAAATAGAAAAAGTCTCTGCTCTCTTGTAGCTCACATTCCAGGGGAGAGATGAAAATAATGATGTGACTGTTGTCAGGTTCAAATACATAATCCAGTTTGCCTGGAACATAGAGGGGATGATTTTTTCTTTTAAGAGTTTCCTCCCTTACTATGTCAGAGAAAATAATTAATATTTGACAAAGAACTGAAAAATCGGAATGGATGGAATCCCAGACCTTGCCATTGTGAGTTCTGGCAAAAATGCAGTTACATTCATGTTTAGTGATTAGAGGGAGGCAAACTACTGCTGTTCTGTGCATAACAACAAGCTAGTTATAGGCGAATAATTCTGTACATCAAATAATTTTTCCATAGTTTGAACCCTTATCTGTCCAATCTCTGCCATTATAATAGCTTTCATATTATATACTTTTTATTAAATTTTCCTTATATGAAGGGCTTTTATAAACTTATTAACTGTATCATGTAAGATGTATTGATAATAGGATATAAAATAGGTTTCTATCCTTTATTTATTTATAATCTAAAGTAGGGTAGAAGGAAAATAAACCCCTAATAGATTATTTCACTAGCAGCTTTGTGGTAATATCCATAATTTTAAGGAAAAGTACATGGACTGACATGGATTTAGCAGGTTTTACTTTGTAGACTGGCTTCTGATGTTCACCAAGTTTTAATTCCTGTCATCAGAGAAAAACTTATCATGAGGGGCCTCAGAAAGAACAAAATAACCTACTGAGAAGTACAGTTTTCTCCATCTACTATTGTTTCTTTTATGAATAACATAGAAATGACATGTTTAACCACAAGTAAAATTCGTATTAATCATAAGTAAAAAAAAGTCACTGTACAGTGATTTTTTGATATACAAAAAATTTTATATACAGAAAAGTAAACACCAGGTAAAAGAATAAGAATTAATTTTCAGGGTATATTTTTTGTTGTTGAGTCATATGTATTTTTTTCTGTAGGTTTACAATAAACAATTGATGAAACTATTTATGGATTATAATTGTTACTGAGCTTGTGCTACAGGTGGGACAGACATACATTTTTAAACTTGATTAGTGGTTCACTTAGAATTCAACCAACAGCTCATTATAGAACCTGCTGGTAATAGAACCTACCACTAGACTAGCTGGTGAGATCTGTCTCTGACGTGCTAGTGCAAGAGATAACGTGGCCTCTTTCGCCCTTCTTTGGCTCAGATATGCCCTGAAGATCTTTTTGAGGAATACAGCATGATTTTTAAAATATTTTATTAGGGTATAATTGATTTACAATGTTATTTTAGTTTCAGGTGTACAGTAAAGTGCACCTGTTATATAAATACATTAATCCACTCTTTATATTCTTTTCCCATATAGGACATTACAGAGTACTGAGCAGAGTCCCCTGTGCTAAACTGTAGGTCCTTATTATCTATTTTATTTGTAGTAGTGTGTATGTGTCAATCCCAAGCTTCCATTTTATACTTTCCCACCCTCTTACCCCTGGTGGCCATAGATTTATTTTCTACACATGTAACTTTATTTTGATTTTGTAGCTGTTTATTATTTTTATAGGATTCCACATACAAGCGATATCATATGATGTTTTTGTTTTCTGTGTCAGACTTCACTCAATATGGAATCTCAGGGTCCATCCATGTTGCTGGAAATGGCTTAATTTTGTTCTTTTTATGACTGAGTAGTATTCCATTGTATATATGTATCATGACTTCTTAATCCACTCCTCTGCTGATGGACATTTCGGTTATTTCCGTGTCCTGGCTTTGTGAATAGTGCTGTAGTGAACACTGGGGTGCATGTATATTTTTGGATGATGGTTTTCTCTGGATATATGCCCAGGAGTGGGATTGCTGGATCATATGGTAACTCTATTCTCAGTTTTTTAAAGAACCTGCAAACTGTTCTCCATAGTGGCTATACCAGTTTGCATTCCCAGCAAGAGTGTAGGAGGGTTTGAAAGCGGCATGATTTTTATTGTTAGATGACTATTTCATGTTTACATTCTCCATTATAAGCATATATTAGACAACTGGTGATGTAAAGATGTTTCTGGGTGACTATATTTGGAAAAAATCTGTTATTGCTGCAAAGGATAGAATTCTCAACCTGTTGTTGTAAAGAAAGACATGATGAAAATATATAGGCTGGCAAATAGGAGGAAGGATTACAATTATTATTTTAATTAAAAAAATTTTTATTGGATTTATATTTTTTATAGTTGACCTCCAATGTTTGTTAGTTTTAGGTATACAGCAAGGTTATACATATATGTACTTTTTAAAATATTTTATTCCCATAGAGGCCAGTAGGGTTCCCTGTGCTATACAGTAGGTCCTTATTAGTTAACTGTTTTATATATAATACTATCTCTATGTTAGTCTCAATTTATCCCTCCCCTCTACCCCCATGATAACTGCAAGTTTGTTTTTTACAGTTATAACTCTATTTCTATTCTGTAAATAGGTGCCTTTGTACCATTTTTTAAGATTCCATGTTTAAGTGATATCATATATTTCTTTCTCTATCTGATTTATTTCACTTTAGTATGATAATCTCGAGGTCCAGTCATATCACTGCAAATGGCATTATTTCACTTTTTATGAATGAGTAGCATTCCATTATATATATGTGCCACATATTCTCTATACATTTTTCCATATAATTTTTATGCTGATAGAAGTATAAGCAGAATAAAGTTAATATTTACTCTTCTAGGTTCTATTCCAATTTAAAATTTTAACTTAATATTTTTACTTTGTGATGTATTTCTAGTATAGCAAAAGTTGGTTAACACTGCAGATATTGTAATTGAGATAGATTTTTTGACAATAGGGAAGTATTATTCCTATGATGACATTGTTGCTTTTATAATAGAGATAAACAGGAGAATATAATTCACTAAAAGCAAAACAAACCAATAGATTCCCCCTAAACTGAGAAGAACTTTCTCATTTTTTTTCCCTCACCATTACCACTCCATCACAATGAATATCTCTCTTTTTTCACTTCAAAGTTAGAGGAGACAAAGACCCACAAATTCAGATGGATTAATTGGTCAAAGTTAGTAACGCAGTTCTAGACTTTTGACAGAGAAGGCAATGGCACCCCACTCCAGTACTCTTCCCTGGAAAATCCCATAGATGGAGGAGCCTTGTAGGCTGCAATCCATGGGGTCGCACAGAGTCAGATATGACTGAGCGACTTCACTTTTATTTTCACTTTCATGCATTGGAGAAGGAAATGGCAACCCACTCCAGTGTTCTTGCCTGTAGAATCCCAGGGATGGAGGAGCCTGGTGGGCTGCCGTCTATGGGGTCATACAGAGTTGGACACGACTGAAGCAACTTAGTAGTAGTAGACTTCTGATGTGTCCAACGGCGTGTGTCCACACACTGTCCCATGTCAATGTCCTGAGATTTAACACAAGTTAATCCTGTGACAGCCACATCTGAGCATCTACCCTCAAATATTAATAGAAAATATCTATGGGCATCCCTGAGCTGCCCCCAACCCAGTGCGTTTTTCTGAAAAACAGAGAACTCTTTCCAGGAAGCAAATATCTGAAATGCAGTGAATTAAATCTTCATTGACTTCTCATATTCCTCACTTCTCTCCACAATAACTAGCTGAGGAAATTTAATGTTCTCCCAGGATTCAGTGAAATGTTATACAACCAGTCATACATATCAAGTGTGTTTGGACAAACTGATGCTTGATACCAGCTGTTCATATGATGGACACTTCAAGGTTCCTTAAGTGTTGTTCTAGACAAGTAATACTAAGTATTTCATTCTGAACATTATTCTTTGGCACATTTGGAGATATGAGGAAGAAAAATGGATAAGATTCTTCCCTAACAGCAATTATCATTCACTTACAGTACACTCGGTAGTGGCTTCATTTAATTTGTCCCATCGAGCTTTCTCTTTCAAGATGATTTATATTGATAAAATTTCTAACTAAAATCTTGTTTAGAAACTACTGAATTTATTTGAAAGAGTGCACAGGGCAAAATACACGCCTATCTCTCAGCTCATATTTGTTTAATCAAGGGAGAGGGATAACTATAACTTGTTTATTGGGAGGATATATTACAAACTATTAAGAAGAGGAGCTTACTTATTTTAACTCAAGGCACTTCCCAGAAAGAGAAAGGAAAGGTCAATGGAAAAGTTTGCTTACTTTTCCTTTTCCTGTGTGCTTGTAGTTTTAATAGGATAAAGCTTCAAATAAAAACATTGATTTTCTTTTCTGGCTGTCCCAACAATGCAGTGAATAAAATTGACTGTGAACTATTCTAATCAAGTAAGATGGTAAGTGTTGTGAGACGGCATCAGAGGGCAGACACACTGAAACCATACTCACAGAAAACTAGTCAATCTGATCACACAGACCACAGCAAGTCATGCCCTGTGGGGCCACCCAAGATGGGTGGGTCATGGTGGAGAGGTCTGACAGAATTTGGTCCACTGGAGAAGGGAATGGCAAACTACTTCAGTATTCTTGCCTTGAGAACACCATGAACAGTATGAAAAGGCAAAATGATAGGATAATGAAAGAGGAACTCCCCAGGTTGGTAGGTAGCCCATATGCTACTGGAGATCAGTGGAGAAATAACTCCAGAAAGAATAAAGGGATGGAGCCAAAGCAAAAACAATACCCATTTGGGGATGTGACTGGTGATAGAAGCAAGGTCCAGTGCTGTAAAGAGCAATATTGCATAGGAACCTGGAAAGTCAGGTCCAAGATGGAAGGCAAATTGGAAATGATCAAACAGGAGATGGCAAGGGTGAACGTCGACATTCAAGGAATCAGCGAACTAAGATGGACTGGAATGGGTGAATTAAACTCAGATGACCATTATATCTACTACTGTTGGCAGGAATCCCTCAGAAGAATTGGAGTAGCCATCATGGTCAACAAAAGAGTCCAAAATGCAGTACTTGNTGCTGGAAGGGATTGGGGGCAGGAGGAGAAGGAGGCGATGGCATCATAGACTCGAGTTTGAGTCTGAGTGAACTCCAGGAGTTGGTGATGGACAGGGAGGCCTGGTGTGCTGTGATTCATGGGGTCGCAAAGAGTCGGACACGACTGAGCAACTGAACTGAACTGAATGGATTCTAATCAATTACTTAATGATTGACTTAAATTGACTAGAAAAGAGTTAATTTTTTTTTTGCCGTGGATATTTCGATACCTTGATGTTTCTATTTTCAACTTATTGTAAAGTAGGAAAACAGCTACTGATTGGAAGATTCAAACTAGAAATCAGTAATTCATGTGATTATTTTTTTAACTAACCTCCATTGACAATAAGATTAAAATTTCACACACGTTGGTCTATATTTACCATAATGTTTCATTGGTCCTCTGGAGCAAGACTCAGAAAGGAAAATAGTTGTTGCATAAAAATATTATAATTTTGATTTGTGATATCTTCCTGAGAAGTCTCCATCATCTTTTTCCTTTCTTGGATATCTAGGATGACAATTAAAGCAGTTTTCTGTATTAAAAATGAAATATTTTGAAGAACAAGATATACATATTTTTGAGAATGCCTAGAAGTAAAATAAAAATACTACTTTAAGAATAAATCATGATTCCAGTTTAGTAATTAGTACTGAACTTTAAAATATACTAATTGTGAATAAGAATTTTCTAAAAAGATAGTTAAGTTTTATTTCATAATCAACTGTTGTTTTTCAGTTGCTAAGTTGTGTCTGACTTTTTGCAGCCCCATGAACTGCAGCACACCAGGCTTTCCTGTCCTTCATTATCTCCTGGAATCCACTCAAACTCGTGTACATTGACTTGGTGATGCCATTCAACCATCTCATCTTCTGTCACCCATTTCTCCTCCTGCCCTCAATCTTTCCCAGCATCAGGGTCTTTTCCAATGAGTCGGCTCTTTGCACCAGGTGGTCAAAGTATTGGAGCTTCAGCTTTAACATTAGTCCTTGCAGTGAATATTCTGGGTTGATGTCCCTTCGGATTGATTGGTTTGATCTCCTTGCTTTCCAAGGGACCCTTTCCCTATACAATAGGTCTTTATTGCTACATATTTTGTACTTAGTAGTGTGTATAATGTTAATCCTAAACTCCTAATTTATCTCTCCCCTGCTTAACCCTTTGGTAATTGAAGTTTGTTTTCTATGCCTGTAAGTCTACTTCTTATTTTGTAAATAAGTTCTTTTGTGTCATTTTTTTTAGATTCCACATATAAGTGGTGTCATTTATATTTGTTATTTCTAAATGATATTTGTCTTTCTGTGTCTGACTTACTTCACATGGTATGATAAACTCTAGGTCCATCCGAGTTGATGCAAGTGGCATTATTTTGTCAATTTTATGGCTGAATAATATTCCATTGTGTGTGTGTGTGTAAACATGTATATGTGTATACATATACATACTACATATATATGTATACATATACCACATCTTTATCCATTCATCTATCAATGGATGGACATATAGGTTGCTTCCATGTCTTGGCTGTTGTAAATAGTGTTGCTGTGAACACTTGGGTGAATGCATCTTTTTGAATTAGAATTTTGTGATATCTCATTGTAGATTTGATTTGCAATTCTGTAATAATTAGCAGTGTTGAGCATCTTTTCATGTGCCTATTGGCCATCTGTATGTCTTCTTTGGAGAAAGAATTATTTAGGTCTTCTGCTCATTTGGGGGAGGTTGTTTTTTGATATTTATAAGTTGTGTGAGCTACTTTTATGTTTTAGAAATTAACTCCTTGTCACTAGCATCATTTGCAAATATTTTCTCTCAGTCCATAAGTGGTCTGTTTTCTTTTATTTTAATTTATGGTTTCCTTTGCTGCAGAAAAGCTTTTAAGTTTAAATTGGCCCCATTTGTTTATTCTGCTCTTATTTCCATTACTGTAGTAGATGGATACAAAAAAATCTTGCTGCAGTTTATATCAGAAAGTGTTCTGCCTGTTTTCCAGTAAGAGTTTTGTAATATCTGGTGTTACATTTACGTCTTTAACCCGTTTTGAATTTACTTTTGTTTATGGTGTTAGAGAATGTTCTAATCTCATTCATTTACACGTAGCTGTCCAGTTTTCCCAGTGCCACAACTGATGAGACTGTCTTTTCTCCGTCATATATTCTTGCCTCCTTTGTTGTAGATTAACTGTCCATAACTGTGTGAGTTTCATTTTTGGCCTTTTTATCCTGCCACATTGATCTGTGTGTTTGTTTTGAGCCAGTATTGTACTGTTTTAATTACTATAGCTTTGTAGGATAATCTGAAGTCAAGGAGCATGATTCCTTCAGTTCTGTTCTTCTTTCTCAAGATTATTTTGGCTATCTGGAGTCTTTTTGTGTTTCCTTACAAAATCTAAAAATTTTGTTCTAGTTCTGTGAAAAATGCCACTGTTAATTTGATAAAGATTTTATTAAATCTGTAGATTGCCATGGGTAGTATGGTCATTTCTAACCATACTGATTCTTCTAATCCAAAAACTCAGTTTATATTACAATCTGTTTGTGTCATGTTCAGTTTCTTTCAAAAGTCTTATGTTTCCTGAGTACAGATCTTCTTCCTCCCTAGGTAGGTTTATTCCTAGTATTTTTATGTGATGTTAAATGAGATTGTTTCCTTAATTTCTCTTTCTGATATTTTGTTGTTAGTGTATAGAATAGCAACAGATTTGTGTCTATTAATTTTATATCAATGGTACCCCACTCCAATACTCTTGCATGGAAAATCCCATAGATGGAGGACCTTGGTAGGCTGCAGTCCATAGAGTCCCTAAGAGTCAGACATGACTGAGCAACTTCACTTTCACTTTTCACTTTCATGCATTGGAGAAGGAAATGGCAACCCACTCCAGTGTCCTTGCCTGGAGAACCCAAGGGACGAGGGAGCCTGGTGGCCTGCCATCTATGGGGTTGCACAGAGTCGGACCCGACTGAAGCAACTTAGCAGCAGCAGCAGCAACACATTTACTGACTTTATTGATTGATAAACTCTAGTAATTTTCTGGTGGCATCATTAGGATTTTCCACATATAGCATCATGTCATCTGAAAACAGTGAATGACAGTTTTACTTATGCTTTTCCATTTTGTATTCTTTTTATTTCTTTTTCTTCTCTTAATGCTGTGGCTAGGACTTCCAAAACAGTGTTGAATAAAAATGGTGAGAGTAGGTTTCCTTGTCATGTTACTGATCTTAGAGAAATGCTTTCAGATTTCCAGCATTGAGTATAATGTTCTATTCAATTCAGTTCAGTCGTGTCCAACTCTTTGCGACCCCATGAATCGCAGCACGCCAGGCCTCCCTGTCCATCACCAACTCCCAGAGTTCACTCAGACTCATGCCCATCGAGTTAGTGATGCCATCCAGCCCTCTCAGCCTCTGTCAACCTGTTCTCCTCCTGCCCCCAATCCCTCCCAGCATCAGAGTCTTTTCCAATGAGTCAACTCTTCGCATGAGGTGGCCAAAGTACTGGAGTTTCAGCTTCAGCATCATTCCTTCCAAAGAATACCCAGGGCTGATCTCCTTCAGAATAGACTGGTTGGATCTCCTTGCAGTCCAAGGGACTCTCAAGAGTTTTCTCCAACACCACAGTTCAAACGCATTAATTCTTTGGTGTTCAGCCTTCTTCACAGTCCAACTCTCACATCTATACATGACCACTGGAAAAACCATAGCCTTGACTAGACAGACCTTAGTTGGCAAAGAGTATAATGTTAGCTGTTGGTTTTATATATACGGCCTTTATTATGCTGAGATTGTTGTTGTTCTTCAGTCACTAAGTCATTTCTGACTCTTTGTGACCCTGTGGATTGAAGCACTCCAGGCCTCCCTGTCCTTCACTATCTCCCGGAGTTTGCTTAGACTCATGTCCGGTGAGTCAATGATGTCATACAAACATCTCATCCTCTGTTGCTCCCCCATCTCCTCCTAACCTCAATCTTTCCCAGTATCAGGGTCTTTTCCAATGAGATATATTCTACGCTTATTTTCTGAAAAGTATTTATCATAATGAATGTTGAATTTTATCTGAAGCCTTTTATATATCTATTGAGATGATTATATGGTTTTATTCTCCAGTTTGTTAATGTGGTATAATATATTGACGTATTTGTGGATATTGAACAATCCTTGCAGCCCTGGAATAAATCCCACTTGATCATGGTGTATGATCCTTTCAATGTATTGTTAGAGTCATTTTGCTAGTATTTTGCTGAGGATTTTTGCATCAATGTTCATCAGTGATATCAGCCTATAATATTCTTTCTTTGTGATATCTTTGGTTTAATCAGGGTGATGGTGGCCTCATAGGAGGAGTTTGGAACTAATATTTTCTTAAAGGGATTATTTTGCATAATACAGTCAATTGGAAAGCTTGCTATATATTTTTTTTCAAATGCTATACATAAGGTGACAATTATTCCTTCTTTGAAAGTTTGAAAGATATCATCCTAAAATATTTGGAGATAATTATATGATAAATGATTTTATTTCCTGTCATTGTCTGTTTAAGTTTCCACCTTCCATCCTCCCCTTCCTTCTTTTTGCTTTTTGAAAATTAAATATAGTATGTATAAAAAACTGCATAAACATACATAACACATACACACACACACACACAAACATATATATGTATATATACACACACACATACAGTTTATATTCCTGCCCTGTACATGTATTAACTGGCTCAGAGTTTCTAAACATCAGCACTGTAGAAACTTAGTACCAAAGTTTTGCTGAAGGCAGCCCAACTGGGTATTGTGGAATATTCAACAGCATCAGTGATCTCAATCCACTAGGTGTCAGCAGAACATTCCTACCTCCTCTGTCCTCCATGTACTTATCCCCAGGTAACTGTGTCAAGCTCACATGCCTCTGCTGCTGCTAAGTCGCTCCAGTCGTGTCCGACTCTGCACGACCCCATAGACGGCAGCCCACCAGGCTCCCCCGTCCCTGGGATTCTCCAGACAAGAACACTGGAGTGGGTTGCCATTTCCTTCTCCAGTGCATGAAAGTGAAAAGTGAAAGTGAAGTTGCTCAGTCGTGTCCGACTCTGTGCGACCCCATGGACTGCAGCCCACCAGGCTTCTCCATCTGTGGGATTTTCCAGGCAAGAGTACTGGAGTGGGGTGCCATTGCCTTCTCCGCACATGCCTCTAGATACTGCCAAATAGACAAATGATGAGGAGGGAAGGGGACCATCCCTGGGCAAGAATCACTATACTTCACTGACCTTTATGGTAATCACTTTCTTTATTCTTTTATCATGTAACTATGCATCCTTAAACATCATCAGGTAGTTTGGCTTGAAAGAATTCTTTATAAAATAATTTAACCTATTAAATAGAATCTTGATCATGTGCATGGACCCCTAAAATAGCCTTTATGGGTAAACTGACTGTATAATTTCTAATTCATATGCATACTACAGTGGGACAGACTTAAACATAACTGGCCCAGTCAAGGGCTTCCCTAGTGACTCAGTTGCTAAAGAATCTGCCTTCAGTGCAGGAGACCTGGGTCCTACTTCTAAGGGTCATCAGAGGTGGACGTTATCCTTACAGCCTCACACATTTAGGGCTTCCTTTTCCAATGGACAATTAAATATAAAATGAGAGCAGAATAATTAAAACAGGGTATCCCCAAGGGAAAAATGAGGTCCAACTCAAAGCATCAGGGATGACAATTTGTGTTCAGCTAATTTGGGTAATAAAAAGTTACATTCTTGACAGTTTTCTCTAGCATTCCACATAACAACTATGTTCACATTAGCATGTATACTTACTAAAATAAATGTCTTCCAAGATTTGTACATAATTCCAAAAATAATCATTATCATCACATTTAAGTGATTTCGGGTTTGTGTGTTTTATTGTGATATAATTCATATAAGATTCAATTCACATATATACCATTTTAGTACATATTTTTGGTATATTCATAGATTTTTGTGTGTACCCATCATCATTATCTAATTTTCAAGTATTTTTAATGCCCTAAATACAAACCTTGCACTATTTAACAGTCTCAGCCTTCCTCCCCACTGTTAGGCAGTCACTAATGTACTTTCAGTGGTATAGATTGGTATGGATTTGCCTGTTCTGAACATTTCATTATAAATGGAATCAGATAATGTATGGGTTTTTTGGTAACTGAATTTTTTGAAATAACATAATTGTCTCAAAGTTCATTCATATTATAGCATATGTCAGTATGCCATTCCTTTTTATCATCAAATAATATCACTTTTATGTATATTTTACATTTTGTAAAATCCACTCATCAGTTGCGTAATAAAGAATCTGGCTTTACTTTTGCTATTGGACTTCTGGCACTTTTAAGTTCTACCCATCTGGATTTCCCTTCTGCTTCACAGCTGAGTAAGCTAATTAGAAAGTCCAGGTTCTCCCTACTTTGGTACTGGAGGGAAAAGTCCCATACACAGGGACTCACAACCCAGCCTCATCCCCTTGCAACTGTAAAAATTCCAAATCAGTCTCTTATCTGGACTCTTTCAAGCCATTTTGTACCAACTCAGAAGTCATCTTGCTTATCCAGAAAGCCTCTTTGTATGAAAATAGGTTTTTCTGGACATTTGTTCTCTTTAAGAGGAATAAACAAATAATTTTATTTTTGCTATCTCAGTAGTGTTCCTTGAGGCACAAAATTTTATAATTTTGACAAAGCCCAATTTATTTACTTTTTTGTGTGTGTGTGCTTCTGCCATCATACATGAGAATGTTTTAGATAACCCAAGCTGCTCCTGAAAGTTCACTCCTATCTTCTATGAGTTTTATAGTTTTGTCTTTTAACTTTAGTTTATAATTCATTTTGAACTAACTTTTGTATATGACATGAAGGAAGGGCACAACTCCATTCTTTTGTATGTAGATATCTAATTGTCTAACTACTATTTGTTGAAAAGATTTATTCTTTCCTTGTTTGAATTGACTTCCCACATTTGTGAAAAAATCAACTGATCATAAATGTAAGAAGTTTGCTTCTGGTCTTTCATTAATCCTGTGCCACCATCACATTTTCTTAATTAGTGTAGTTTAGTATTAAATTTTAAAACTTAAAAAGTAAGTCTTCCAACTTGTCCTTTTTCAGGATTATTTTGGTTATTCTAATCCCTTCCATCTCCATATGACTTTCAGAAATAACTTGTGACTTTCTGCAAAAGGAAAGCTGGAATTTTGATAGAGTTTACACTGAATGAAAAGATTCATGTGGAGAATATAGTCATCTTAGCAATATTAACTTTTAAATAGATAAGTTTCTATTTTAAAACTATCTGAAATAACTTTTAAATAGAAGTTTTAACAATGTTTTACAGTTTTTGGTATACAAGTATGTAAGCTTTTGCTAAATTTTTTTCAAATTAATTTTTTATTTTTGATATTGTACAAAAAAATGTTTCCAGTTTTACTGAAGTATAATTAGAAAGTGTTTTCTTAATTATTTTTGGATTGTTCTTTGTTATGTATATAAATACAGTTGATTTTTTGTTTACTGATCTCACAACCTTCATTAGTTTGTTACTTTGTTTGAGTAATTCTTTTGGTCATGCCTTTAGATTTTCGATACACAAGATAATATTATCTATGGATAGAGATAGTTTTACCTCTTTCTTTCCAACATGAATGCCTCTTGTTTCATTTCCTTGACTGATTGTCCTCCCTAGAACCTCCAGTATAATGTCAAATATAAGTGATGATACCAGACATCCTTGTATAATTCATTACTTTAGGAGAAAAACAATTAGTCTTTTATCATTAAATATGATGTCATCTGTGGGATTTCAAAGATGTCCTTTTAGAGGTTGAGGAAATTTCCTTCCATTCTTAGTTTATTGAGTGTTTTATCATAGAGGGCTATTGCATTTTGTCAAATGCTTTTTCTGCATATTTTGAGATAATCACACATTCTTGCTTTTAATTCTATCAGTATGGTATAATACATTGGTTAATTTTCAAATATTAAACCAGCTTTACATTCTTGGCATAAGTCCCATTTAGTCATGATGTTTAATCATCTTTGTATGTGTTGGATTCTGTTTGCTAATATTTTTGTGAGAATTTTGCATTTATGTGCTTAAGGGATATTTCTCTCTTGTTTCTGTGATATGATATCATTATCTGGTTTTGGCAACAGGGTAGAAGTGACCTTGGGAAATGAATTGTAAAGTGATTTCCCCTCTTCTATATTTTCATAGTGGCCAGGAAGGATTGTTACTAATTCTTCTGTAAAAGATTAGTAGAATTTAAGAATGAGTAACAGTGGAAACAGTGTCAGACTTTATTTTTCTGGCCTCCAAAATCACTGCAGATGGTGACCGCAGCCATGAAATTAAAAGACACTCACTCCTTGGAAGAAAAGTTATGACCAACCTAGATAGCATATTCAAAAGCAGAGACGTTACTTTGCCGACTAAGGTCCATCTAGTCAAGGCTATGGTTTTTCCTGTGGTCATGTATGGATGTGAGAGTTGGACTGTGAAGAAGGCTGAACGCCGAAGAATTGATGCTTTTGAACTGTGGTGTTGGAGAAGACTCTTGAGAGTCCCTTGGACTGCAAGGAGATCCAACCAGTCCATTCTGAAGGAGATCAGCCCTGGGTGTTCTTTGGAAGGAATGATGCTGAAGCTGAAACTCCAGTACTTTGGCCACCTCATGCGAAGAGTTGACTCATTGGAAAAGACTCTGATGCTGGGAGGGATTGGGGGCAGGAGGAGAAGGGGACGACTGAGGATGAGATGGCTGGATGGCATCACTGACTCGATGGGAGTGAGTCTGAGTGAACTCCGGGAGATGGTGATTGACAGGGAGGCCTGGTGTGCTGAGATTCATGGGGTTGCAAGGAGTTGGACATGACTGAGCAACTGAATTGAACTGAATCTGGTCCTGGGATTTTCTTTGGGGAAACTTTAAAAAAAATTATTAATTCAATATATTTACTTGGTATATAGACCTATTCAGATTTTCTGGTTTCTGAAACAGTTTTAGTAGTTTATATTTTTCTAGGAATCTACTTCATCTAAGTTATTCAGTTTGTCTGAATGCAGTTGTTTTTAGTATTAGTCCTTTTATTTATTNTGAATGTGAGTTTGAGTGAACTCCAGGAGTTGGTGATGGACAGGGAGGCCTGGCGTGCTGTGATTTATGGAGTCACAAAGAGTTGGTCACGAGTGAGAGACTGAACTGAACTGAACTGAATACCACCCTTAAAAATAAAGTCTCAAAATTTTAAAATTGTTGTTCAGTCCCTCAGTCATGTCCCACTCTTTGCAACCCCATGGACTTCAGCAAACCAGGTTCCGCTATCCTTCACCATCTCCCGGAGCCTGCTCAAACTCATGTCCATTGAGTTGGTGATGCCATCCAACCATCTCATCCTCTGTCATGGCTTTCCCCTCCTGCCTTCAATATTTCCCAGCATTAGGTTGTTTTCTAATGGCCGGCTGTTCATATCAGGAGCCAAAATATTGGAGCTTCAACTTCAGCATCTGTCTTTCTAATGAATATCCAGGACTTATTTCCTTTAAGATTGACTGGTTTGTATCCTTGCAGTCCAAGGGACTCTCAGGAGTTTTCTCCAACACATTGGAAAAGCATCAGTTCTTTCGTGTTCAGCCTTCTTAATGGTCCAACTCTCACATCCATACATGAGTACTGGAGAAACCATAGCTTTGACTAGATGGACTTTTGCCAGTGAAGTAGTGTCTCTGCTTTTTAAAGCCCTTTCTAGGTCTGTCACAGCTTTTCTTCCAAGGAGCAAGTGCGTTTTTCTTTTTTATTAATTTTTTAATTGAAGGATAATTGCTTTACATAATTTTGTAGTTTTTCTCTCAAAACTCAACATGAATAAGCCATGAAGTGAAGTGAATTGAAGTGAGTCGCTCAGTCATGTCCGACTCTGTGACCCCGTGGACTATAGCCTGCCAGGCTTCTCTGTCCATGGGATTCTCCAGGCAAGAATACTGGAGTGGGTTACCATTTCCTTCTCTATTGGTATACATATATCCACTCCCTCTTGAAACTCCTTCCTGTCTCCCTCCCTATCCTAGCTCTGTAGGTGGACACAGAGCTCCTGTTTGAGTTTACTGCAACATACTGCAAATTCCCATTGGCTTTCTATTTTACATATGGTAATGTAAGTTTCCATGTTACTCTCCATACAGCTCATCCTCTCCTCCCCTCTCCCCATGTTCATAAGTCTGTTCTCTATGTCTGCTTCTCCACTGCTGCTCTACAAATAAATTCTTCAGTACCATCTTTCTAGATTCTGTATATATGCATTAGAAAATGATATTTATCTTTCTCTTCCTGACTTACTTTACTCTGTATAACAGGCTCTAGGTTCATCCACCACATTAGAACTGACTCTAATATGATCCTTTTTATGGCTGAGTAGTATTCCACTGTGTATATATAGCACAAATTCCTTGTCCATTCATCTCTCGATGGACATCCAGGTTGTTTCCATGTTCCAGCTATTGTAAAAAGTAAACATGTGATACATGTGTATTTTTCAATTTTGCTTTCCTCAGTGTATATGCCTAAGAGTGGGATTGCTGGGTCATATGGTGGTTTTATTCCTAGTTTTTTAAGGAATCTCTATACCATCTTCCANGAATTGATGCTTTTGAACTGTGGTGTTGGAGAAGACTCTTGAGAGTCCCTTGGACTGCAAGGAGATCCAACCAGTCCATTCTGAAGGAGATCAGCCCTGGGTGTTCTTTGGAAGGAATGATGCTGAAGCTGAAACTCCAGTACTTTGGCCACCTCATGCGAAGAGTTGACTCATTGGAAAAGACTCTGATGCTGGGAGGGATTGGGGGCAGGAGGAGAAGGGGACGACTGAGGATGAGATGGCTGGATGGCATCACTGACTCGATGGGAGTGAGTCTGAGTGAACTCCGGGAGATGGTGATTGACAGGGAGGCCTGGTGTGCTGAGATTCATGGGGTTGCAAGGAGTTGGACATGACTGAGCAACTGAATTGAACTGAATCTGGTCCTGGGATTTTCTTTGGGGAAACTTTAAAAAAAATTATTAATTCAATATATTTACTTGGTATATAGACCTATTCAGATTTTCTGGTTTCTGAAACAGTTTTAGTAGTTTATATTTTTCTAGGAATCTACTTCATCTAAGTTATTCAGTTTGTCTGAATGCAGTTGTTTTTAGTATTAGTCCTTTTATTTATTATTTATTATTAGTCCTATTTTTATTAGTCTTATTAATAATTCCTTTTATTTCTTTAAGATCAGTAGTAATGGTTCTCATTACTGATTTTGCTAATTTGAATGTTCTCTCTTCTTGGTCAATTTAAATTAAGCTTTGTTATTATTTTTAAAAAAAACTAACTTTCTATGGGGTATGTAATCTCTTTTTTGCCATGGCTCATATTTCTTTGATAAAAATTGATAATAGTGACAATCTTAGAAATCAGATGTCTCCTTGGATTTGTTTGTTGTTGTTTTTTGGTTTTGTTGCTCTTGCAGTTTGTTTTTAGTGACTTTACAGGAAAAATTCTCCAAAACCTATATTGTTTTGTGATATGCTTCTACTGAATTCTCTGTTCAGTTAGCTTAGTTGTCAGCTAATAAATGTATAGAAATTTCCTTAAATACATTGAAAAACTCCCTGACCCCTCCCCTTGTCCTGTGTACTCTGGCAGATTATAATTCTGCCTTAAACTACACATCTTTCTTGTACAGGGGCTTACAGTCAGCCAGAGAGTTTACGGCCTTCTCAAATATTTTGTGGTCATCTGCACAGCACTGGACATGCAAGTGACCATCTATATTGTCAGAAGTATTGGACAGCTTTTCAAAGCCTCCTATGGACATCTAATTTTCTAGATTTTTCATTTGTTTTTCTTGTTTGCTCAACCTTGTTTCACTGCTTCAAGCAATTGCAGTTTTAAATAATTGCTGTTGATTATTTTTGACAAATACCCTGGGGATAAGGTTTTTTCCCCTGAGTGAGCTGTGAGTCAGTTGAAATAAGGACAAGTTCTCAAGGCAGCTGCCAAATGGATCAAATAGAATGAATTCTCTGAGATAAGTCTTTCTGGAGAGATACCAACCTATTTTGCCTGCTCATGGCTTGTAGGCTGCTGGTTTTCACTACTTTGGTCATGAAGCTATTGATATGCAAAGCTACCTCAGAGCTGTGGGAGGTGATTTTTACAATACAATAAGTTTATATGCTGCAGAGCTCTCTGTTCTAATATGGGATCCAGTCTTTTTATTGAATAAGTCTCAGATTGTTGCAAGCCTTTAGTTAGCTTCCAGAATTCAGAAAAAGTTGATTTAAAAAAATTTTTGTCATTGTTATTGCTTTTATGAAGCAACAGATTTTTCTGAGACTTTCACTGTCATTTTGGAAGTGCTTCCTCTCTTTTTAAAGAGTTTAGGAATTTTGTGTCTTTCTAGAAGTCATATAGTTCATTAAGAATTTTCATATAACTAGGATAAAGCAAACATTATTTCTCAGTGTTATATTTATCCAATATAACATCGTATTTTGTATATTTTAAAAAATATTTATTTTTATTTATTGTTTTTGCTGCCCCAGGGACTTAGTTACAGAATGAGAATCTTTAGTCATGGTGTGTTAGCTCTTGGTTGTGGCATGCATGATCTACTTCCCTGAACAGAGATTGAACTGTGTCCCTTGAACTGTAAGCAGGGAGTCTTAACTGGAATCTTAACTGGACTTAGCTGGACCACCAGGGAAGTTCTATTTTTATATTTCCTGATTGTGCCCTTTTCCCAAAGAATTTCAAAATTTTGATTTTTCTTTTTGATATACTTTTTCTTATAATTAGTATGGGTTAATTTTAATTTTAATCACCTTGTCTTTTTTTAAAATTTATTTTGATGATTAGTTCAGTTACTCTTCTGATTAAATAAAAATGGCCATATTCATATGAGAGTACAAGAGTTTTCTTCCAATAACATTTCTTCTCTTCCTCAGTGATAGATCCTTGAATATTAATTGAGCAGATATAGCTCAGAATAAAGACAAAAATTTTCAACTATCCTTACAACGTGTTCATGTGGTAATAGCATGTACAATTTCTGGGTCATGCCTTGAAGGAAGCTGTTGTCTTTCTTCCCACTTTTTGGCTCATTCTCTTTCTGCAAAGCAAACATGATGTCTAATGCTAGAACACACATTTTGGCGCATCAGGCTGGAAGGATGCTGACTAAGCTCAGGTTGATATACTAATTCTGGATTTCTTATTTTCAGAATTTTTTTCTTTAATGGAAAAGAGAGAAATTCCATCTTGCTTAAACTACTGTTGTTATAGAGGTTCTGTCACTTACAGATGAAACTAATCCTAACAGAAACAATCCTAATGTACTGGTTTGATTACATCCTATATGTTAAATGTTGTGTTATTTTTAATACTTTCCAAGAAATCTCATTTCTGTGTGATTCTATTATTTGCACAGCTATTATTCAGGAAAGTCTCATTTTATTAAAATTAAAAATTACTTTTGGTTTAGTTTTTGTAATTTATTTCTAAGTTTCTCTTTTTTCTTTTTTGCTATATAACAAGTAAAATTCTTTTTGAAGCACATTATGGACATCTTTCTTGGTAGAATAGTATAAGGTCACATAAAATAAATATATCACACAGGGAGAAGATTTTACTTGTGGAATGCCCATATAAGGAACTCTGTGGACTGCTCTCCAGTGAAACAGTAACCAGAGAAAAATTGAAAACAACTACTCATTGTTTTTGAAGGTTGTCCTTGGGGCATACAACAAATGAATGTCTGTGTGTGTGTGTCTGCGCGTGTGCACACTCACATACACACACGCACTTAGTCATGCCCAGCTCTGTAACCCTATGGACTATAGCCTGCCAGGCTCTTCTGCTATGGGATTTCCCAGGCAACAATATTGGAGGGGGTTGCCATTTTCTTCTGCCAATCCCTGACAAGTAACAGATGTTGTCGTTTAGGCAGGACAGGCTGAGAATACTCTTATATTTACTGTCAGTTCAAAGTGTGCCATGAAAACTCAGTGGTGGAAAGAATCGTCTTTCAACCCATGGTGCTGGCATAACTGGATAGTCACAGGCAAAATACTGAGGTTTGACTATCTTCATACCATACACAAAAATTAACTCAGATCATAGACTTAAGTATAATAGAACTATAAAGCTCAAAGGAGAGCATAGGAATAAATTTGTGACTCTCAATTAGGAGTGCTTTTTCTGATACAAAACCAAAAGCAGAAGTAACAGAATAAAATGGATAAATTATATACTTCATCAAAATTAAAAGTTTTGTCCTTCAAAGGAACTATTGAGAAAGTAAATTCACAATCCATGGAGTAGGAAAAAATATGTGCAAATCATATATGTGATAAGAAACTTGTATCCAGATTATATAGTTTTTCCTGTTCAATAATAAAAAATCAAATAACCCAAATAAAATCAGCAAAGCATTTAAGTAGATAATATACAGATAGTCAATAAGCACATTAAAAAGATTCTCAACAAAAGATGTTCCAGTGTGACTGCAAAAATGCAAATCAAAACTGCAATGAGAGACAGACATATGCTTCACATATGTTCGAATCGCTGAAGAAAAGGCAGTAAATGTTGGTGAGAATGTGGAAAAACTAGAAATTTTGCAATAAAAATGAATGAAATAATGAAAATGTGCTACAATTTGGATTTACCTTGAAAACGTGCTAAGTGAAAAGAGTCAGTCAAAAAATATAGATAATGTATGATTCATTTATATTGTGCTTTGCTTAGTCATGTCTGAGTCTTTGCAACTCCATGGACTGCAGCCAGCCTGGCTCCTCTGTCAATGGAGATTCACCAGGCAAGAATACTGGAATGGGTTGCCATGCCTTCCTCCGGGGATCTTCCCAACCCAGGAACTGGACCTTGGTCGCCCATGTTGCAGATGGATTCTCTACCAACTGAGCCACCAGGGAGGCCCTCATTAAATGTTAAGAATAAGCATGTGTGTGTGTGTGTGTGTGTGTGTGTGTGTGTATATGTATGTATATGTGTGTATATATATATATATATATATATGGAAAGCAGATTACCAAACCTAGAAATAAATACACAGCTGAATCACAGTGAATATATTGTCTGAAAGAACACTTAACTTTTCTGTTTAAGCTACTGGGAATATTTTGGGGATGTTTATTGGTTCATCCAAACCAAGCCTATCCTAATAAATCTGATACCATTATCTGTTAAAAGATTCTACGAGAATCTCTAAAATATTCTTCTACTAAAATACCATTTATAGATTTCTTTATAATTTTGGATACTGTATTTTTTTTAATTGTCCATGAGTCATGTGGAAAATAGAAGATTATTATAGCAATTAAATTCTTTCTTCCTAGAGTATAAAATAAATACATAGTTTTCCAACATGTCTTAATCAGTTGGAGGTTGGTATAACAGAATAAGATAGACTTGATGGCTTACACAGCAAACATTTATTTCTCATAGTTGTGGGGGTAGAAGTTTTAAAAAAAAAAACAGTTGAGAATATCATCATGGTTGGCTTCTTGATGAATGCCCTCGTCCTGGTCTATGGATTACTTTCCTCCTCTTGTGTCCTCACATAGCAGGGATTATTATTTTGCCTACCACAAAGAACATCCTTTAACTTTCTGTGATGATGGTTCATTTTATGTGTCACACAATTGAGGGACTAACACACTAACTATACCAGTAGGTACCCAGATATCATGGGGTCAAACATTATTCTGGGTGTGTCTGTGAGGGTGTTTCTGGATTAAGTTAATATTTGTATTGGTAGTCTGAGTAAAGGAAATTGTTCTCTGTAATATGGCTGGGGTTTATCCAATCAACTGATGTGTAATTCCAGTCTGAGACTGTCTGAGACAGAAGGGCTGAGAACCAGGAAAGCCAGTGGTTTAAGCCCCAGTGTCTAAAAGCCAAGAAGCTCAAGACCCAGGAAACACCAGTGCTACAGTTCAGGTCCAAAGACCAGAAAGACCAATGTCTTACAATCTGTCAGGTTAGGGGAGTTTCCTTACTCAGCTTTTTATTCTATTCATGTCTTCAATTGATTATTCAGATTATCCAGGTGGGTCTAGTGAAATCCCCCGGATTTTTAACAGTGGAAGAGAGAGGTAGTGATGATCAGGGTCCATTGTTTCTGATGAGAAAGTAGTCTTCATTCTTATTGTTAAAATTATTTGTGTAATTAGCTTTTTCTTGACTTCTTTTAAGATTTTTTTAATCTTTTGTTTCTAGTAGTTTGATTATGCTATGTTCAGGTGTATATATGTCTTTTTATCCTTCTTGGTGTATACTGAGATTCTTGGAGCTGAAGGTAGTTGTTTTCTATCAAATTTACACATTTTGGTTATTGTTTCTTAAGTATTTTTGTTCCAGTGTTTCTGGAACTCTAACCACATGAATGTTAGACTATGTGTTACAGTCTCTCTCATGGGTCATTGAGTTATGTGCAATCATTGTACTAATATTGTATTGTTATAATAATATTTTATTATTTCTCTATATGCTTAAGTTTGGACAGTTTCTTTTTACTTGTCTGCAGTTTATGGATCTTTTCTTTTGCAGAAAGAATATAAGGTCTAAATATAAGATTTCTATAACTTCTGAGATTCTTCATTGTTTAACTGATTATATCTACCTTTTTCTGGACATTTTAAACATTTATGATAGTTATTAAATATCACTGTCTAATTCTAATATCAAGATCCTCTTCAGATCAGCATCTATTGATTATGGATAATATTTTCCCGCTTATTTGCATAACTAAAATTTGATTTACTACTAGATGCTGTGGATGATATGCTGCAAAAACTTCATACATTTTTTTCTTAAAGAAAATTGACTTTGTTCTATCAGACTATTAAGTTTTTAATTGCCTTGCTCTGATGGAAGCTAGATTGTAGGGTTTGTTAGAATAGCAGACCAATTTCGGTTTTGTACTTTAACATAGGGAGTGACCCTGAGTCCTTGGATATGTTTCTCCTTTTGAATGTGTTGTCCCTTCTGGAGTAACAGTGTTTATCAAGCTTCCTTAACTTGGTGGAACTTGATGGGGTCTGCAAACTGCCCCAGGTACTGGGCAGCTGCTAAAAATTTCTATTTAGCTCTTTAGTTACCAGGTACTGCTTTCTATTGGATTCTTGAGAATCTCTTTTGTGTTTACATAGATGAACAGTCAGCTAAACACTTGGTGGAGATTTAGATGCTGATTTTAGAACTGCACAATCTACAGTTAGCTCTTTTACAAGATTGCACATTGCAATTTTCACTTCTAGAAACACCAACGTCCAACTTTTGACAGTGTCTCAGCCCTGGGAGACTTTAGCTGTCTTCTCCAAGTACCATACAAACCAGGTCATGCTTTCATGGGCCTGGATATCAATCAGTATGATTTTCCTTTCTCTTATGAGTCACACCCCCACCTCCCAGCCCATTTCTGCTACACTTTGTTCTTTCTCCAGTTGTCTTTATATTTTTCTTCAATGAGGTTTTCATTGTTATTTTCTGGAATTTCAATGCTAGACAGGCTGATATTTCATTACTTAAGCAAAATTCACAGAGAAGGCAATGGCACCCAACTCCAGTACTCTTGCCTGGACAATCCCATGGATGGAGAAGCCCGGTAGGCTTCAGTCCAGGGGGTCACTAAGTCAGGCATGACTGAGTGGCTTCACTTTCACTTTTCACTTTCATGCATTGGAGAAGGAATTGGCAACCCACTCCAGTGTCCTTGCCTGGAGAATCCCAGGGTTGGGGGAGCCTGGGGGGCTGCCGTCTGTGGAGTCACACAGAGTCGGACACGACTGAAGTGACTTAGCAGCAGCAGTAGCAAGCAAAATTTACTGTTTTTTTTTAATTAAAAAATAATTATCTGATTGAACAGTTATTTTATCAAACACACTAACATAAAACAGTGTTTTAAAGACTCATCTAGTATGACAGCAGAAACATAGGCAGCAAAGAAAGATAAACTTATCAAAATTAAGTTTTGTGTATCGAAAGAGTGAAAAGACAGCCCATGGAATGGGAGAAAACATTTAGAAACCATGTATCTGATATGGAATAATATCCAGGATACAGAAAGAACTCATATGACTCAGCAACAAAACAAACAACACAGTTAAAAAATATGCAAAGGATTTAAATAGATATTTTTCTACAAAGAATATGTACAAATGGCCAAGTGCATGAAAAGATGCTTAACATTAGCAATTATAATGGAAATGAAAATCAAAACCACACTGAGATATCTCTTCATATTCATTAGGATGGCTATAAATAAACAAGAGATAGAAAATAAAAATGCTTACATGAATGTGGAGAAATTAGAACCTCATTCACATTTGGTAGGAAAGTAAAATGATACAAATCCTGTGGAAAAATACTTGGCAGTTTCTTAAAATTTAACATAAGTTATCATATGATCTGGTATCCTAGGTATATACCCAAAAGAATTGAAACCAGAGTCTCAAATAGATACTTGTATGCTATTGCTGTTGTTTAGTTAACAAGTCATGTCAGACTCTTTGTGACCTCATGAACTATAGCCTGTCAGGCTCCTCTGTCCATTGGGTTTTCCAGCAAGAATGCTGGAGTGGGTTGTCATTTCCTTTTCCAGGGGATCTTCCCAACCTAGAGATCAAACTTGGGTCTCCTACTTGGGAGGTGGATTCTTTACCACTGAGCAACCTGGGAAGCCAGGTACTTGTGTACCATTGTTAATAGCAGCATTATTCATGATAGCTAAAAGGTGGAAACAACCTAAAAGCTTATCAGCAAATGAACTGATAAACAAAATGTGACACATACATAAAATGGAATATTGTGTATGTTAGTCACTCAGTTGTGTCTGACTCTTTGCAATCCTATGGACTGTAGCTTGCCAGGCTCCTCCGTCCATGAAATTCTCCAGGCAAGAATACTGGAGTTGCCATTCTCTTCTCCAGGGGATTTTCCCAAACCAGGGATTGAACCTGGTCTCCCACATTGCAAGCAGATTCTTTGTCATTGTTGTTCAATCGCCAAGTCGTGTATAATTCTGGAAACCTCATAAACTGCAGCATGCCAGGCTTCCCTGTCCCTCACCATCTCCTGGAGTTTGTCCAAATTCATGTCCCTTGCATTGGTGATGCCATGCAACCATCTCATCCTCTGTTGACCCCTTATCCTTCTGCTTTCAATCTTTCCTAACTTCAGGGTCTTTTCCAGTGAGTCAGCTTTTTGCATCAGGTGGCCAAAGTATTGGAGCTTCAGCTTAAGCATCAATCCTTCCAATGAGTATTCAAGGTTGATTTCTTTTAGGATTGATTTGTTGAGTCTCTGCTGTCCAAGGAATTCTCAAGAGTCTTCTCTAGCACCACATTTTGAAAGCATCAATTCTTCGACACTCTGCCTTCCTTATGGTCCAGTGCTCACAACCATATGTGACTGTTGGAAAGAATGTAGCCTTGATTATACTGACTTTGTTGGGAAAGTGATGTCTTTGCTTTATGGCATACTGTCTAGGTTATTCTCTACCATCTAATTATTTTGGCCATTTAAAAAATGATAAAATTCTGGTACACATAGATGAATCTGGAAGTCATTATTAGTGAAATTAAAAAGACTCGAAAAGACAAATATTGTGTGATTCCAGTTACATGAGGTCCCTAGTATAGGCAAAGTCAGAGAGATAGAAACTAAAATACAGGTTTTAGGGGGCTATAGAGAGGGAGTATAAGGAGTTATGACTTAATGAGTATGGAATTTCTGTTTGGGATGATGAATAAGTTCTTGAAATTGATAGTGGTAGTGGTTACAAAACATTATAAATGTACTTAATCTCACTTAAAATGTTGAAAATGGTGAAGTTTTTATCATGTGTATGATACCACAATTAAAAAAAATCTACCTTTAAAATGTGAAGACTTCTTGCAAGTGAGGATATTCAGTGGTAGCTGAAGAGATTGAATAGTGTTTGCAACCAGAGAAGCATTGTAAAAAGGACGTAGAAAGCCAACTCAAACCATCTTGTGAAAATAAGAAAATATTTGGTGAGATATACCTTTGAATTATGTTGTGTCACATTGCTTCAAATATATTTAAGTTCTTGTAGAAATAATATGTCTTATTCTGACCCACACTTTCATATTTGCTTGACAATGTTTCAGATTCATTTCTTTTATACATATTTTTTCTTTTTGCCCTTCCACATAAATTTACATCAGTAAAAGTCCCTCCACGTGGATTCTCACATGTTTGACAGGTTTTGTAATTGTTCAGTTGCTAAGTGGTATCCGACTCTTTGCAATCCCATGAACTGCAACATGCTAGGCTTCCCTGTCCTTCACTACCTCCCAGAGTTTGCTCAAACTCATGTCCATTGAGTCAGTGATGCCATCCATCCGTCTCAATCTCTGTCACCCCCTTTTCCTGTCCTCAGTCTTTCTCAGCATGAGGGTCTTTTCCAGAAAGTCCGCTTTGCCCATCAGGTGGCCACAGCATAGGAGTTTCAGCTTCAGCGTCAGTCCTTCCAGTGAATATTCAGGGTGATTTTCTTTAGGATTGACTGGTTTGATCTTCTTGCTGTCCAGGGACTCAAGAGTCTTCTCCAGCACCACAATTCGAAAGCGTCATTCTCTGGTGCTCACTCAGTCTTCTTCATGGCCCAGTTCTCACATCTGTACATGATTACTGGAAAAATCATAGCTTTGACTATATGGACCTTTGTTGGTAAACTTATGTCTCTGCTTTTTAATACACTGTATAGGCTTGTCATAGCTTTTCTTCCAAGGAGTAGGCATCTTTTAATTCAGTGTATGCAGTCACCATCTGCAATGATTTTGGAGCCCAAGAATATAAAAATCCATCACTGTTTCCACTTTTTCTCCATCTATTTTCCATGAAGTAATGGCACCAGATGCCATGATCTTAGTCTTTTGAATGTTGAGTTTTAAGTCAGCTTTTTCACTATCCCTTTTCACCCTTATCAGAAGACTCTTAAATTCTTCATCACTTTCTGCCATTAGAGTGGTATTATCTGCATATCTGAAGTTGTTGACATTTCTCCTGTAAATCTTGATACCAACTTCTGAGTCATCCAGCCTGGCATTTCACATATAAGTACTCTGCATATAAGTTAAATAAACAGACAATATACAGCCTTGATGTACTCCTTTCCCAATTTTGAACCAGTCTGTTGTTTCATGTCCCCTTCTAACTATTGCTTCTTGACCTTTATACAGGTTTCT
This sequence comes from Neotragus moschatus, assembly GCA_006410615.1. NCBI lineage: Eukaryota > Metazoa > Chordata > Mammalia > Artiodactyla > Bovidae > Neotragus > Neotragus moschatus. The sequence goes on along the minus strand of SJYA01002426.1, from coordinate 628,127 downwards.
CAGGAAGCAGATAAGGTAGTTTGATATTCCCATCTGTTTAAGAATTTTCCACAGTTTGTTGTAATTCATGCAGTCAAAGTTTTAGCATAGTCTGTGAAGCAGAATTAGATGTTTTTCTGGTATCCCCTTGCTTTTCTATGATCCAATGGATATTGCCAATTTGATTCTGGTTCCTCTGCCTTTTCTAAATTAAGCTTGTATATCTGAAAGTTCTTGGTCCATGTTGAAGCCTAACTTGAAGGATTTTGAGCATTACCTTGCTAACATGTGAAATTAGCATAATTGTATTATACTTTGAACATTATTTGGGATCATCCTTTTTTGGGACTGGAATGAAAACTGTCCTTTTCTAGTCCTGTGGCCATTGCTGAGTTTTCCAAATTTACTGATATATTGTGTGCAGCACTTGAACAACACCATTTTTTAAGATTTGAAATAGTTCAGTGGGAATTCCAACACCTCTTATAGCTTTTTTTCATAGTAATGCTTCCTAAGACCCACTTCACTTCACACTCTAGGATGTCTGGCTGTAGATGAGTGACCACACCGTTGTGGTTATCCAGGTCATTAAAACCTTTCTTACTGGTTTTACAATAATGTTTATGTTTTGTGCAATTGTAAGGAGCCTGGTGGGCTACTCTCTATGGGGTCACACAGAGTTGGACACGACTGAAGTGACTTAGCAGCAGCAGCAGTTCAAACCAGATATAAAATAAGTCTTGTTTTGGTAGGTTATCAATCCTATTCTTGTATTATATAAATGTGTTTTTTTAGGTATATGATTAATTAATGCTTAATGAAGACACTTTTTTTGATTGACTCTTTTAACCCTTAGTAAGTGCTATGGCTACCCAAGTCATCCAAACTCTTTGGTTATTAATTTTCCAGCAGTTCTACAACTGTTAGCTCCATTTGTTTCCATCTAGTCTCTTGCAGCTGCTAAAGAGTATTTTTGGTTATTATGATAAAATCTGATAGATGTATTTAAAAGCTATTCAGTAGATTTCTACTTCAGAAATAACTCAAATATTTGATAGAGTCCACAAGGGGCATTGGAAGAAAAGTTATTGCCAACCTAGATAGCATATTCCCAAAGCAGAGACATTACTTTGCCTACAGAGGTCTGTATAGTCAAGGCTATTATTTTTCCAGTGGTCAAGTATGGATGTGAGAGTTGGACTGTGAAGAAAGCTGAGCGCCGAAGAATTGATGCTTTTGAACTGTGGTGCTGGAGAAGACTCTTGAGAGTCGCTTGGACTGCAAGGAGATCCAACCAGTCTATTCTAAAGGAGATCAACCCTGGGGGTTCTTTGGAAGGAGTGATGCTGAAGCTGAAACTCCAGTACTTTGGCCACCTCATGCGAAGAGTTGACTCATTGGAAAAGACTCTGATGCTGGGAGGGATTGGGGGCAGGAGGAGAAGGGGACAACTAAGGATGAGATGGCTGGATGGCATCACTGATTTGATTGACGTGAGTTTGAGTGAACTCTGGGAGATGGTGATTGACAGGGAGGCCTGGCATGCTGTGATTCATGGGGTCGCAAAGAGTCGGACACAACTGAGCGACAGAACCGAACTGAACTGACAAGGGGCATTGTACATATGGAAGTGCCTTCTTGGTTTTTGTCACTATATTGTTTTCCTTTAATGTCTTTGTGTTCACCAATGCGATGGACATGAGTTTGAGTAGGCTATGGGAGTTGGTGATGGACAGGGAGGCCTGGTGTGCTGCAGTCCATGGGATCACAGAGTCAGACACAACTGAGCAACTGAACTAAACTCATCTCAATTTTTATCCTTAGGGAGCCTCTTTCCATTAAGTATATCTCTCTTTTCTTCTTCATTGTCATGTAATTCCACTTTGAATTCTGTCCACAACAACTTAGTATTTTCTGACAGTGAGCTTACTCTTTGGAGGAATGTTTCTATAACCCATGCAATTTTTTTTTTTAATCCAAGACTATTATCTTATTCTTTTATTTATCATATATTCTATAACATTGAATTGTAGCTTTAGGTTAGAAGAATATGAAAAATAATCACTGTTGTTCAGTCACTCAGCTGTGTCTGGCTCCTTATGACCCCATGAACTGCAGCATGCCAGGCTTTCCTGTCCTTCACCATCTCCTGGAGCTGGTACAAACTCAAGGGCATTGATTCTGTGATGCCATCCAACCATCTCATCATCTGTTGTCCCCTTCTCTTTCTGCCTTCTATCTTCCCTAGCATAAGGGTCTTTTCTAATGAGTTGGGTCTTTTCTAATGAGTTGGCTCTTCACATCAGGTGGCCCAAGTTTTGGAGCTTCAGCTTGAGCATTAGTCCTTCCAGTTCAGGGTTGATTTCCTTTAGGACTGACTGGTTTGATCTCCTTGCAATCCAAGAGACTCTCAAGAGTCTTCTCCAACACCACAGTTCAAAAGCCTCAATTCTTTGGCACTCAGACTTCTTTGCGGTCCAGCTCTCACATCTATACATGACTACTGGAGAAACCATAGCTTTGACTATATAGACCTTTGTCTCTGCTTTTTAATATACTATCTAGTGATGTCTCTGCTTTTTGATACACTGTCTAGGTCTGTCATAACTTTTCTTCTAAGGAGCAAGCATCTTTTAATTTCATGGCTGCAGTCACCATCTGCAGTGATTTTGGAGCCCAAGAAAATAAAGTTTCTTACCATTTCCATATTTTTCCACCTTAGGTTAGAAGAATAGTAAATATAATCCATAATATTTATGATTGCCAAATTTTGCTAATGAAAATACAAAACACCCTGTTAAGTTAGAGTCTGAGATTGACAACAGATACATGTTTAATATAAGTATATTCATTACAATATTTGGGACATATTTATACAGACATTTTTGGATTTTTTTCAATATAAAATTAACATTTAACTGGGTGTCTTATATATTTTTATCTGGCAATCCTACTGATAATCATACCTAAGATAAAGATAATATCAATATCCCTCAGGGTGATAATTTTTCAGAAACTTATGATTTCTAAATTTCAAAGTATTTCTCATGGCAAATAATATTCAAATTTAATACTTTCCAATGAACAACTCTAAAGCAAGCTCTTAAAACATTTTAAAGGTCAATATTATATTGTCATTAGAACATTTCCTGAGTTTTCTCAATGAGTAAGTCATAATTCTTTTAAAAATCTGCAATTATATGTATGTGGAATTAAAATGAAGAAGCAAAGAAATATGAGTCATAGTTATCACTAGATTTATTGAATTTCATATAACATGTACACAAATATATTTCCACTTTGAAAAGAATAAAGCAAAACCTGCAAACATTTTTATAGAACGACATTGTTTTAGAAAAAAAAAATTGTTTTTATCCTGAAAATTAAGACCTATGTGCACATCAACTTTGAAACAGATTTTCCCCTCCCCAAATTTGGCTTTTTAGAGCTAAAAGTAAAGAGCTTCATAGCTCTTTCATATCATGTACTCTAAACATGTACGGCCTAAAGCACAATTTTACAGCTAAATTTTAAGCCCCTGTGAAATGGGGTTTCTAATGGAAATGCTGACAGACTGCTAGCTGCAGGGACATCGCAGGCACCATTATAATAAATGGGTCTGAGGGAGACATGATACAGGCCCCCAGGTAATTAATGGCAAGAGTAAAATAAAATATAGGCACACTATCCCACTGAGAGCATGATGCAATGGAAGAAACTTGTAATAAAACACAAAGAATGTCTTCAGCAAAGAACTGTGAGCAAAGACTTGTAAAATAAATCATGAGCTAGGACTGTAGCTATAAGCAGTCATTGCATATTCCTTTATAATTAGGATTTTTTAAGAACACACCATAAAAATCATTTTTTGGCTAAGGAAAATTACTCTGTGTAATGGATTGAGAAGTCAGTGAAATATAAACTCAACTATTCAGGCAGCTAATAATAACCAGGGCTTTCCATTTGGTAAGTCTAGCTGTAAAAAGTCCAAGATTGTGGCTCCATTTTTTAGAAGAAATGAGTGTAATATATATTCTTAAACTCTGGAGACCAAGAAGGTTCTAAGAACTTTGGGCCATAATTCTCCTTAACCTCTGAAATCTGTAGTCGTTTTTGGTTCATTGTTTTGGTTTGCTTTAATTAGAGGATAGCTGGTAACAAGTTAAGTGATTGAAATCAGCTTTAACTTCATCTCTACATAGGACTACAGCTTAGTCATTGTCTTCTAGAGAGTCAGTGTTTTTAAGTATACACCTATTTCTTTCTAGGCTAAAATGTGTTTTAGAAGATAGAACACACAGGTTTAAAACATTACCGCCTCATGGGCTGCCGTCTATGGGGTCGTGCAGAGTCGGACACGACTGAAGCAACTTAGCAGCAGCAACAGCAGCATGCAGCTGGAAGGATACATGTTGGGATTGTGTGGAGGGTAGGTAGGGCAGGAAAAAAAGAGGAAGGAAGAAGTAAGGATGGAAAGAAGGAGGGAAGGAATTAAGAAATACTGAATCACTATGACAGATTATTGACCTAAACTTTCTAAAAGATTTCCATCAATCCTCTATCTTGTTTCCTTGCCTCAGGGTGGCAATCAATTCATCCTATATGTTAAATGAAATGACTGAGTCCCCAAAGTTTGGATGACTTGCCAAGGTCTCATAGCCAAGAAACTGGAGGAGTCATGACAAATATCAACTACTTCTTCCTGCTAAAGTTTTTCCATTTTAATATATTGCCCTTGTAATTTCAGAAAAGAGTAAAATTTTTGCCTGGGTTAGAGATATTCTCAATTGATTTATAAGCATAAATTTGGGCTGAATAATTCAGATAAGCTGGCTTCTGCTAAGAATATCTACATAGATATTAAGTTATTTCCTATGCATAAAAAGCACTTTCAATAAAAATAAACTACCATTATGTTCTCATCAGTTACTTACTAAATAAATAGTTTTACCTAATAGTGACTTTTATATTTCCTTTTTTTCTAGTAAAATTCGTAAAATTTTTTAAGCCTCTTACATTTTTGAAACTGGTGATTCTTTCCTTTTTTTCCCTTTCTTATTTGACCTATGAAAGCTGTCACCTTGATAATGTTTCTGAATCAGATGCTCTGAGATGAAGAAAGAATAGCCTATGAAAAATTCATCAATTCGATATGATTATAGAAAAACTGAAATTTATAGTAATATACTTCATTTTTATTTGTTGGTTAAGTGACTGATATTGCTATTTTTGATTTCTGGGTTATTAGAATTATAAATTTGGAGCTGGAATGTTGATAACTAGATTACTTTTAAATTATTTAACTTAAGAATAAAGTGAAAATATGTATTTTTAAATTCATATTTTAATATGGATTTCAGGCCTTGTAAGAATGTAAGGAAACTTCTTTAAGATGGAAAATAAGTTGAATACAGGGACCTAGGGAGATGAGCGGATGAGATGAGAGAACCTAAACACTGGGCACCTTGTACTTCTCTTTGATAGCTACACGAAGTGTCAGTTGCAGGAGGCAAAATCTTGACACACTCAACAGAATATTGGTTTGGAAGCATGTAATGAGGGCCAAGGGGGTATACTCTCAGTGAATGAATGAATTTGAAGGAGGCCCACTGTACAGAGAGAAGCAGTAGGGAACCTGGCCTTTCTTTCCCAAGTGGAAAAAAATTATTTCCCATGAAATTACTTCATGGAATATTTATAAAGCAGTTTTCATGTGAATCTGTAGCCCAAGCACACGTGGCCTTTGTGATCCAGAATACCTTCATTCCAGTATCTAGCTATAAGTGATCTCTGATATGTAAAGTATTATACTATTATAAAGTCCACTATATAGCAAGTGGGCTCCCTGTATCTCAGGTTTTTTCATTTCTTTACATCAGAGTGCATTTATTAAAGTTCTCAATCAATAAACCAAGTTCTAAGTCTCATAAGATCATCAAATAATAACTAATAATTTGGCTTCAAATTATAAAATTATACTCACTTCTGCCTTCCTTGGTAGCTCAGCTGGTAAAGAATCCGCCTGTTTGCAGGAGACCCCAGTTTGATTCTTGGGTTGGGAAGATCCCCTGCAGAAGGGAATGGCTATCTACTCCAGTGTTCTGGCCTGGAGAATGCCATGGACTGCAAAGTCCGTGGGGTCACAGGGAGTCTTACGTGACCTTCACATCTGTATTTTTTATTGATATAAAGCAGTGGGAATGTTTTCAATTATTAGTGTCTGATTGGAGTTTCATATATAAAATGACTATTTGCATTATCCATGTTTATATTAATAGTTTGCTTATTAAAACTACAGATATTTTAAACTACTTTTATCAATTTAAATATAACATATAATTTTGCTTTTAATTTAGAAATCTGATAGCTTTTGTAAAAATACTAAAAATTCATTTTCTTTGACCATAATTAATTCAGTTACTTTTACAGATTAAAGTCTTCTTTAATGTATTATATCACTTATATAATTGATCACATTTATAAAATATATTTCAATCTGTAGTCACAGACTTAATACATCTGAATCTCTCAAGACTGAATATCCTAAAGATGGATTTACAAATATATCAAATAAAGTTTACCAGTGCACTTAAACTTAAAAGTTAATGTCTAAATTTTTAGATATAAAAATTCATATTATGTATCAATCCAAGCATGCTTTGTAAACCTAACCATTTAAATTAAATGCAAAGCTTAATATGATAGGTCTTCAAATACATCAGATTCTTTTAAGCATTTCAAATATTTAAATAATAGAATGATTACCATAGTTAGAAAACTTATTACTAAGCTTAATACATAAGTATTACTATTGATCTGATTTAGTTCCTTATATTTCTATACCTTATAGGGATTACAGACTGATTTATAATACAAATAAAGAGATCGGAATTGAGATCTCATACTGGTTAAGTTTCTTGATCTCAGATTTGATATCAAAATATATTTAAAGATTTGGGTTATGGCCCAAGATTTTGGACAGGCAAATAAAATCTAGGATTGATTACTTGATAATTTTACCTGAGCTGCAAGTTAATATGGCTATTTTAAGGATATAGTTCTGTCTGTGTTGAAAGAATCAAGGCAAAATGGAGACTTGAAAGCCACTTTTTCAGCTTGTATTCTGTGTTTTAATTTTTCAATTCAGTGCATAAAGTGTTCCCTGGGTAACCTTTAAGACTCATCCTCATTTTATTTTGGTTTTAACCTCTCTTCAATTTTTAACCTTATTTGGAAGATGAAATTCTGAACCCTACAGTGAAAGATAACTAATTTCTTTGGTCTTGGATTGCAATGAATAAAATGCATACTGCAGATCCTGGTAATAAAACTCTTTGTTGCTCAAGTAAAAAATAACTGACTTCTCCATGCTTTTTATATTTAAATTTCTTATCTAATTGATTACCATTTTACATTTATTGGGCTAAATTCCTAATCTTGCATAACAAATTACTTTCAAAACTAGTGATTTATAAACCAGTAGTGAAAATAACCTTCTTTTCCCCCTTTTCATAGTTTTGTAAGCTGAGAATTTGGGAGGGGTTTAGCTGTGGGCTGTGCCTGGACTGAGCTGAGCATCCAACAAGACTCACTCCCCTGACTGGTAGCCGATTCTCACTATTGGCTGAGAGTTTGGCTAGTACAGTCAACTAGAGAGCCTCTGCATGGTGCCTCTTTATGGTGGCTCACAGAATGGAAGCCTTAGAGTAGTTGAATTTCTCATTTGGTGGCTCAGAACACCACTGTAAATAGCCCCACAGGTAGGCTGGAGGCTGCATTTCTTTTTTGACTTAGTCCTGTGGGCTTCCCTGGTAACTCAGCAGGTAAAAAATAATCCTCCTGCAATGCAGAAGACTGGAGTTCAGTCTCTGGGTCGGAAAGCTCCCCTGGGAACGAAATGGCAACCCACTCCAAGGTTCTTGCCTGGAAATGCTGTGGACAGAGGAGCCTAGCAGGCTACAGTCTATGTGGTTGCAAAAAGAGTCAGACACTACTTTGCAACTAAACAGCAACAACCTAGAAGCTATATAATTTCATTTTTTCTGTGTGCTATTGGTCAAAATTGTCACAGATTCATATGGATTCAAGTGAAGCTTAGATACCATCTCTAGACGAGAGAAGTATAAAAGACAGTGTTGCCATTAAAAACATTCCATATTTATTTATAAAGTTGAATTCACTTACATGAGATCGATAAAAATTTATCCAATAAAAAAATATCCAATCCTATAATTATATCTTGTTACATGAGCTATTACATTCAGGTCAAAGCTCAAGAAAACTGTTTTATAAGGGTGTGAATTGTTCCATTCATTAAATTATTATCCAGTTTTGTGCACCATAAATTAAATTTGTTGTACCATAAATTACTTCTAATTTAAATGATAAACTTATTTATAACAGAAGATAGAAAATTATGATTCACTCATAATCCTTTTCCATGTAAGAACACTTTTATGACCTTATTTTAACAAAATATTTTCTTACTACTAGAAATAAGACATTCTTTAATTGAGTAATAAAACCTTAAGAACCTTATTACAAATGTTATAGGCAAATTGTCAAAGGCACTTCTCTCATCAAGAAAGCAGAAGGATGGTCCTTGAACATAAGGTACATTGAATCACACAACTAACAACAAAGAGCAAGTGTTTGTATAACCTGGAAGACAAGTCAGATGCTTGTGAAGCATAAAATAGCAAAGATCTTTAGAATACTCGTGTTCTGACTTGTGATCAGGTTATCATAACAAGAAGAGTTTGTTAAGGAATAGGATGTTTTCCAACAATTTCTAGCAGCTCAGGACTGGGTTTTCACACCATTGCTGAGTTGCAAGGAGTCTTAGCTGGAAGTATGTAGCAGAACTGCAATCTGTGACTAGCTGGGAGTTAATACCTCTCTGTCTTTACTAATCCTAGCATGCCTAATACCTCTCTCCTCATGTTAGTGTTTTGAATTACTTTTGTTCCTAAAGTACTTACGAAAAGATTTTTTATTCTGAGATAATTGAAGATTGTCTTGCTGCTGCTGCTGCTAAGTTGCTTCAGTTGTGTCCGATTCTATGTGACCCCATAGACAGCAGCCCACTAGGCTCCCCCATCCCTGGGGTTCTCCAGGCAAGAACACTGGAGTGGGTTGCCATTTTCTTCTCCAATGCATGAAAGTGAAAAGTGAAAGTGAAATCGCTCAGTAGTATCCAACTCTTCGTGACTGCATGGACTGCAGCCTACCAGGCTCCTCTGGCCATGGGATTTTCCAGGCAGGAATACTAGAGTGGGTTGCCATTGCCTTATCCAGAAGATTGTCCTGCTGCTGCTGCTGCTAAGTCGCCTCAGTCATGTCCGACTCTGTGCGACCCCATAGACGGCAGCCCACCAGGCTCCCCCATCCCTGGGATTCTCCAGGCAAGAACACTGGAGTGGGTTGCCATTTCCTTCTCCAACGCATGAAAGTGAAGTCAGAGTCATGTCCAGCTCTCAGTGACCCCATGGACTGCAGCCTACCAGGCTCCTCCGTCCATAGGATTTTCCAGGCAAGGGTACTGGTGTAGGATGCCTTTGCCTTCTCCAGAAGATTGTCTTACATAGTAGTAAAAAGGAATTCAGAGAGTCCCCTTCACCAAATGTCTCCTAATGGCTGTCTTACGTAGTAGAGTATGGTATTATAATCAGGAGGCTGATATTGATATCATCTGGAAACCTTATTCCAATTTCACCAATTTGACATGTAGTTGTGTATGTGCATTTAATTCTATGCAAATTTATAATGTGTGCAATTTTTTTATCATCACAGTTAAGATACAGGAAAAAAAAAGATACAGGAAAGTTATATTATTACAAGAATCCCTGTGCTATCCTTTTATATTTACATTCTGCTTCCCCCCATTTATTTACTACTAGATTCAACAAACATAAAATTACATTTTAATAACCATAATTAATACAACTAAAACAGGATGAAAGATGTAAATTACAGAAACTGAAGAGATTTTTTGATCGGAAGTATTCTTGGGACTAATTAACACAGAACTATTATTCTACTTGTAACTCTGTTGTTCCACATTATAGCTAAACAAAACGTATAAAGAAAATACCAATGCCCTTATTAAATGCCTATATGAATGCTTTGAAGGAACATTGTGCTTATAACTATGTAAAGGTTTAAGTGTGACCAAGCGTTTGCTTCTTGCTTATTCATTTATATGTTCCAGAAACCCTTTTATGTGTTGTTTTAATAGCACCCACAGCATAGAAACAGTCTCACAATGGTATGTCGGTGGTAATGAAGGAGGAGTTTTTAAAGCAATTTTAGTTGTTGACCTTAAACAGATAGACTGCCAAATACTTCTCCAGCAAAGATGGGTTTATTTGGGGTCAGCAAAGAATTATAGTTCAGAGTCTGCAACCATAGCAAGCCATCTCTAAGTCCCTACAGAGCAAGGGAAGAACTTTTTTTTTTAAGAAGGGAAATGAATGTTGGGAGGGTTGTGGTAAGCAAAGGACTTAGGACTTTTCATTGGCTGAGTCCTTGCCCAGACAGATTTTCTTCTGCTTGCCAGGCTCTGCTGTTGTCACAGGGTGTGAGAGCTCCCCCTTCTGGTCTTCCTATTCTATTTAATTGTTGCTTTTGTTCATTCATTTTTATAGAGCAATCTCAGGATTTTTATTATTTTTTATCCAAAATGAGGCAAGTAATTATTTTAAAAATTCATCCTAAATTCTTGATTAATAGTAGTTTCCAACAGTTTAGCTTTTAAAGTTATACTTAAAATTAAATTAGATTTAGTTAAGTAAAATGGACTTTAGGTCTATTAATTTCATATATGTATATCTTCTTTTGATAAAAATAGTTATTTTAATATGTAAGTTGCTCTTTAATAACTTTCATAAACCGTAATGCCATCTGCTCCATGTCAGTCATTCATTTCTCTGATAATTATGGGGAATATCTAATCTTCTATTTGTCTACTTTTTGTGTTAGTCTTTCATTCCTATCGTTTAAAAATATCTGACACATTCACTCTTTGCTAAGATATATTAAAATAAACTTTTAAAATACCTGAAACATCAGATAAATAACCCAGGGAGGTGAAACAAAGCACATCTCATACAATTTGTGCAAAACCAAACCCTGTTTTCAGTCATGCTAAAAGTTTTTTCCATGATTCAGAGACTATCGACAGAACCTTTCTCCTTAGTAATAATCACACATCAGCATGCAATGACATTTATGTATAATCTTCAATTTAGTGCATTAACCTTTGTGTAATTCATAATTTTTTGCTATGCTGTGAAACACACTATCTACTTTAATTAACATCAGATTTTCTCAATGGAGAAAGTAATGAGTTGAGTTGCATTCTGGTGTAATCTTCCTAATCTGAGTACCTACTCATAAATAGTTTCCTCTGTTGGACTAACAGAAGTGAATCCTGTCTAGAACTTAAAATTCAACAAACCACATTTATTGATACTGATGACATTTCAAAGTTAAGGTGTACACTCTTCATATCTGAATTTAGCTGGTTTATGGATTTAAATTATATGAGTGTGAGTATATACCAGAACTCTTTTTTAGATACCTTCTCAGCCTAATAGTTATGCTTTTTAAATACTAAAAGCCACACAGAATTATCACACTTGTATTCCTCAAGTTGAAGTATTTTAGGGGGCCAGTAATATTAAGTTCTAAAAACAAATACATACAAATAGACTCACGGATGTAAGAAACAAACTTATGGTTACCAGGGGACTTCCCAGGTAATACTAGTGGTAAAGAATCCTCCTGCCAATGCAGAAGACACAGGAGATAGATAGGTTCAACCCCTGGGCCGGGAAGATTCATTGGAGGAGGAAATGGCAACCCACTCCAGTATTCTTGCCTGGAGAATCCCATGGACAGAGGAGCCTGGCGGGCTACGGTCCATGGGTTCTGAAAAAGTCAAACATGACTGACCACAGCACAGGAGCCACAGCAGCATGGTTACCACAAGGGGAAGGGATGGGGAGGGATAAATTGGGAGACTGGGACTGACATATGCACACTACGATACATAAAACAGATAACTAATAAGGACCTACTGTATAGCACAAGGAGCTCTATTCAGAACTCTGGAATTACCTATATGGGGAAAAAAGTGGACATATGTACATGTATATAAAAAACTGATTCGCTTTTCTGTACAGCAGAGACTAAGAGAACATATGCTATATTCCCTTGTAGCTCAGCTGGTGGAGAATCTGCCTGCAGTGTGGGGAGACCTGGGATCGATCCCTGGGTTGGGGAGATCCCCTGAAGAAGGGAAATGCTACTACCCTCTTCAGTATTCTGGCCTGGAGAATTCCGTGGACGTTATAGTCCATGGGGTAGCAAAGAGTCTGGCACGACTGAGCAACTTCACTTCTTTCGTAACAATTTAAAATTTTAAATTTATAATAAAAAAAAAAGAATCAAAAAACTTATTTTTAAACTGTCTAAGATGAACTGTCACCTCTGGTTGGATGGCATGATCAACTCAATGGACATGAGTTTGTGCAAATTCTGGGAGATGGTGAAGGACAAGTAAGCCTGGCATGCTGCTCTCCATGAGGTCACAAAGAGTCGGACATGACTTAGCAACTGAACAACAACAAGATGAACAATTTGAGGAAAATAACTTCTGTACTTTTTAATATACTGAAAGATTTATTTGAAATGTTTAACTCAGATACCAGCTACCCATCAGATAGCTCTTCCTTTCATTTACAAACTGAGTAACATGTCTGGAAATGACTAGAAATATTACCATAAAATTTCAGTTTTGATATATCTCAACTTAGCTTTACTTTGCTTTTTATTTTAGTCTGTCTCACCAGTGTCAATGTTCTGATTAGTTTCGGCTGGTATGAAATAAAAGTGATTCACATTTCATCTGTTAGATATGATCCTTTCATATGCTGTTGTTCTTAGAACGGCCACAATTTAAAAATTGTCCAGGAAAGAGAATCCCTTTTCAAGTCTGGTCATGTAAAAACAGGTTGTACATACAGTAAATTCTGCTAATATCCTTGGGCAGAGTATAATGTCCCAGTTTCAGGGATTGTTTTTAAAATTGCAATCATAGTGCACATTTATAGTTTTCTTTTTCTAGTTATGCAGTCTTTGAATTATTAAAGCCACACTGAATGTTTTGTGGAACTATTGTTTACATGCTTCTTCTGAGAACCACAGTTTCATTTGTACACAGATTAACAATAAAACCTACCTGTAAACCATTCTTCATATATAATTTCTGAATTTTCTTCTTCCTATGTAGCTAGAGAAATATTTCAAATTGCATTTTAAATGACATACACAGTATCCAAAGAATAATATCCTAGGATTGATGTTAAGAATTATATTACTTGCTTTGGAAAGTTCTCGTACACAGCAGTAAACTCTTTAACTGAGAAAAGTATGATAGCTTAATGTTGCTCAAGATATACAAGAAAATTTAAGCATCGTAAATGTAAATGCCAAAATGCGTAAAATCGTACTAATTTCATTTAGCATGGAAAATCACCTCATTTTACATTTTCTCAGAAGCAGGAGAAACTATATCCATATCTCTTGTATTTATTTAACTTCGAGTTCCTTACATTGAAACTGTTAACTTATTTGCCTCTTGAAATGATATATGTGTTAATTGTATGGAAAACTAGCTGTAAGGGTTTAACATAAGAATTTAAGGTCTTTCATAGTTTAAATTTATTCTTTGAACACTTCTGCTTATGCACGCAGATGGGCTAATGGTGCTGTGACTGTCATTAACCCGGAGTCACTTGCAAAATGCTATGCCGAGAGATTATTTTCTGTGATTACAGTCTTGAGCTTTCAGATACATGGCCTATTTTTGAGTGTAATTTCTGTTTTCTTTCTTTCTTTCTTTCTTTTTTTTTTTTTTTTTTTTTGTCTCTCAGCAAAACACAAAGATTTTGCTAAAATGAATTAACTCTGTGGTTGATTGCCTCCCAACGCTAGACTCTCTCAACTGGAGCCACTGTCTTTTCCAAAGCTCAGTGCATAGCTCCAGGTCGTGCCCCGGTAAGTCACTGACAGATCTTTAAATTGGTCGTTTCCATCAGTTCATGGGGTGGCACAGTCTCTGTTTGTCATTAATTCTTTTCACACAACCAACCTAGCAAATCTGAATTCCAATGAGCAACACTTTGGTGCTGATGAACTTGCTGCTTTGTAATACTTTGCTGATTGTGTTTTATCCTTTCATTTCATGGCAGGAATTCTTTTCAGATATCTAAATGGCATTAATCTAAAGTAAAATTTTAGACATCTGAATGTTCCATATTTCACTGAAATTTTTACTTTGGCTATTTAAAGCTTAGCTTCATCTGGAATTATATCCCTTGCTGATTTATCTTTATAGTATCTATATCATATCTGTAGGCATGGCTGATCACTTCATCTGGAACTCTCTTGAATTCCTGTGTCTGAGTTCCATCTGAATTATTGGTGCTAGTCACCAGGTGTGAAAGCTGGGGGCCCTCTCTCCTTCCTTATATATGTTTAACTAATGCTCACCCTGGCACATAGTAAGTCTGCTTTTACCTCTTGTATTCCTCAATTTATTCCTTCCTTTGCATCCCTGTGTTTCACCCCTTCAGTGTTGTACTCAGTAAATGCTGAAGTCCTTATTTGATACACACAGAGGAAAAGAGAGCATTATAAAGTGGAGAACTCAGGGAATTTGTGACAAGGGTACATTTCCTAAGAAAACAAGCTTAGAAGAAAACAGTATTTTATGTATAAATACATTGTACATGTTGAAAAAAGAAATGCAAAAAAGCAAAATGGCTGTCTGAGGAGGCCTTACAAATAGCTGTGAAAAGAAGGGAAGTAAAAAGCAAAGGAGAAAAGGAAAGATATTCCCATTTGAATGCAGAATTCCAAAGAATAGCAAGAAGAGATAAGAAAGCCTTTCTCAGCAATCAGTGCGAAGAAATAGAGGAAAACTATAGAAAGGGAAAGACTAGAGATCTCTTCAAAATAATTAGAGATACCAAGGGAACATTTCTTGCAAAGATGGGATCAATAAAGGACAGAAATGTAGGGACCTAACAGAAGCAGAATACNTTCCCATTTGAATGCAGAATTCCAAAGAATAGCAAGAAGAGATAAGAAAGCCTTTCTCAGCAATCAGTGCGAAGAAATAGAGGAAAACTATAGAAAGGGAAAGACTAGAGATCTCTTCAAAATAATTAGAGATACCAAGGGAACATTTCTTGCAAAGATGGGATCAATAAAGGACAGAAATGTAGGGACCTAACAGAAGCAGAATACATTTAGAAGAGGTGGCAAGAATACACAGAACTGTGCAAAAAAAGATCTTCATGACCTGGATAATCACGATGGTGTAATCTAGAGCCAGACATCCTGGAATGTGAAGTCAAGTGGGCTTTAGAAAGCATCACTATGAACAAAGCNGAACATCTAGAAGTTCACGGTTCATGTACTGTTGAAGCCTGACTTGGAGAATTTTGAGCATTACTTTACTAGCATGTGAGATGAGTGCAACTGTGTGATAGTTTGAGCATTGTTTGGCATTGCCTCTCTTTGGGAGTTTAGTGAGTTTATATTATAAATTTTAAAATTATAGAAATCTCTAAGCATTTTGACTTACTCAAATTTAAACATGTTCTCCATTTAGGAGGTGCTTTCATGGAGTAAGTTGTGCTGAGTCAAGGCTCCACTGCCTCCATATTGAAGCTGAGAAAACTAGATTGTCCTTTTTCCAGTTGCTGGGAAGAGAAGACATAATTTGCTGAGACTTTGAATCCTGAGGTTTTATAGCAAATATATATGGAGTTAAGACATTATTTTTGGCATGGAGGTTGAGGTACTGAGTCAGTAGAAGATAGCACATCTTAATCAAACTGTTTCTGGAACCAACCTGAACTATTTTCCTGTTTCCTAGCATCCCTAGATCCTGCTTATATCCCAAGCCTGATTCTACAGGCCTCATTAATCCTATAAATCTAGAGTTGGTTCAGTTGCTTACAGTCAAGAACTAGATGGATGTGTAAGAAAAAAGCTAAATGCCTACAAAAATTTAGAAAGTTAAACATTGGCCATGGTAATATCCATGCATGATGTAAGATGAGTGTGGGCTTGAGTTTTCATGGACGATTCCATGGACTAGAAGGTATATATTTTGGAACTTTATGAATGAGTAGAATCTGAATAAGCAGGAAAGAAAAGAGAAGGAATTCCAGGTCCTATAATCAACACTGTAAATGCCAGTGGTTCAGAGAAGAGTGGGATTATAGAGAGACAAGGCCTATTTTTCCAGAATAAATTGTCATCATTTCTTTTGAATTTCACTGTAATTTTCTTACATATTTTAATCTTGTTACTTTATCTATAATCTCCAATTTAAAAAAAATCTAGTGATGGATAATGTGGCTTTTGGTTTATATATATTAACAAAACAAACATAGATATATTTTTGAGTATGTATGTGAATGATACACACATGTTCATACATGAACCACTTTCTCCCTGAATCAATAGGCCCCAATCTGCTATGTTGTTTCATTGAAAGAATCCCCAGGTGCTGCCAGGGTTCTTGCTATGCTTGTTGGCAGTGAGAGGAGGCAGGTATAGGCACATAAGAAATAGTTTAAGTTGAGAGATTCAGAGTATTTCTTATGTACCTATACCTGCATTGACATGTATATGCCACCACGTGTGAAATAGCTAGCGGGAAACAGCTATATTATTGTAGGGAGCTCAGCCTGGTGCTCTATGATGACCTAGAGGCATGGGATGGGGTGGTGGGAGGGAGGTTCAAGAGGGAAGGCATATATGTATACATATGGCTGATTCACACTGTTGTACAGCAAAACCCAGCACAACATTGTAAAACAATTACATTCCAATTAAAAAAGAAAAAAAATACTTTTGAGTCAATCAACTCTTGAGCTTTTGATATCTGGATAGATCACAACTATGTTTCAGTGACTTTGGGTAGTGTTTACAAAGGTTAAAGAAATGTTAAATAAAGTTTAAATTTAATTATACCAGATTGAGAACAAATGAGAAAATTGAGGTTCAGACTGTCAATTTTATGTAAACATTTGTTTTGAATTTTTCTGCCTCTTAGTTATTTAGTTGATTGTTCTAACTATATTTCTCAGTTTCAAGAAAAGGATGAAAGGGAAATGTCATTAAGCCCATTTTACTCAGTGAATAAGAGTTCAGTGTTTAAACTTGGTTGAAACTGGCTAAAAATAAGCAAACGTTTGTGCTTTAAAATTCAATTAAGTTAAGCAAAATTTTATTGTGTCTCTTCCAAATGTTAGTGTCTTAGTGGGAAAAGAACAGTGATAACTAGGATGAAATTCCAGACTTAAAAAGCCTTGCATCCAAAAGAAAAGAAGGACATTCTTTTGTTCCATTCTAGGGGTCAGAGTGGGCTGCATGCAGGGCTGTAAATGGGAATTCACCTGCTGTGTTTCAGGCCAACACTTTTTTCCCATTCAATTGTGGAAAATCCTCAAGCAAATGCAACTCCAAGAGTGCTACCTCAAGATTATACCCACCAGAGATTAGTATTTCTCAGTTGAAAACTGGGAAGTCAATTGCTTTCTGTCAGCATTATTAGAACTATTTTATAACTGTTTTATGATTCTTCAGGAAGGAGGAAAGGAAGACTGAAATCTTGGGGCACCTTGTATCTAAAACTTCGAGCTGCCTCTAGATTCCCTTTTAGTAAGTTTTCTATGCAAAACCACTGTGTAATAGTATCCTTAATATGTCACATTGTTTTAATGGTAGCAGCTATTTCATGGTAAATTGCTGAAAAGGAAAGTACAATAGGTGAAAATTCAGAATTGCTTTTATAGTCCTGGTTCATGTGCTTACCAGCTGTGTAATACTTAAGGAGCACAATAATCACACCCAATTTTCCAATGTCATAGACATATACAATAATGAATATAAAATCTTAAATGAACTATGAAATGATACAAATAGAGGCAATTACATTTTTAAGGTTTTAAAAAGTCCGCTCAGAAAATAGAACAGTAATTTAACAATTAGTTTCTACCCTGTGTCATCCCTGACTTTGGAGAGGTTATGATTTCTTAGGCGAGAAGCACAGGGTTATGTTTACCTTATATATAAAAGGTAGTGCTGTGATCAACAATACTTGGCATAGATTTTTCACAGCAAGAAATCATTCAACAAGGATTTGTAAAAGAGGTAATTTAGCCTTAGTCCAGTTTGCCAAGATGTATGCCCTCACCCTGGATTATGTCAGCCTTGAGGAGGGGATTAGTTATTCAGTGACTCAGTCACCTCTGANTTGGCATAGATTTTTCACAGCAAGAAATCATTCAACAAGGATTTGTAAAAGAGGTAATTTAGCCTTAGTCCAGTTTGCCAAGATGTATGCCCTCACCCTGGATTATGTCAGCCTTGAGGAGGGGATTAGTTATTCAGTGACTCAGTCACCTCTGACTTTGCAACCCCATGGACTGCAGCATGCCAGGCTTCCCTGTCCTTCACCATCTCCCACAGTTTGCTCAAACTCATGTCCATTGAGTCAGTGATGCCATCCAACCATCTCATCCTCTGTTGTGCCCTTCTCGTCTTGCCCTCAGTTTTTGCCAGCATCAGGATCTTTTCCAATGAGTCAGTTCTTAGCATCAGGTGGTCAAAGTATTGGTGCTTCAGCTTCAGCATCAGTCCTTCCAATGAATATTCAGGGTTGATTTCCTTTAGGATTTATTGGTTTGATCTCCTTGCTGTCCAAGATCAAACATACATACATACTTTATGTATATGAACCTACTTCTGTTTTGCAATAACATTGTCTGATGTGTTAGGGACAACTCAAAGAACATGATTTGGAGCAAGCTCTGGGAGTTGGTGATGGACAGGGAAGCCTGGAGTGCTGCAGTCCATGGGGTTGTAAAGAGTTGGACACAACTGAGTGACTGAACTGAAGTACCCTTCTATAGATTAGGAATGAAATATTCAAATTATCCATTGTTATTTATATCTATAATATCCATAGTAGATTCTGGATATCTCTTAACATTAGGTTTATTATTTGAGTAGAGGTAAAGAAATGGTCGTGATGATTTGTTTCAAGACTGATAATCATGGGAAGTCCCTGGTGTTCCAGTGGTTAGGACTCTGTACTCTTGCTGCTTAGGGCCCCAGTTTGATCCCTGGTCAGGGAACTAAAAATCCTACAAGTCATGTGGTACAGTCAAAACAAAAAAAAATTGATAAACATAATGTGTCCTATCTCTCTACTTAGACAAATTTAATAAAACTATCAAATTATAATATGAAATTGCAAGCATTGTGGTTAACATTGTTTAAGATTATCAAAGTATGGTGACACCTATTCATCCATGATCAAAATAGTCACTACATTTAACTATTGCTCATCTTAATGATTAATTTATTCCCCCAAACTAGTATAACAATAACTCCTAATTTTTGATGCTGTGTATCTTGAATTATAGTGACTTCTTTGCTACCTTTCAGTGTATTTTGAAAGCAATATTTACTGCCAGAGAGATCAATGAATATGAGATAACACTATGATGAATTAAATAGACATTTAATAAGAACCATATAAAGTGAATATTATATGTGGGTCCTATATTAAAAATATTCTGCATAAGTACTGTTATCTTGAAAAATACAAGAAGATTAATTCCTCTCCTTCTAATATGCTAGCTTTAGAATTTATTCTCATTATAAACTAGTCTACTGTATTATCAAAATAATACATTATTCAACAGAGACACAACTTTCAACATTCCATGCCTCCTCTTATACTGGTGAGAAGCTAACGTTATATAGCCACCATCACATTCAATTTTGTGTATATTTTTACTGAAGCAACATGCTGAACTTTAAAAGAAAGATAAATATTTTAATCCACTCTGCTTTGCTTTCTCTGCTTTATTATTTCATCAAAGTCACCCTTGCACTGTGAAATCCAGATGACATATCATAATGGAAAATGCCATCAATAATAGAGTATCTGGTATTTCACAGGAGAGAACAGCAAGGTATCCTAAACTTCTGAGACTGCCTTCCCATATTTGATATGATACATATTTACTGATGGGCCTCCTTTTTTTTGCTGGATAATGTTTCTCACACACATACATACATTTTAGTATAAGAAGAATCACAAAGATTGCAGTTAGTTTAAAGGTTTAAAAGAATAAGCCAACTAATATTTAATTTTTAAACTTTAATATTAAACTTAGGATATAAATGCATGCATGCTCAGTCGTATCTGACTCTCTGAGCCCATGGACTGTAGCCAGTCAGACTCCTCTGTCCATGGGATTTCCAAGTCAAGAATACTGTAGTGGGTAGCTATTTCCTTCTCCACGTGTGCCGTGCTGTACTAAGTTGCTTCAGTCCTGTCCGACTCTTTGCAACACTGTGGACCATAACCTGCCAATCTCCTCTGTCCACAGGATTCTCCAGGAAAGTATACTGGAATGGGTTGTTGTGCCCTCCGCCAAGAGATTTTCCCAAATCAAGAACTGAACCAGAGTCTTGTGTCTTCTGCATTGGCCGGCAGATTCTTTACCACTAGCACCATCTGGGAAGCCCCAGTTATTAGGATAGACCTTAATATATTTGTTTTATTATTTTTCATAGAGTTCCAGCTTTTGTTTAAAAAATTAAATAGCATTTTCCTTTGTAGGAATTATAATTCAGTTCAGTTCAGTTGCTCAGTCGTGTCCAACTCTTGGCAACCCCATGAACTGCAGCACGTCAGGCCTCCCTGTCCATCACAAACAACTGGAGCTTGCTCAAACTCATGTCCATTGTGTCGGTGATACCATCCATCCAACCATCTCATCCTGTTCTCTCCTTCTCCTCCTGCCCTCAATCTTTCCCAGCATCAAGGCCATTTCCAATGAGTCTGTTCTTTGCCTCAGGTGGCCAAAGTATTGGACTTTTAGCTTCAATATCAGTCCTTCCAATGAACACCCAGGACTGGTCTCCTTTAGGAAGGACTAATTGGATCTTCTTGCAGTTCAAGAGACTCTCAAGAATCTTCTCCAACACTACAGTGCAAAAGCATCAATTCTTCTGCGCTCAGCTTTCTTTACAGTCCAACTCTCACATCTGTACATGACCACTGGAAAAACTATAGCCTTGACCAGATGGACCTTTGTTGACAAAGTGATGTCTTCGCTTTTTAATATGCTGTCTAGGTTGGTCATAAGTTTGCTTCCAAGGAGTCAGTTCAATTAAGTCACAAAGTTGTGTCTGACTCTTTGCGACCCCATGAACTGCAGCACGCCAGGCCTCCCTGTCCATCAGCAACTCCTGGAGTTCACCCAAACCCATGTCTATTGAATTGATGATACCATCCAGCCATCTCATCCTCTGTCGTCCTCTTCTCCTCCTGTCCCCAATCCCTCCAAGNACAAAGTTGTGTCTGACTCTTTGCGACCCCATGAACTGCAGCACGCCAGGCCTCCCTGTCCATCAGCAACTCCTGGAGTTCACCCAAACCCATGTCTATTGAATTGATGATACCATCCAGCCATCTCATCCTCTGTCGTCCTCTTCTCCTCCTGTCCCCAATCCCTCCAAGCATCAAGATCTTTTCCAATGAGCCAACTCTTTGCATGAAATGGCCAAAGAATTGGAGTTTCAGCCTCAGCATCAGTCCTTCCAATTAACACTCAGAACTGATCTCCTTTAGAAAGGACTAGTTGGATCTCCTTGCAGTCCAAGGGACTCTCAAGAGTCTTCTCCAANCCTGTCCATCACCAACTCCTGGAGTTCACTCAGACTCACGTCCATTGAGTCAGTGATGCCATCCAGCCATCTCATCCTCGGTCGTCCCCTTCTCCTCCTGCCCCCAATCCCTCTCAGCATCAGAGTCTTTTCCAATAAGACTAGGTGGGGTTAAAAACATACCAAAATACTTATCAATTCCCATAGTTCATCCAAATGGAATTTCTTTAGGAAATGATAAACAAGATGGAAAAATGTAATTTTACCAGGTTTTTATCCAAATAAAAAGTGTCTTTTCAGTAAGAAAACTCCTGGCTCTCCTACTTTTCATAACATGTCATCCCCTCATTGATGAATTTACTTCTTCAGTCTTTATATTGCCTATGTAGCAATTTATGAAAGAAAGACTTTCATAACTAGAGCCCTTTTTTTTTTTGATTAAAAATATCCTGTGGCATTGAAGTCAGAGCATCTTTTCCGTCTCTCCTTTCAAACCTTTCTCCATCCTTGATCGTAACTGTCTAATTGCACCCATTCTTTATTTATCCCTCTGTGTCTTCTGAGCAGTTCCCCAGGTGGTTAGAAATGTTATTTGAAAGACACAGATACAGATGCATGTTATGCAATTAATAGGGCTTCACTAAGTGGAACCAATAGACCATTAAAATGAAACCGTGCTGTCCAAGCTCTCTCTGTCTTTCTCTGTCTCCAGCAATAACCTGACCCAAAAGCTAAAGTGATATGAAAATCTGTCTCTTCAATCCCACCTCTGTTTTAAGTGCCAGAGAAGAACAGGGCATTGATAATGATTTTCTGCTCTCAATAACAAATGTGCAAATCCTTCCATCCCAAGTCTGCCTTCTATTGAGGCTGCTGAATCAAGAGTTGCACCATTTACAGTAGAAAATGGAATAATTTGCCTATTCCAAGCTGGAGAGAGGTAATGTCTTGCAAAAAAAATGGCCTGGCTGTATAAATAATAAAGTAAAAATGGGCCTGAAGCTGTCAGGACTTTTGTTTGCAGGAAATAGGATAACACTAAGCAGTTTCTGGCAGTGTTTCCCAGCTAGAGTCCAAGGGCTATTTAGTTAGTAACAGCAATAATGGAAACGGCTTTGTGTCAAGATGGAGCCACAAGTGCCAGGCAGAAAGGGAGCAACAAATATTAGAAGATATCAACTACCAGCATGCCTTGATTGCAACTGGTGGCTCTGGGAAAATGGAGCATGCCGGGAGCTTTGCAGTGAGAGAACCAGCTACCAGAAGACCTCAGTGGCTAGTAACAACTCACATCCCTTGCACTCCTGAGCTACCTGCCCAGAAAGGTGAGAAAGAATACTTTATGAGCACTGCAGGCCTGATCTGTTAACACATTATTATCTTTGCCAGCTAGAGTAATTACTGACCTGACCATATTATGGATATGTATTCAGAGTAACACACATTCCTGGGGCGATTACAGAAAGTACAGTCAGGTTTCAGGTTGCCAAAGTGACCAGTCCACTCTTGCATATGACCTGGGGGCAGAAAGGAAGGCATGCTGTACTTTTTTGGCTGAGATATAAGATGCAGGGGTGTTATGCTTCACTGGGGGTTTCTTCACCAATGAGGCGGCAGTAAATCCTCTAACCTCCCTAATATCAGATTCTGCTCTCAAGGTAGTATTTCTAGCAGTTTCCACTTAATGAGCACTTGCTACGTGCATTTGCAGAAAGATTTACATGCTTCATCTCATGCAATGCTCACAGTGACCTTCCAAGGCAGGCAAGTGGATAAGTGAAAAGTGAGGCTCAAGAGACCAAGTAACTGGCAAAGCAAGTTGGTAAATGTGGAATCAAGAGTTAGACCCAGTGTTGCCTGATTGCAGAACTTGAACTTAAACCACTATGCCCTATTGTCTCAAGTAATAATAATAAAACAATAAATAACAGTTGTAGCATCCTTAGCTAACATTTATTGGGGGTACTTACTATGTGCTAAACATTGGGGAAAATGTTGGAATAAATCAGGATAAGATACTGTAACAGAAAACCCCCAAATCTTTAGTATCTTAACAGAATTAAAAAAAAATTTTTTCCCCCTACAATATATCACAATGCAGTGGGGTAAGCTGAGGGTAGGTATGTGTTGGAGCCAAGGGGTTGTGCTCCATGTGGTCATTCAGGAAGCCAGGCTTCTTCCTAGTGTATGTTTAGCATATGGATTTCAAAGTTACCGTGAAAGAAAGAGAGATCTTGAGAAAAGCTTAATACCTGCTCTTAACTCCCTTAACCCAGAACTGACACCACCATTGGGTTCACATTCTAGTGTAAAACATGGCCCACCTAGGGCCATACATTGCTGTAAAATGTATTTCTGACTGTGCCCAGGAGGAGTAAACCGTTTGGTGAGCATCTAAATAGNAGGCTTCTTCCTAGTGTATGTTCAGCATATGGATTTCAAAGTTACCGTGAAAGAAAGAGAGATCTTGAGAAAAGCTTAATACCTGCTCTTAACTCCCTTAACCCAGAACTGACACCACCATTGGGTTCACATTCTAGTGTAAAACATGGCCCACCTAGGGCCATACATTGCTGTAAAATGTATTTCTGA
The DNA here is from genome assembly GCA_006410615.1 of Neotragus moschatus. NCBI lineage: Eukaryota > Metazoa > Chordata > Mammalia > Artiodactyla > Bovidae > Neotragus > Neotragus moschatus. The sequence continues at coordinate 603,785 of SJYA01002426.1, read as the reverse complement.
CTGTGCCCAGGAGGAGTAAACCGTTTGGTGAGCATCTAAATAGTTTATCGTTGACATGGTATTTTACGTGTATTAACTCAGTCTTTTCACCAACTTCAGGGAGGTTTGATTTGTGATACAAATGAGAAACAGATCCAGGGAGGTTCTACTTTTTCAGGATGATGCAGCCAGAAGGTGTTAGATGAAGGTGGAATTTTGGGGGGAAAATGATGATTTTCTTATGCAGTGAAAGTCAAAGTTTGTTTAAAAGAAAGAGGAGAAACCTTTATCTTACCTTTGTTGATAGGAATCATCACCAGCATTTTCCTTAGCAGTTATTCCCTATCTCCAATAGCTTGTTCTCCAGTTCCACCCACCAACTGTAGTTCCCTGAATGAGCTTTGCTTTTTTCACCACTGTGTGGAGAAGGCAATGGCACCCCACTCCAGTACTCTTACCTGGAAAATCCTTATGGATGGAGGAGCCTGGTGGGCTGCAGTCCATGGGGTCGCTAAGAGTCAGATACGACTGAGCGACTTCCCTTTCGCTTCTCACTTTCATGCACTGGAGAAGGAAATGGCAACCCACTCCAGTGTTCTTGCCTGGAGAATGCCAGGGACGGGGGAGCCTGGTGGGCTGCCGTCTATGGGGTCACACAGAGTCGGATATGGCTGAAGTGACTTAGCAGCTTAGCAGCAGCAGTATTTGCATGAGCTGCTGTTCTTTTCTCTTGATTTGGGTGCCTCTGACATACCCTTCACATCTACACGTCCTCTCAACAGAGAAAGACAAATACTGTATGATGTCACTTATATGTGGAGTCTAAAATACAACAAATTGGTGACTGTAATAGAGAACTAATGGATACCAATGGGAAGGGGAGGAGGGGCAATGTAGAGTTACGGGATTAAGAGGTACAAACTACTATGGATAAATAAACTATAAGAATATATTGTGTAACATGAGGAATATAACCAATATTTTATAATAACTAAAAGCAGAGTATAACCTTTAAAATTTGTGAATCACTACATTGTACACTTGTAACTTATATTGTATATCAACTGTACTTGGGCTTCCCAGGTGGCGCTAGTGGTAAAGAATCTGCCTGTTAATGAAGGAGATGCAAAAGACATGGGTTTGATCCCTGGGTTGGAAAGATCCCCTGAAGTAGGAAATGGTACCCCACTCTAGTATTCTTGTCTGGAAAATTCCATGCATGCAGGAGCCTGGCATGCTACAGTTCATGGGGCCACAAAACACTTGGACACAACTGAGCAACTGAGTACATCAATTATACTTAAATGTAAACAACAAACCATATTCAGATAGACGCAAGAAGTCCATCCAATGCATGATGGAGTGCATAAAGCAGGAGGATATAAAGATTCCATTTTTGAATAATACAAGAAGACAACCAAATAGGCAAATAGTTTGAGTGGATATTTTATGAAAAGGATATAAGAATGGCCAATGACACATGGAAATACTTGACATCATAAAACATGAAGAAAACGTAAATTAAAATGACAGAATACTTCTATGTGCCCACTTGAATGGTTAAGTTGAAAGACTTAAGCACCAAATTCTGGCTGGCAAAAGAGTAGAGTAACTAGAACCTTCAAACAGTGCTGATAGGAACATACAATCATATAACTATTTTGGANAAATACTTGACATCATAAAACATGAAGAAAACGTAAATTAAAATGACAGAATACTTCTATGTGCCCACTTGAATGGTTAAGTTGAAAGACTTAAGCACCAAATTCTGGCTGGCAAAAGAGTAGAGTAACTAGAACCTTCAAACAGTGCTGATAGGAACATACAATCATATAACTATCTTGGAAAGCAGCTTGGAAATTTCTTTTAGAATCAGACATATTGTTTCTATAAGACCCAGAGATTCCAATTCTAGATATTTACGCAAGATAAATGAAAACATGTAACATGACAAGGATTTGTATACTTATTTTCCTAGCAGAGTTATTCATTATAGTCAAACCCCTCAATAACCCAAAAGTCTCTCAATAGGAAAATAATAGAATAAATAATCAGTTCAGTTCAGTTCAGTCGCTCAGTCGTGTCCAACTCTTTGCGACCTCATGAATCGCAGCANTATTTCTCCTAGCAATCTTGATTGCAGCTTGTGCTTCATCCAGCCCAGTGTTTCTCATGATGTACTCTGCATATAAGTTAAATAAGCAGGGTGACAATATACAACCTTGATGTACTCCTTTTCCTATTTGGAACCAGTTTGTTGTTCCATGTCCAATTTTAACTGTTGCTTCCTGACCCATATATAGGTTTCTCAAGAGGCAGGTCAGGTGGGCTGGTATTCCCATCTCTCTCAGAATTTTCCACAGTTTATTGTGGTCCACACAGTCAAAGGCTTTGGCATAGTCAAAAAAGCAGAAATAGATGTGTTTCTGGAACTATCTTACTTTCTGATGAACCAGAGGATGTTGACAATTTGATCTCTGGTTCCTCTGCCTTTTCTAAAACCAGCTTGAACATTTGGAAGTTCACGGTCCAAGGAGTAAGCATCTTTTAATCATCTTTTAGGATTTGAAATAGCTCAGGTGGAATTATATTACCTCCATTAGCTTTGTTCATATGGTGTTTCCTAAGACCCATTTGACTTCACACTCTGGAATGTCTGGCTCTAGTGAGTGGGGGCTGGTCACACCATCCTGGTCACCTGGGTATTTAAGATCTTGGGAATGGTTTTGATCACTGCCTCCTATACAGTTTTACAAACCTCTGTCCATAGTTTTAAGGCACTCTATCAGATCTAATCCCTTCAGTCTATTTGTCACTTTCTCTGTATAATCATAAGGGATTTGATTTAGGTCAGACCTGAATGGTCTGGTGGTTTTCCCTACTTTCTTCAATTTAAGTTCTTCTGTGTGTTCTTGCCACCTCTTCTTAATCTTCTCTTCTTCTGTTACATCGATACAATTTCTGTCTTTTATTGTGCCCATCTTTGCATGAAATGTTTCCTTCATATCTCTGCTTTTCTTGAAGAAATCTCTAGTCCATCCCATTCTGTTGTTTTCCTCTATTTCTTCACATTGGTCATTTAGGAAAGCTTTCTTATCTCTCCTTGCTATTTTTGGAACTCTGCATTCAGATGGATATATCTTTCCTTTTATCCTTTGCCTTTTACTTCTCTTCCCAGCTATTTATAAGGTCTCCTCAGACAACCATTTTTCCTTTTTACCTTTCTTCTCCTTGGGAATGGTTTTAATCACTGCCTCCTGTACAATTTTATGAACCTCTGTCATAGTTTTAAGGCATTCTGTATGTCAGAGCCAATCCCTTGAATCTATTTGTACTTCCACTGAATAATCATAAGGGATTTGATTTAGGTCATACCTGAATGGTCTATTGGTTTTCCCTACTTTTTTCAGTTTAAGTCAGAATTTTGCAATAAGGATTTCATGATCTGAGCCACAGTCAACTCCTGGTCTTGTTTTGCTGACTATATAGAGCTTCTCCATCTTTAGCTGCAAAGAATATAATCAATCTGATTTTGGTGTTGACCATGTGGTGATGTTCATGTGTAGAGTCATTTCTTATGTTGTTGGAAGATGGTGCTTGCTCTGACTAGTGCCTTCTCTTGGAAAAACTCGATTAGCATTTATCCTGTTTCATTTTGTACTCTGAGGCCAAACTTGTCTGTTATTCCNATTTTGGTGTTGACCATGTGGTGATGTTCATGTGTAGAGTCATTTCTTATGTTGTTGGAAGATGGTGCTTGCTCTGACTAGTGCCTTCTCTTGGAAAAACTCGATTAGCATTTATCCTGTTTCATTTTGTACTCTGAGGCCAAACTTGTCTGTTATTCCAGGTATCTCTTGACTTCCTCTTTTTGCATTCCAGCCCCCAATTATGAAAAGAACATCTTTTTTTTTTTTGGTGTTAGTTCTAGAAGGTCTTGTAGATCTTCATAGAACTTCAGCTTCTTCAGTATTAGTGGTTGGGGCATAGACTTCAATTACTGTGATATTGAATGGTTTGCCTTGGAAGTAAACAGAGATCATTCTATTGTTATTGAGATTGCACCCAAGTACTGCATTTTAGACTCTTTTGCTGAGTATGATGGTCATTACATTTCTTCTAAGGGATTCTTGCCCACAGTAGATATAATGGTCATCTGAGTTAAATTCACCCATTCCAATCCATTTTAGTTCTCTGATTCCTAAAATGGTGATGTTCCCTCTTTCCATCTCCTGTTTCACCACTTCCAATTTACCTTGATTCATGGACTTAACATTCTAGGTTCCTATGCAATATTGCATATATATATATGAATTTTAGTAATACTCTGTAAAGGGGATCCTAGAAAATAATTTTTCTGATGAATTTCAGATGCTGTTCAGTTCAGTTCAGTCGCTCAGTCATGTCCGATTCTTTGCGGCCTCATGAATCGCAGCATGCCAGGCCTCCCTGTCCATCACCAACTCCCGGAGTTCACTCAGACTCGCCCATTGAGTCAATGATGCCATCCAGCCATCTCATCCTCTGTCATCCCCTTCTCCTCCTGCCCCCAGTCCCTCCCAGCATCAGAGTCTTTTTCAATGAGTCAACTCTTCGCATGAAGTGGCCAAAGTACTGGAGCTTCAGCTTCAGCATCATTCCTTCCAAAGAAATCCCAGGGCCAATCTCCTTCAGAATGGACTGGTTGGATCTCCTTGCAGTCTAAGGGACTCTCAAGAGTCTTCTCCAACACCACAGTTCAAAAGCATCAATTCTTCGGCACTCAGCCTTCTTCACAGTCCAACTCTCACATCCATACATGACTACTGGAAAAACCATAGCCTTGACTAGACGGACCTTAGTCGGCAAAGTAATATCCCTGCTTTTGAATATGCTGTCTAAGTTGGTCATAACTTTTCTTCTAAAGAGTAAGCGTCTTTTAATTTTAGGAAACTACTCACCTAATTGATTCTTAGTTGATTCTGAAACAGACTAAATATCTTTTAAAATGCATTCATTTCCTTTTGATGTAGTTTAACAATGACTACTGAATAATTTTTCTGCTTTTCCTGACACCAAAAATGAATCTTTGGTCTGTCAGTATTTTTTCTTTTATTTTTTCATTTGTAGAGCAGTGTAGCAAAATGGAGAAGCAGTTACAGAGGTTTCTCATGTTGCCTTGCCCCCAAACAAGCATGCTGCTGCTGCTAAGTCACGTCAGTCGTGTCCGACTCTGTGCAACCCCATAGACGGCAGCCTACCAGGATCCGCCGTCCCTGGGATTCTCCAGGCAAGAACACTGGAGTGGGTTGCCATAGCCTCTCTTATTATCAATAACCACCACTAGAGTGGCACACTTGGTGTGACCAGTGCACCCATACTGACACATCATCACGCCATCATAGTTTACTTTAGGATTCACTCTTGGTGTTATACATCTGGATTTTGACAAATGTATAACAATATACATTCATCTTTAAAGTACAATGAAGATTGTTTTCACTGTACTAAAAATTCCTCTGATCTTCCTATTCATCCCTTGCACTACCTTCAGCCCCTGGCCAACACTTATCTTTTGACTGTCTCCATAGTTTTGCTTTTTCCAGAATGTCATGTTGTTGGAACCATATATTATGTAGCTTTTTCAGACTAACTTCTTCTATTTAGTAATATACATTTAACTTTCCTCTATATCGATGGAGGAAGTTTCATGACTTGATAGCTCATTTCTTTTTAGCACTGAGTAATATTACATTGTTTGAATATCCAGTGGCTTATTTATCCATTCATATATTTTAGGACATCTTGATTGCTTCCAAGTTTTGGCAGTTATGAATAAAACTACTGTAAACATCCACATACAGGTTTTTTTTTATTTTTTCAGGGGTTGGGGTATGATAAGTTTTCTACTTCTTTGGGTAAATTCTGAAGAGTGATTACTGGACCCAATGATAAGAGTATGATTAGTTTTGTAAGAAACTGCTGAACTGTCTTCCAAAGTAGCTGTACTATTTACATTTCCACAATTAATAAATTGAGAGTTCCTAAAGTCCACATGCTCACCAGCATTTGATGTTGGTGTTCCAGATTTTGGCCAATCTTATAGGTGTTTAGTGGTGTCTCATAGTTGTTTGGGCTTCCTTGGTGGCTCAGATGGTAAAGAATCTTCCTGTAATACAGGAGAACAGGGTTCAATCCCTGGGTTGGGAAGATCTGGAGAAGCGAATGGCTACCCACTCCAGTATTCTTGCCTGAAAAATCCCATGGACAGAGGAGCCTGATGGGCTATAGTCGGTGGGGTCACAAAAGATTCAGACATAACTGAGCAATTAATACTTTCTTCCATAGTTGTTTCAGTCTGCATTTCGCTAGTGGTGAAGAATCTGCCAGCCAATGCAGGAGACACAAGAGACCTGAGAAGATCCACTGGAGAAGGGAATGGCTACCCACTCCAGTATTCTCACCTGGTCAGATCCCAAGGACAGAGGAACCTGGAGGGCTACAGTCCTTGGTGTTGCAAAGGGTCAGACACGACTGAGTGGCTAACATGTTCCCTTTCCCTGATGACATACCATGTTGAGCATCTTTTCATATGATTACATGCCTCTGGTGAGGTGTCTGTTAGGTCTTTGACTCATTTTTTTATTTGGGTTGGTTGTTTTCCTATTGTTGAGTTTTAAGAGTTCTTTTAATATTATGGATAACAATTCTTTATGAGATGTCTTTTGCAAAGATTTTCTTCCAGTCCGAGGTTTGTCTCTCATTTCTTGAGATTGTCTTTCACAGACCAAAAGCTAATGCTACATTAATGCTGCTGCTGCTGCTGCTGCTGCTAAGTCGCGTCAGTCATGTCTGACTCTGTGCGACCCCATAGATGGTGGCCCACCAGGCTCCACCGTCCCTGAGATTCTCCAGGCAAGAACACTGGAGTGGGTTGCCGTTTCCTTCTCCACATTAATGCTAATGAAGTCCAATTGATCAATTTGTCTTTCATGAATTGTGCCCTTTGTATTGTATCTAAAAAGTTATTGCCATGCCTAAGGACGATGAAGAAGGCTGAACACCGAAGAATTGATGCTTTTGAACTGTGGTGTTGGAGAAGACTCTTGAGAGTCCCTTGGACTACAAGGAGATCCAATCAGTCCATTCTGAAGGAGATCAGCTCTGAGATTTCTTTGGAAGGAATGATGCTAAAGCTGAAACTCCAGTACTTTGGCCACCTCATGCAGAGAGTTGACTCACTGGAAAAGACTCTGATGCTGGGAGGGATTGGAGGCAGGAGGAGAAGGGGACGACAGAGGATGAGATGGCTGGATGGCATCACTGACTCTATGGGCATGAGTCTGAGTGAACTCCGGGAGTTGGTGATGGACAGGGAGGCCTGGAGTGCTGCGATTCATGGGGTCCCAAAGAGTCGGACACCACTGAGCAACTGAACTGAACTGAAGGTCATCTAGGTTTATACAATGTTATCTTCTAGGCATATTATATTTTTACATTTTACATTTAGGGCTATGATCTATTTTGAGTGAAGTTTTGTGAAAGGTGTTAGATATGTGTCTAGATTCATATTTTTGCACAAAATGGTCCATATAGTCAAAGATATTGTTTTTCCAGTAGTCATATATGGATGTGAGCGTTGGACAATGCAAAAAGCTGAGCGCTGAAGAATTGTTGGTTTTGAACTGTGGTGTTTGAGAAGCCTCTTGAGAGTCCCTTGGACTGCAAGGAAATCAAACCAGTCAATCCTAAAGGAAATCAATCCTGAATATTCACTGGAAGGACTGATGCTGAAGCTCCAATATTTTGGTCATCTGATGCAAAGGGCTGACCCATTAGAAAAGATGCTGAGGCTGGGAAAGATTAAAGGCAGAAGGAAAAGAGGACGACAGAGGATGAGATGGTTGGATAGTATCACTGACTTGATGGCCACGAGTTTGAGCAAGCTCTGGGAGTTGGTGATGGACAGGGAAGCCTTGCATGCTGCAATCCATGGGGTTGCAAAGAGTCAAATGTGACTGAGTGACTGAACTGAACAGAACTGATATAGTTGTTGGGCTTCCTTGGTGGCTCAGTGGTAAACAATCTGCTGTAGTGCAGGAGACATGGGAGACATTCAATCCCTGGATCATGAAGATCCCTGGAGGAGGAAATGGCTACCTACTCCAGTATTCTTGCCTGGAGAATCCCATGGACAGAGGAGCTTGAGGGGCTACAGTCCATAGGGTTGCAAAAAGTCAGACACAATTGATGCTACTTAGCACGTCTGGCTTACTTCACTTAGTATGATAATCTCTAGGCATATGTTGCTGCAAATAGCATTATTTCCATTATTTTTTATGGCTGATTAATACTCCATTGTGTGTGTGTGTGTGTGTACACACTACGTCTTATTATTCCTCAATTGATGGACATGTGCATTGTTTCCACGTCTTGGCTACTTTAGTGCTGCTGTGGACACTATGGTGCATGTATCTTTTTGAATTATAATTTTCTCTCTCTATATGCCCAGGATTGGGTTGCTGGGTCATATAGTAGCTCTGTTTTTAGTTTTATAGGAATCTTCATACTGTTCTCCTAGTAGCTGTACCAATTTACATTCCTACCAACAGTGCAGGAAAGTCCCCTTTTCTCCACACCCTCTCCAGCACTTGTCATCTGCAGACTTCTTGATAAGGACCATTCTCACTGGTGTGAGTTGGTACCTCATTGTATTTTTGATTTACTTTTCTCTAATTATTCATGATACTGAGCATCTTTTCATGTGCTTCTTGGTCATCTGTATGTCTTCTTTGGAGAAGTGTCTTATTTAGATCTTCTAGCCATTTTTTGATTGGATTGTTTGGTTTTTTTTGATGTTGAGCTGTATAAGTTGTTTATAAATTTTGGAGATTGATCTCTTGTTGGCTGCACTGTTTGCAAATATTTTCTCCCATTCTGTAGGTTGTCTTTTGGTTTTGTTTATGGTTTCCTTTACTGTCCAGAAGCTTTTAAGTTTGATTAGTTCCCATTTGTTTATTTTTGTTCTTATTTCCATTACTCTATGAGACAGATCTGAAATGATAATACTGTGATTTATGTCAAAGAGTGTCTTGTCTAGGTTTTCCTCTAGGAGTTTTATAGTATCTGGTTTTACATTTAGGTCTTTAATCCATTTTGAGTTTATTTTTGTTCATGGTGTTGGGGAGTGTTTTGGTTTCATTCTTTTACATGTAGCTGTCCAGTTTTCCCAGCACTGCATACTGAAGAGACTATCTTTTCTATATATTCTTGCCTCCTTTGTCACAGATTAATTGACCATAGGTTTGCGTGGGTTTACTTCTAAGCTTAAATACCTTTCTGCATACTTAAGTAATACCAACAAGTATTGTTTTGTTTTTTTACAAATATCTGACAAAAAATAATTTTAGGTAGATGGTTAAACTTTACAGTTCAGTTGAGTGTTTTTAAAAGGAAATGACATAAATATGTATGAGTTTTGTAAATATTTTATGGAATAAAAATAGTGCTTTTTATTGTAATTTTATATTATGTATTACAAAATGCTACTTTATTCAAACTTTCAATCAGAAATCTTTACTCTGACTTAAGTAAATTTTAGATGATATATTATTGTACTGTTATTGGCCAACTATTATGAAAGAAATCACAAATGGATTACATTAAAAATTGAACATCAATTTGATCTGTATAATATATTTGAAATGTTTATTTCCAATTAACTCATAAATGTCTACAAGAAATCAGTAGTTGACCTTGCTCAGTGACTTAAACCCTTATTTTAAGCCCAGAAATGGACACCTTTATTTAGCATGAGTTTGGATATCACAGGGCACTCCAAGGCCCTTTGCTTTGGGGACCTTCAGGACAGTTACATTGGTTTGAAAAAATAATGAGTTCTCTAAAGGCTGACTATGAAAACTTATCTGTCATTCTGACATGTTAGAAGAAATCTACTGGAAATGTTGGTGGCAAGAACATGAAATGGACTTGTTGAGATAAAAGATATCCAAAAGGAGATACATTTAAAGACATCCCATTAATCAAATAGACAGTGGAAAAGCCCATATAGAGAGGAAAAAAAGTACAGATGTCTTACTAAACCATGGCTCATTAGTTTTTCCTTTTCCCCCTTTCATTCTTTATATTTTCCATTAGAATGTTTCTGAATACAGTCAGTTTCACATGAATGATTTAAAGCTTGGCAGTCACATTACATAGCAATTTGTTTTAGCAGTATAAATATTTTTTAAAAATTCAGTGTTAATCTTGAGATTCAAATTTTTTCTAATCTAAGATGAAAATAGGATATAACAATGTTAGATGGGATAGCTGAATTTTCCACACATGTGGAATTCAAAGTGTTAATGAGCCACATGCTTTGCAAAGTGTCCTAACAAATGTTAGTAAAAATGCTGACTTTGACATCTGCAGTAACTAAAGTTTAAACATGGTATCATTTTTAAAAGATCTTTAAAAAACTTAAATTTTAAAAGTTCTATTTTAATATCATATAAACCATAAAACTATATAAATATGTAACACAATTACATATAGTCATTTAACAAGCATAACTCATGAAGTGTGAATTTTTTTTTCCCTACTATGACTTTAGATTTTTTAGTTCCAGTTCTTCCCATAACTAGATAAGAAGACTGCTTTGTCTTCTCTTGTGAATATTAAGTATAAGAAAGTTCTTTGACCACTGGCTCACAGAAAACTGATTCTATTGGGAACTTAATATGTCTGATCCAGTGCAATAGTGATACAAATTCAAATTCCATTTCAGTCTCCGCTTTTTGAGCTGAAATCAAGCTGTTATAAGACAGAGCTGGCAAGATCAGGCTCTTCTAACTCTTTGTCAATTCCAGTCTCTCTACTCATTTAGCCATGACTTCTGAGCCTTGAAAAGGAAGGGAAGGTCTGGTGAGAGTCATACCTATCTGGCAGTGTGCTGGTATTATCCTTTTCTGAAGCTAGTGGAGTCTTATCAGGTCCTTTCCTTTTTCTTGTGAAAATGTCTGCCATCCCCAGTTTCAGTGCATTGATCGAGCATAGTTTTCAACCATAGTTTCACTGTTTCCCTTGGTTCTTTAGTTGTTCTTCAGGGTCTGTGCATCCAGTATCAAATATAGCTTATTTTTCCTAAGTTTTTTTTTTTTTGCTTTTGTCTGGTTATCTATCCTCAAGTATCCAGTATAATCCAAAAATCCAACACTAAACTATTTTTCTAATTAAGACCCATATTTGGTCCAAGAAAAGATTAATTCTCTCTCCCAGTTAATTCTGGGAATGAGATTTTCCTAAAACTGTGGCTCATGTTCTGCTATGGCAAAGACCATCAGCCAGCCCCTCTATTTACATTTCTAAAGAATGACAGAGACACCATTTTACTGATCATCTCACAAATAAAACAGGGTGTTGACCAAGCTTTCTACTGAATAGCTTTGAAGGCTTTTCACTGGGCTTGTATTCAAAAGTAGAGTAAACTCTATATTCTTCTTTGGGAATGGTAACACTCGAAGCAAAACTCTTTTCAAAAATCCTCTCTGAATTTCAACCTTACTTTCTGACAACTTTTACACCAGAAGTGTGTGGTTAACCAAGAATACAGGACTGACTGTCTTGCAACTTTTTTTGCAAGTCTTGCATCTCGATCTCAAACACTACTCTGGAAAGAAGTCTGAATGATCTCAGCAGTTTAGCTGAAACTTTAGACTGAGATACACCATTTAAAAATTAAGACAAAAATTATCTTTAGGAGATAAAGCAAAAATGGATGATCCCGAAGCTCATTCCTTCTAATTTCTGGTGAAACATGAAAGTTACTCGGTTGTGTCTGACGCTTTGTGACCCCATGGACTGTAGCCTACCAGGCTCCTCTGTACATGGAATTCTTCAGACCAGAATATTGGAAGAGGTAGCTGTTGCTTTTTCCAGGGGTTCTCCCCAAACCAGAGATCAAACTCAGGTCTCCCACATTGCAAATGGATTCTTTACCATCTGAGCCACCTGGTAGCTTAACAGAATTGGCCCAGTAGAAGACAGGGAATTATAAGCTATTGAGAATACTTCTCCACCAGGAGCCTTCCATTGCTATATAGACACATATAGACACATAGATGTTCCCTGCTCCTTATGCTTATAAATAACAGGACATTTGAAAGATCAGATTCCTCTCTGTTGGAATATTTGCCAATATTGCATATAGTCTAACTCTATCTGGTCTAAGTATCTCTCTCTGGAAAAATTTAAAGCCTAGAGATTATAGTGTGCTCTGCTACTTCAGTAGTTATTTTTTTCTTGCAAACCCAACTCTTATATTTTCACTAGCTAGGTGGATATATCGTTTGCAAAAGAGTTGGAAACAGTGAAAGTCTTTGTGCATTGTGTTATTGGAAGTGGTTGTGTTTAACTGGCTTATCTTGGAGATGAAAAACATCCCTTCCTATAGACAGTGGCTGTAGGGAGACTGTAAAATGTGACAGATTTGCTCAAAGAGCCACTTTTCCTGCCACAGATAGGGGACTACAGTGTTATTTTATAGTCTGGGATCAAGCTGGGTGGCTCCAGTGTTCAGATGCCTTGGAGCAAGCATAGTAACCAGGGAATACAGAAGCCCAGGGGCCTGTGGTGACTGCTCAGTTATCATAAGGACTGTAAGGGGTGGTACTCAGCTGCTATATGCCCCAAACAAGCAAGAATTTCTAAAGAGAAGTAGATATGTCACAAAAGGCAATCATGGGTAATTGGGGCTACAGTTAGCCAGTGAAAAGGAGGCTAGACTTTGCAGAGTCTGGAAATTTGCCTGAATAATACTGTATTATGGCTGAAAATTGGTAGACGGCACATTTACAAAGATGAGTTACCTTAGCTATTGTTGCAGACTTTTCTAATAAAATTAAAGGGACACACAAACTGAGTTGAACTGGATCT
>SJYA01002426.1:558985-583289 GCA_006410615.1 Neotragus moschatus | reverse complement strand
CCAACCTAGATAGCACATTCAAAAGCAGAGATATTACTTTGCCGACTAAGGTCCATCTAGTCAAGACTATGGTTTTTCCAGTAGTCATGTATGGATGTGAGAGTTGGACTGTGAAGAAGGCTGAGAGCCGAAGAATTGATGCTTTTGAACTGTGGTGTTGGAGAAGACTCTTGAGAGTCCCTTGGACTGCAAGGAGATCCAACCAGTCCATTCTGAAGGAGATTGGCCCTGGGATTTCTTTGGAAGGAATGACACTGAAGCTGACACTCCAGTACTTTGGCCACCTCATGCGAAGAGTTGACTCATTGGAAAAGACTCTGATGCTGGGAGGGATTGGGCGCAGCAGGAGAAGGGGACGACAGAGGATGAGGTGGCTGGATGGTATCACTGACTCAATGGGCGTGGGTCTGAGTGAACTCTGGGAGTTGGTGATAAGGAGGCCTGGCATGCTGAGATTCATGGGCGTCGCAAAAAGTTGGACATGGCTGAGCAACTGAACTGAACTGAACTGAAGCGCTACTTTATTTTCTGCATCTGTGAATCTGTTTCTGTTTTGTTATATACCCTACTTTTATTTTTCTTAGACCATACATAATTGACACGGGATTTATTTCTCTGACTTATTTCACTTAATATAATATTCTATAGGTCCGTCCATGTTGCTAGAAGTGCCATTATTTCATTCCTTTTAATGTCTGAGTAATATGCCATTATATGTGTGTGTGTGTGTGTATATATATATCCTACATCTTTTCAAAAAAAATTATTGAACTATATTTTATTTACAATGTTATGTTAGTTTCAGGTGTACAGCAAAGAGAATCTGTTATACATAGACATATATCTACTGTAATTCAGATTCTTTTTCCATATAGGCCATAACAAAGTACTGAGTAGAGTTCCTTGTGCTATACAGCAGGTCATTATTTATTATCTGTTTTACAAATAGTAATATGTACATGTCAATCCCAGTCTCCAATTTATCCCTCCCCCTCATCTATCCCCTGGTAACCATAAGTTTGTTTTCAGCATCTGTGACTCTATTTCTGTTTTATAGATAAATTTTAAAAAATAAGTTGAACAAATCTCCTTTTTAAAAGTAGATTCTGCATGTAAGGGATAGCATACGATGTTTGTCTTTTTCTGACTTAGTTCATTCGGTGTGACAATCTCTAGGCTTATCCATGTTGCTGCAAATGGCATTATTATATTTTTATGACTGGAAAATATCCCATTGTATATATGTACCATGTATTCTTTATCGATTTCTCTGTTGGTAGACATTTAGGTTGTTTCCATGTCCTGGCTATTGTATAGTGCTGCAGTGAACACTGGGGGTGCCTCTATCTTTTTGCTTTATGGTTTTCTTTGGATATTTGCCCAGGAGTGGGATTGCTGGATCATATGATAGCTCCATACTGTTCTCCATAATGGCTGTACCAGTTTACATTCCCATCAGAAGGGTTCCCTTTTCTCCAGAATTTATTACCTCTCAAGCATTTATCGTTTGCACAGTTTTTGATGATGGCCATTCTGACAGGTGTGAGGTAATAACCTCATTGTAGTTTTGACTTGAATTTCTCTAATAATTAGTGATGTTGAGCATATTTTCATGTGCTTTTTAACCGTCTGTATGTCTTCTTTGGACACATGTCTATTTAGATCATTTGCCACATTTTCTGTTGGGTTTTGTTGTTGTTGTTACTGAATATTATGAGCTGTTTGTATAATTTGAAAATTAAGTCCTATTCATCACATGATTTGAAAACAATTTCTCCCAGTTTATAGGTTGTCTTTTCATTTTGCTTAAGGTTCCTTTGTTGTGCAAAAGCTTATAAGCTGGATTAGATCTCATCCATTTATTTTTGAAAAACTATTATTTTCTCACTGTGTGAAGTGAAGTGAAATCGATCAGTCGTGTCCAACTCTTTGCAACCCCATGGACAGTAGCCTACCAGGCTCTGCTGTCCATGGGATTTTCCAGGCAAGAATACTGGAGTGGGCTGCCATTTCCTCCTCCAGGGGATCTTCCCAACCCAGGGATCGAACCTGTGTCTCCCGCATTGCATATAGACACTTTACCGTCTGAGCCACCAGGGAAACCTCACTGTGTAGAATCAAGTAACTAGGAAATTTTCAGAAGGCATTTAGGAGCTGCAAAAATAACCAAATGTGAGTTCTACAACTGAAAGGCACAATAACTAAAGCATGAATAAATAAATAAATAAAATCAAGAACTAAAATTACAGTTCACAGTAGACACAGAATAAGAGTTAATAAGTTAAATGTGAAATAGATGAAAAGCAAATAGCCAAAATGTAGTATGGATGGGTGCATGTGTGAAAAATACAGAGGAGAAAATATATTTCAGAAAAGATAGAATGACACACACACATGCAGCTTCTGAAGGTGGGGATAGCAAATTGGGGCATAAGTAATATTTAAGGAAATAGTGACTAAGAATTCATTAAAACATTATATATAACAGACCGTCAAATTTTTCCTGAACTGTTGTCTGTGGGTCTGGAGGTTTACCACCAAATGGAATGACACGTCTACCAGAGAAAATAATAATGATTCCAATAAATCTGAAATAAGATCTCAGAAATTTGGGCCCCTTATTAGATATGAGAACATAATTTTGTGTTTGCTTTGTATAAAGGTAGACATATTACGTTGTTGGATGAATACATGATAAATTTTCAATAGTAAATATTTCTACTGCATGATGAAGGCCAAATGAACTTAGAGTAGAATGCAGAGGATTCCCTAAGTCTTCTATCACCTTGCCATGTGTAAGGTTAACTGAACCTTATTGGAGCACTGAATACAGACCAATATAGTCCACTTGGACTTAGATTCACCTAAANTTAGATATGTTCAATCTATTCAAAGGCATGAGTGTCTGGAGGGAGAGGGTTTTGAAATGTCTCTAATGGAAACATGGCTCTAAGGGGTTTCTGCAGGAGCACTCAGTGCAAGACTAAGGGAGTAAAAAGAAGTTTCACAAAAAGTCAACCACTCAACAGATAAGAGAGAGGCCACTATTTGAAAAGTCATGAATAGTTTTTGAAAAGGATAAGGAAGAACAGTAGGCTAGAAATTAGAGATGACATACTATTTGCCTAAATAGTAGATTCTGAAAATTATTTCACCCGAAGGCACCACATGTGGCTCACAGTTATGTCCAGTGAGAATGTCGCCTCCTGGTGGCAAGGCTGGCTGAACAGTCACCTGTTCCTTTATGGATCTGTGAAAGATTCTGCTTCCAGCAAGCAATTATTTTTTGTTGAAGTCAAATAGCTGGGGGGATTGGGGGCAGGAGGAGAAGGGAACGACAGAGGATGAGATGGCTGGATGGAATCACTGACTGGATGGACGTGAGTCTGAGTGAACTCCGGGAGTTGGTGATGGACAGGGAGGCCTGGCGTGCTGCGATTCACGGGGTCACAAAGAGATGGACACGACTGAGCGACTATATTGAACTGAACTGAAGTCAAATAGTTCACCCTAACAAACAAGGTAAAAAAGAAATCAATTATGTTTTCATAGAGCACTTCCATATGTTACGGGCTTACCCAGTACCTCAGACAATAAAGAATCTGCCTGCAATACAGGAGACATAGGCTCAGTCTCTGGGAAGATCCTCTGTAGAAGGGAGTGGCAATCCACTCCAGTATTCTTGCCTGGGAAATCCATGGACAGAGGATCCTGGCGGGCTACAATCAATGGGTTTGGAAAGAGTCAGATACGACTGAGAGAGAAAGCACATCACAAGTTATATTGCTGATTTTTATAAATATAAAGCACATGGCTTAGTCAATTTTAAACTTGTGGTTCAGTGTGTAAATCCCTAATATATAATTCTGAATAATCTAAAACAAATTAAGGATATTGCTTTATGTATACAATATAAAGCATTATCTTTCAGTTCTTCATATATTTAGGGTTTTTAATTATTCCATTTAGTCAATTATAGTTATCTGAAAGTATTCTAGAATTGTTGAAAATGCTAATTCAGTTTAAGGCAACAAAATACTTGACTGGAATCTATTATAAGTGACATTGTGACTCTTTTGATTTATTTTCAATGCTGAACACAGATATCATTTATTTTAATATTCTTTCTCTCTGGCAATGTAATAAGGGCCTAGTAAGCCAAGACTTATAAATAAAGCATGTGCTCATTTCATTAATATTTTCATGATTAGCTGTTTGGAGATTTATGGATATGTTATAAGGAATTAAGATTGAACTAGGGTATAGATTCCCTCCAGACAGAGCCAGATGACATGTATTTTTGTAAATATGAATAAGTTCTGTTGATTGCTCAACTTTTATTATAAGTACTCAAGTTAGTCCAAGGATAACAAAACAAAGCAAAATATGATTGATTTATTTAAAGTTATCTCATGATTGTTGTGTGGTAGAGAAAAAGATTTTGTATGCTTTAAAGGTTTTGCGTGTGTGTGTGTTGAGTAAAATGAAAGTAAAGAAAGAGAAGAGGAAAAGAAACCCCCTTGTTACCTTAATTCTCCAATACATTTTTGTAATGTCAAGTACACACAAATACACACACACACCAAAAAGTGCATTCAGGTTTTTACGTAACATCTTATAGAAAAACATGAACAAACTTTTTGGTCAACCCAATGCCTTGCTATTTTCAGGATTTCACTGTTTGGTTTGGGTTTATGTTGTGCTAATCTGCTTATAACATCAGATACACTGCACTGTGTAACAGTGAATACACTACACTATGACAATTTTTGTTTCTCATTCTGATAATTAAATACATTTTTTAGTGCATGGATATGTTTTCCTCATGTTACTCAAATTTTATAAAGTTATGATTTAATAAATGTCATACAAAAATAAGTATTTGAATAAGTATAGATTTGGAGTAGAAAATGGCAACCCACTCCAGCAATTTTGCCTGGAAAATCCCAAGGACAGAGGAACCTGGCAGGCTACAGCCCATAGGGTCAGGAAGAGTCAGACATGACTGATCTACTGAGCATAAGTGCAGATTGCAATTTATTTTACAAGGGTATTCAATATAACATGTTATAAAAACTCTGTTTCTGGAGTTTGATATATCTGTCTCTGTTCCATCTTTTACCAGATACGCGTGTCAACCATTATCATTGGTTGTTCTGAAATCTGCTTTTCTCTTAAAATGCTTAGTTCTATAAAATGGAATAGCAATTCCTAGAGATGATAATACTTGAAATATTTAATGACTAGAAAGGCATGTTCCAGTCAGAAGGAAAAGTGCTAATTAAGTCATACTATCAAAACACTTAAATGTCAGTCCCTGTAATATCCATTTTACATGGGCTGTTGCTAAGTCACTTCAGTCGTGTCCGACTCTGTGTGACCCCGTAGATAGCAGGCAGCCCACCAGGCTCCACTGCCCCTGGGATTCTCCAGGCAAGAATAGGTTGCCATTTCCTTCTCCAGTGCATGAAAGTGAAAAGTGAAAGTGAATTCGCTCAGTCATGTCCAACTCTTAGCGACCCCATGGACTGCAGCCCACCAGGCTCCTCCATCCGAGGGATTTTTCAAGCGAGAGTACTGGAGTGGGGTGCCATTGCCTTCTCCATCTTACATGGAAGGTGTGATCAATTTGAGGCGTAAAATAAATAAGACAATATATACAATGAGCAAAGAGAAAATGCTTATCAAATGTTAGCCAAGTTAACAAATGTTAGCTGAGAGCTTTACCTCATTTGACTGATCTCTCAACATTACTTGAACAAACTATATAAATTAGAGGGCAAGGTATTTTACAGTGTCTAAAATAGAATCAAGGACTGATAAAATGGATGAATCATATCCAGTTCTCATTTAAACCCAACCAAAGACAAGGTGAGCTATTACCAAAGAAAAAGTTTCCATCTACTATGATGAAATTTATAATGTAGAATCCATGATAAGTGGAGGACACAGGAATCAATACATTTTCTGCTTAATCGTGACCTCTCCTTTTGCTTATTTGCAATTCCTTGATTGTGAAAATAAACCTTGATAAGTTAATACTTGTGCAGAAAGCACATCAGAATCTCCCTGAAAAATCTTAGTGAAAGACACAGTGATTAGGACTGCGTCCTCAGAGTTGTTTATCTAAACACTAGTGGGTAAATTCTAAAAGCATAATAAAGTAAATTGACTGAAAATGACAGTTTCTTTCAAAAGACACTGCTTAGGATTTCTTACCATGGCATGTTCAAATTAGGTATTAATCACAAAGCAATTTGTTTAGCTTCTGAAAAGAGTTAATGCCCAAAATGCCATGAGAATATCTGTTTTAAAATTTCCATTATGGGTTATAATTTCCATCCTACCCAGCAGTTTACAATCGTTAATAGCTACTTATATCATTATATCATTAGTTTCTCAACTTATAGAATTTCCTTCTTTTTGTAACAAATTTATCAGTGGTATGCATAAACTGAGAACTAAAGGGGTTTCTGTTACATTTTCCTGTTAAGTCAGCAAACAGCTTGGAGATAACATTTTGAGCTTGGACAGTTTGGGGCTTGTTGTTATTGTTGTTAAGTATATGGCAACTCTTTGCTCTAAGAGAATGATGTTCATAGAGAAATTTTACTTGAATGTAGTCAAATCAAATTAAGTTGTAAAATACCTTTTTTAAGTCTAGCGTTATTCAAAGGAATGCTATTTTATATGTGTGAATGATGAGATTTACACACGTAATGATTGAAGGCAGGAGGAGAAGGGGACGTCAGAGGATGAGACGGTTGGATGGCATCACCGACTCAATGGACATGAGTTTGAGCAAGCTCCGGGAGTTGGTGATGGACAGGGAAGCCTGGTGTGCTGCAGTCCATGGGGTCCCAAAGAGTCAGACACGACTGAGCGACTCAACAACACATGATGGATGAGAAATAGGCCATGGCAGAGATTGGTTGGTTGTTCATCAGATTCATTTACCTGCCTCTCAAGTTCAAAGCTAAATTCCCCTTGCAGTTAAAGGTGGCTATATGAAGGAGTTCTGTCAATGGAATGTGGTTGGAAGTGATACTGACGATTTACATGTACTAGCCGATCAAAGCTTCTGTTTTCCCTTGATGATCTCTATTTCCCAGTCTTCAGTGGAGTAAGAGATGAATTTCACTTGTAAGCCACATTTTTGTAAAGCAATTGGTTTTAATTTTTTGGCCATGCCACACAGCATGCAGGATCTTATTTCCTCGACCAGGGATTGAACCTACACCCCCTGCCATGGAAGTGTGGAGTCCTGACCACTGGATGGCAAGGGAATTCCCAGAAGCCACATTTTGAAGACAGTATCGGCACTGGCAGCCTGGATTCCTGAGTGACTTTGTAAAGCAGAATCTCCCTGTACCAAAACAAAAATACTCATTCCTATTCTTCAAGATCATTGGGAGAAATTTACATCCCCGCTAGTATCACACAAGAATTTTTTTTTCAGTCTCAACTGCAAGCAGGGCATCTTAATCAATACCTCTTCTTCTAGAAGCCCAGACTTTAATTTTTGTTTCCCCAGCAATACGAGGTTGGTAGAAGCTCTGCCTAGATTTTTAGCCTTTCTGGTTCCATTCTGCTAATCTCAGCTTCTGATCCCATGAATCTACAAATCTTAAGTGAAAATTCAGCTCAGAATATTCTCTGTCCTCCATTGTTTCCTTTTTTCCCTAAGGTCTTGGCCCCACAAGTCCTGGCTACTCCTAAGCTCAAATTGCAATGATTCCCACTATTGTGAGATTCCTGAAGGCTCTGCTTAACTCCTAGATGCCACTTTAATTTTGGATTCTTCTCTTCATGCATGTGGATTAAGAACAGATATTTAATACAAGGAAAATGAAGAGAAAACATCAGTTCACTTCAGTAATTTTACTTTTTCCTTGAGATTGTGGCCACTCAAATTCTGATGCCTTGATTGCTTTGTAATACCATACAAACCTGTGATTTTCACTGCTTGTTTTCCACTTTGCTTTTGTTTCATTTTATTCAGTGACTATGGCTGTTGTTGATATGAGGGTTGCACTGAGACCAGTTGCTCTTTATGTGTAACTAGGAGCAGAGATCTCTTGGCTTTCTTTCAGATGTGTGTGACATTCTCGTTGTGGACTGATGACAATCTACCTTAGTGCTGATATTATGAAGTATATTCTTAAAAATTATTTCATCTGTGGCCCTAAGGTTTATGCATCAAACTATAGGTCATTCCAGTAACTGTAAGGTCATGCCCTTCATGTGCAACTCTTCATTTTCCTCAGTATTACCTTGTAGTATCCTCCTCCCAATTTCACCATTTAAAAAAATAACATGTATTATTTTCAGCAATGATAACCTTCAAATACAGTGTACACATTTGCACTTATTCAGGATAAGAATATTATTATACTCAGAACTCTGAACTCAAAACTTTTTTCAGTTCAGTTCAGTTCAGTCGCTCAGTCGTCTCAGACTATTTGCGACCCATGAACTGCAGCACGCCAGGCCTCCCTGTCCATCACCAACTCCTGGAGTCTNTTGAGATTGTGGCCACTCAAATTCTGATGCCTTGATTGCTTTGTAATACCATACAAACCTGTGATTTTCACTGCTTGTTTTCCACTTTGCTTTTGTTTCATTTTATTCAGTGACTATGGCTGTTGTTGATATGAGGGTTGCACTGAGACCAGTTGCTCTTTATGTGTAACTAGGAGCAGAGATCTCTTGGCTTTCTTTCAGATGTGTGTGACATTCTCGTTGTGGACTGATGACAATCTACCTTAGTGCTGATATTATGAAGTATATTCTTAAAAATTATTTCATCTGTGGCCCTAAGGTTTATGCATCAAACTATAGGTCATTCCAGTAACTGTAAGGTCATGCCCTTCATGTGCAACTCTTCATTTTCCTCAGTATTACCTTGTAGTATCCTCCTCCCAATTTCACCATTTAAAAAAATAACATGTATTATTTTCAGCAATGATAACCTTCAAATACAGTGTACACATTTGCACTTATTCAGGATAAGAATATTATTATACTCAGAACTCTGAACTCAAAACTTTTTTCAGTTCAGTTCAGTTCAGTCGCTCAGTCGTCTCAGACTATTTGCGACCCATGAACTGCAGCACGCCAGGCCTCCCTGTCCATCACCAACTCCTGGAGTCTACCCAGACCCATGTCCATCGAGTCAGTGATGCCATCCAGCCATCTCATCCTTGGTCGTCCCCTTCTCCTCCTGCCCCCAATCCCTCCCAGCGTCAGAGTCTTTTCCAATGAGTCAACTCTTCGCATGAGGTGGCCAAAGTACTGGAGTTTCAGCTTTAGCATCATTCCTTCCAAAGAAATCCCAGGCTGATCTCCTTTAGAATGCACTGGTTGGAGCTCCTTGCAGTCCAAGGGACTCTCAAGAGTCTTTTCCAACACCACAGTTCAGAAGCATCAATTCTTCGGTGCTCAGCTTTCTTTATAGTCCAACTTTCACACCCATACATGACTACTGGAAAAACCATAGCCTTGACTAGACGGACATTTGTTGACAAAGTAATGTCTCTGCTTTTGAATATGCTGTCTAGGTTGGTCATAACTTTCCTTCCAGGGAGTAAGCATCTTTTAATATCATGGCTGCAAAACATTTTTGGTGAGCCTCAGCTCTTTAGGAGGTAACCTTCCCTCCATTTGAAGAAGACAATAATATTGGTTAGTCCCATAATATGACAAGGAGGAGTTGTGATTTAAATGTACACCTTCAAGCAAGTTCTATTCTAGGTTTACTTATAAAAATATTTTCATAACTTTATTGGAAAAAATTATGTTTATGTAAAACTATGCATGTAAACTTTTCTGGGGGCTCTCTGGTGACTTAATAGTAAAGAATCTGCCTGCCAATGCAAGAGACACAGGTTCAATCCCTGATCCAGGAAGATCCCTTGGAGAAGAAAATGACAACCCATTCCAGTATTCTTGCCTAGAAAATTCCATGGCCAGAGGACTCTGGCAGGCTGCAGTTCATAGGGTCACAAAAGAGTCAGATAGGACTAAACACAAGACACAAATATTTTCTGATAAATCAAAGGCATTGGGGCAAAACATACTTGTTTATATTTTCCTTTCTTTTGTTAGGTCAAGTGTTAACTATATATAAATAGATGATTATAATAAAACACAAGTGTGAAATAAAGCAGAATGTGTAATTTCTGAATTGCTGAAGGGAATTTGAAGAATCCTGGAGAAGATATATTTTTCACTTTCACTAAGGTTAGATACCCTCCCCCTCTCTTAACCTTTCCTTGTCTGTATAGCTCTCTTGTCTGTTTTCTACCATAATAATGAAATATTTGTTACATGTCAAAGACTGTACCAGGCAGTGAGGATAAACCTTGACTTGTTTATCAACTTTCTCCAGATTCATGGATTTGATAATTCATAATCTTCCTTATTTGAAATCTTATATGTATATTGCTAAGTGTTTTAAAGCATATTGTTTATATTATTCTTTTTCTCTATTGTCATGTAATGAATCATTCCAAAAAGACTAAAACAAAAATTTAGTGACTTAAAACAGCAATTTATGAATATTGCTCTCAACTCTCTGTGTTGACTGGGCTCAGCGGGGCAGTTCTTGCTTGCAGTCTTTAGTACTATTGCAGTCATATGTTGAAGGCTCAGCTAGATTGAATGTCCGAGATGGCTGATATACATGGCCTGTAGTTATTGACTGTTGTCTGGGGACTATTGGCTCCCCATGACTTAACCTTCTCATAGCATGCTGGCTTAGTTTCCCATAGGAACAACCTGAGAGTGAGTGTTCCAAGGGGGAAGTGGAAGCCACTCTGTTAAGACCTGAGCCTGGAAACTGTTTCAGCATCTGTGCTGCCATATTCTATTAGTCAGTCCAGCTCAGTAGACAGATCCTTGATCCAAGGAGAAAGGGACACAGGTGCCCCCTGTAAAATGGAAGAAAAATTGTGGTGGTTCTTATTCCATCATATATATGTCTATGTGCATTTATAATGACACAATAAGTGAATCCATGTTTATTTTAAAACCTCAAACAAAGAGTGGAAACTTTCTCTTTCCGCCTCCCCAAATTATGCTCCTTTAAAGTATTATTAGTGTTAGTTGGTCTTTACCTATTTGAATCTTTTTCCACTTTCTAGGTATATTTTGATTTTGCTTACATAAAAAAAAATTATTTTTGCCCGAGTTGGGTCTTTGTTGCTGTGCTTGGGCTTTTTCTAGTTGTGGTGAATGGAGGCTACTTTTCATTGCAGAGGCGGGCTTTTCATTGAGTTGTCTTCTCTTATTATGGAGCACAGACTTCAGTGGTTCTGGCACATGGGCTCTAGAGCATAGGCCCAGTAGTTGTGGCTCATGGGCTTAGTTATAATGTGGCTTGTGGGATCTTCCTGGACCAGGGATGGAACCCATGTCCCCTGCATTGGCAGGCAGATTATTAACCACTGGAACACCAAGGAAGCCCTGATTATGCTTACTTTTACATAAATAAAATCAAGTTCCCATTTTTCTGAAACTACTCTTTTCATTTATCAGTATATTTTAGATATTTTTATATATGGACATAAAATTTAAAATTACTATGTAGTATTCTATAATGTTGATATATTTATTTTGTGGATGTAGGTTTTTTACAATTTTTCATTATTCCATGCATTATTATTCATTTTAATTCCTCTCTGTATGTGTGCAAAAGTTTCACTAAGGTATTCACTAAGGTATACGTTTCACTAAGTGGAACTGCTAAATTGACAGATATTAACATTTTTAAAAGGGTGATGTTTAAATGAGAGTTATCATTTTATACTTTCATCAGTACTTTATAAAAGTCCCTCTTTTTCCTCCTCATTGTCAATTCTGGATGTTATCTGTCCTACCAATTTTTAAAAATCTAATGGATGAAAATGATTCTTAGTGTGTGCATTTCAATTTTCAATCCCTTCAGTTCAGTTCAGTTGCTCAGTTGTGTCCGACTCTTTGAGACCCCATGAATCACAGCACGCCAGGCCTCCCTGTCCATCACCAACTCCCGGAGTTCACTCACACTCACGTCCATCGAGTCAGTGATGCCATCCAGCCATCTCATCCTCGGTCATCCCCTTTTCCTCCTGCCCCCAATCCCTCCTAGCATCAGGGTTTTTTCCAATGAGTCTGCTCTTCGCATTAGGTGGCCAAAATATTGGAGTTTCAGCTTTAGCATCATTCCTTCCAAAGAAATCCCATGACTGATCCTCAGAATGGACTGGTTGGATCTCCTTGCAGTCCAAGGGACTCTCAAGAGTCTCCTCCAACACCACAGTTCAAAAGCATCAGTTCTTCAGTGCTCAACTTTCTTCACAGTCCAACTCTCACATCCATACATGACCACTGGAAAAACCATAGCCTTGACTAGACGGACCTTTGTTGGCAAAGTAATGTCTCTGCTTTTGAATATGCTATCTAGGTTGGTCATAACTTTTCTTCCAAGGAGTAAGTCTTTTAATTTCATGGCTGCAGTCACCATCTGTAGTGATTTTGTTACTGCTAAAATTATTTATTGAATCAATTTTGTATTTTTTCTGTGAATTGTTTGTTTTTACAATGGACCTATTTTCCTATTGGCATACATGTCATTTTAAAACAAGGTCTAAAGATACTATTTACAAAATCTATATGTCCATTATTTCTTAGTTTGTATATATCACATGTAACTTCATCAAATGAATACATGAAGACTCTTTTTTGCTCCATGTCTTGTAACAGTGTTCGAGATGTGTTCTCATCCTTCTCGATCCCCATTGGGAGGTTGGAGTCAGTCTCAGTTTGATGAAGGTGGGTGACCTGTCCCATGCTCACTTGGAAAGCAGGGTGATGGAAGGTCAGCTTGCATAGGCTACGTGCCTGTGTGCTAAGTTGCTTCAGTCATGTCTGACTCTTTGTGACCCTATGGAGTGTATCCCACCAGGCTCCTCTGTCCATGGGATTCTCCAGGCAAGAATACTGGAGTGGGTTGCCATTATTCCTCCAGGGGATCTTCCTGACCTAGGGATTGAAGCCAAGTCTCTTATGTCTCCTGCATTGCCAGGCAGGTTTTTTTTTTTTTTTTTTTTTTTACCACTAGTGCCACCTGGGAAGCCCTTGCATAGGTTGCTGAGATTCAAAGACTGACACACATTGGGTGTACCTTAGCAACAAATGAGTCAGGCAACAGAAGCCTAAATCACTCACCAAAATCTATGAACTTATGTGTGTATTTGTGCTTATTTTCCAGGAGTAAAATGAAAGCATATACAATCAAATCTGAGTCATCATTTTTACCAGGAATTGAACTTCGGCTGAACTTTGTGATCTGGCCAATTAGTTTGGTGCAGACTACAGGGTAGGTAGACTTTCAATGGAGGGCAAGTAGGGAAAAATAACAAAAATAAGCATGAAATCCAAAGATAATGGATCTAATTCTTTCCATTCACATCCATTATTGGGGGAAAGGACCTGCAGTATCCCCATTGAGCCTGAGCAGGGAGCTCTTTGTGAAGATATTTAGAGAGAGGCTCTGATGGGCAAGGCTGATGAGATGCTGCTGGGTCACTCTCCAGAGTGTCATGAATGACAGGAAAGTTCTGTAAAATGTTGTATCTTGCACCTCTAGCCAAGTGGAGTGCTGAAGACTTGGCATGGTATCCTTCAGCAAAGAGATCAAGCCTGGATTGTCTCAGGTAGGATAGTCACATGGACAGATTCAGAGGCCTGGGAAGCTGAGCTGACCTCTCTTGGAAAACCACCACTTCCTCCACTGTCTGCCATCTATCTATGACAGACTGGTTATGTAGAGTAGCTTCTAGTCACAATACACCTTCTTCTAGGTGTACCCCTGGGTTATCAGAGAAAATATAGGACTCCTAGTGAAATCTGAATTTCAAATAAACAATATTTTCTAGTAAACTGTGTCTCCAGTAATATATGGATATACTTATATTGAAAAAAAATTGTTTATATGAAATTTAAATTTACCTGGATATTTTAATCAGCTAAATTTGGCAACATTATGCCTAGCTTTCAATTTCATACAGTATCTTCTTTTGGCCTGCACCTTACAGCATTTAGAACCAGTGTAGAACGGAGAGTTATTTGCCAATATTATCATTCTGGATTCCTTAACAGAAGTTTGTGGAACTTATCATGTAAGCTTTGCCTGTGTTCTCTCTCATGGGGTGGGAACCATGAGAACACACCCTTGTCAGTGAGTCCTACAGGGTAGTTAGCAAACAAGTCTGGAGGAACTGTCTAGTGAGGGCAGGACAGATAATCACTACTTCATAACTGAGGACTCTGAGGTAGAACACATCAAGTCACTGAAATGTAAAGCCTTGCAAACTGCGAGAGTCATATAATCTAAAATGCAAGTAAGTTTTTGCCAATTTGCAGAGTTATCATTCCCATGCATGACCAGCAGCAAGAGGCTGACTGTCCACAATGCCTGGACACCCGTGTTCACAGTCAGGGGTGGGATCTCTGAAGAGCATGGCAGGGCTATGGCACCAAAGCCACCAGTAGCCTTATGATGCGAGAAAACACTGAATGTGGAAGTAGGTGATTTCTACTTGCTTAGAAACCCCATGAGCCAGATTTCAGATTTCCTTTTAACTGGCATGTTCCTCACTCAACTCAAGCTAAGACTACAGAACTTGAAGAGTTTAGGTTTCCAGACAAAAAGCCTTAGGCTGAGGTGGAGATTCTTACTGAAGTGGTTTGCTGTCAAGGGAAGGGAAGCAGCGAAGGGAAAAAAATGTAAGTAGAGAATGTGAGACTAGCTTTATCCTGATCCCAAAGGGGACTCTGGAGCTGAATTATATCACAGAACTTACCCAGCTTTGAAACTGGTAAGGTGAGAAGTTGAGGATAGGGGCAACCTTTTTATCTCTTATTAGGTGAATTGCTGAGAAGCAGTGATGAGGGTTGCTTAACATTCCAAGACCCGGGTCAATTCTTTGGCAAAAGGGACAGCTGTGAGTCATGAGTAAACAATATTCACAGCTGAATATGGGTACATTAGCCTGGTAAAGGGGACTTACATGGGCATCAACAGCATCTATACACCATAGTTTCCGTGGTTTATGTATGTTTTATGCTATAGGTTTTGCTGGCTCTATTTTAAGCAAATTCTCATTATTGCCAATATTGGACCTAACCTATCCTTGTCTTCTGGCTTGGCTTTACCTTAATTCAGTCAGATATCTTAATTTTCCTGCCAATAACATCAGGAGATTTTTTTATACATTAGTTGGATTCATGTACCTTTGAGTAAATGGGAAATTAGGGACCATTTCTGGAGAAGGCAATGGCATCCCATTCCAGTACTCTTGCCTGGAAAATCCTCCTCCATGGATGGAGGAGCCTGGTAGGCTGCAGTTCATGGGGTTGCTGAGGGTTGGACACAACTGAGCGACTTCACTTTCACTTTTCATTTTCATGCATTGGAGAAGGAAACGGCAACCCACTCCAGTGTTCTTGCCTAGAGAATCCCAGGGACGGAGGAGCCGTGTGGGCTGCCGTCTATGGGGTTGCACAAAGTCGGACACGACTGATGCAACTTAGCAGCAGCAGCAGCAAGGACCATTTCTAGACACCTATGTACGTTTATAACTCTTCTTTCCCATTCTTTTATAGTTCTTTCTTTCCCAGTGTAGTTAAGATCTGCTGTTACTTGTGTCTTAAATCATTCTTGTAGAAGAAAAGAATTATGCTTGTTAATAATTCTACTCAAAATCGCTAGATGTTTAAGCTTGCAAATAGATGAAGATGAATTTTTCACCAGAAGAATAACAAACATTGATAGTGTTTGTGTCCCTGTTAATATATTTAAGACATGAAGACAAGAATTAATTACAAAGCACAGCACTGGAAAAAAAATACTCTCAAAGTGAAGGGTGAGCAGAAATATCTGAATGAGGTTTCAGCGTCTGTATAAAGAACTAGTTTTGAAGAAAAAAATAATCTCTTTCAGAAAACTGAACAAAACAATAAAATATATCTAAAACCGTATATCTATGCTAAAACATGTATCAGTTTAATCAACCCTTTTTGAAAGTGCTATAAAATAAGCAAATGAATGTCTCAAAAAGTAATAGCCAGCTTGTAAGAAATATGCTTATATGTAAATACAGAAGTCAAATAATACAGGTGTCTGTTGTTGGTGGCCAAAGACATTTGGTTGATAATGTATAATACGATTAGGCACTTATAATCATCACATATCAGTAAGGACAGTAGACTGGTTCTAAGACACTCTTCTATGTGAACTGTTTTTGCTTTTCAAAGAGTCTGTATAGACTTTCTCCCCTATGAAAGGAGTAATCTCACCACTGCTTTTCTGCTTATTTGGTGCATTTCTCATGGAGATTGAATGAAGAGTGTTTTTCAAATATCATCGTTAATTGCTGGTAGTTTCGGGACTATGACGTGATGGTTCAGGCCTCTGTGGTAGGTAAGGGCAGGGCACGCTGATGAATACTTTTGACTGATATCGTCCTCAGTTGTATGACTCTACACAAGGTTTTATGTATATGTAATATTTAGTTATTTGGTGGTGACAGGTCTTGGTTGCACTGCGAACTTCTTAGTTGGGTCCTGTGGGCTCTAGCTCCCATCCAGGCCCCCTGCATTGGGAGTGCAGAGTCTTAGCCACTGGACTACCAAGAAGTCCCACTACATAGGATTTTAACCTCAGGTGAAACTATGGATTCCAGTGGTTTGTTCATTTTCTGGTCTTTATATACATAAAACAAAGTTTGTACCTTAATGTATATACCAAAAGGAAAAACAAACAAACAAACAATTGAACCGTTAGAGCATCAGACCATCAAGCCTCGGCAGGCTAGCTCATGGAAAGGGTCAAGTAAAATACAGACCACATGGGGCACTGATTGGACTTTTTAGGGCAGAGTGAAGGAGGCTTCTCCTAACCTGATGCTGCTTAACCTTGGCTGCATTTTGGAATCTCCTGCTGAGCTTTTCAGTGCTCTCCTTCCTGGGTCTCATCTCAAGACCTTAATTAAAATGGAGTGGGTGTGGCCCGAGGATGAGGATTTTTTTGTTTAACTCCTGAGTCTGTCTAATATATAGCTAAGGATATATATCCGAAGCAATGGGAGGGTTTGTGTGCATGTGCCAGAGATTGTCAGAGACTCAGCATTCCAGCAGGTAGTCATATGCTTAAGTTAATGGACCAAACAGAAGGGCAAGCTTCATTAAGCTCTGCTCTGAAGGCTGTCCTCTTAGTCNCTGCTGTCTGTGGGGTTGCACAGAGTCGGACAGGACTGATGTGATTTAGCAGCTAACAGCTAAGTCTTACTCAGATTCTTTTCCCATACAGGTTATTACATAATACTGAGTAGAGTTTCCTGTGCAATACAGTTGGACCTTGTTGATTATCTATTTTATATATAGAGTGTGTATATATTAATCCTAAACTCCTAATTTATCCCTTTCACTAACCTTTCACCTTTTGTAACTGTAAGTTTGATTTCTGAGTCTGTTTCCATTTCATAAGTAAGTTCATCTGTATTATTTTCTTAGATTCCACATATAAATGACATTATATTTGTCTTTTTCTGTCTAGCTGACTTCATGTAGTCTGATAATCTCTAGGTTCATTCATGTTGCTGCTAATGTCATTATTCCATTATTTTTTATGGTGGAGGAATATTGCATTGTGTGTATACATATCTTCTGTATCCACTCCTCTGTCGATGGACATTTAGGTTGTCTCCATGTCTCGGCTATTGCAAATAGTGTGTGCACTGGGGGTACATGTGTTCTTTCTAATTATGGTTTTCTCTATATATACGCCTTGGCACAATTCCTGGACCATATGGTAGTTCTATATTTAGTTTTTAAAGGAAACTCCATACTGCTCTCCATAGTGGTTGTATTGATTTAAATTCCCATCAATAGTGTAGGAGGGTTCACTTTTCTTTAAATTAAAAAAAAAAATTGTTTATTTTTTAACTGAAGGATAATTGCTTTACAGAATTTTGTTTTCTGTCAAACCTCAACATTTGACTTACAATGTTGTGTTAGTTTTTGATTCACAGCAAATTGAATCAGTTATACATATACTCACTCTTTTTTAGAGTCTTTTCTTAGATAGGTCATTGCAAAGTATTAAGCAGAATTTCCTGTGCTATACATTAGGTACTTATATATATGTAATAGTGTTTATACATCAATTTCAACCTCCTCTCTTCTCCCCCCAGTAACCACGTTTGTTTTTTACATACATGATTCTGTTTTTGTTTGTTAAAAACCCATATCATTTGTATTTTTTTTTTTTTTTTAGATTCCACATGTGATATATGATATTTATCTTTCTCTCAAGGGCTTACTTCACATAGTATGAAAATCTCTAGGTCCATCCATGATGCTGCAAAATGGCAGTACTTCATTCTTCTTATGGCTGAGTAATATTCCATTGTATACAAGAACCATATCATCAGTCAGTGGGCATTTTGGTTGCTTCCATGTCTTCAATATTGTAAATAGTGCTCCTGTGAACACTAGGGTGCATGTGTCTTGTCAAATTAGAGTTTTTTTCTAGATGTATGCACAGGAGTGGAACTGTTAGATCATATGTTTCTTAAAGAACCTCCATACTATTTTCTATAATGCTTGTGCCCATTTATACCCTCCAACAGTATATAGAAAAGTTTACTTTGCTCCACACCATCTCCAGCTTTTATTTTTTTTGGAGGCTTTTTGATGATGGCCATTCTGACTGTTGTGAGGTGACACCTTATTGTAGCTTTGATTCGCATTTCTCTGATAGTTAGTGATGCTGAGCATCTTTTCATGTGGTCTTGGCCATCTGTATGTCTTCTTTGGAGAAATATATATTTAGATATTTTGCTCATTTTTTGATTGGGTTGTTTTTCTGAATAAAATTGCTCATGTACTTTGGAGATTAATCTCCTGTGCGTCGCTTCAGTTGCAAACATTCTTTCCCTTTCTGTGGGTTGTCTTTCCATTTTGCTTATGGTTGCCTTTGCTGTGTGGAAGCTTTTAATCAGGGCCCGTCTGTTTATTTTTCTCTTTATTTTCATTAGGAGGTGGGTAAAAAAGGATGTTTCTGTCATTTATGTCAGAGATTGTTATGTTTTCCTCTTAAGAGTTTTATAGTTTCCAGCCTTACATTTAGATTTTTGACCTATTTTGACTTTATTTTTTGCATATGGTGTCCTAATTTCATTTTTTTTTTTTTTTACATGTAGCTGTTCAGTTTTCCCAGAACTACTTATGGAAGAGACTGTCTTTTCTTCATTGTATAGTCCTTTCTCCTTTGTTGTATATTAGTTGACCATAGGTGCATGGATTTATTTTGGACTTTCTATCCTATTCCATTGATCTTCCCTGTTTTTGTGCTAGTACTATACTGTATTTGTAGTGCGTAGTCAAGGAGTATTATAGTATTGTGTTATGATCTGAGGTCAAGGAGTTCCCCAGCTCCATTTCATCAATCACTTATAGTTTTCAGAGTACAGGGTTTTTGCCTCCTAGGGTAGGTTTGTTTCTAAGTATATTACTCTTATTTGTGATGTTAAATTGGATTGTTCCCTTGATTTGTCTTTTTGATATTTCATTGTTAGTGTATAGGAATGCAAGAGATTTCTGTGTTTTAATTTTGTATCCTGCAACTTTTACTAGAGTTCGTCAATGAATTTATTATTTTCTGGTGGCATCTTCAGGGTGTTCTATGTATAGCATCATGTCACTGGCAAACAGTGACAGTTTTACTTCTTCCTTTCCGATTTGAATTTCTTTTATTTCTTTTTCCCCTTTGACTGCCATGGCTAGGATTTCCAGAATTACATTGAATAAAAGAGGTGACAGTGGACATCTTTGCCTTTTCCTGATCTTAGAGGAAATGCTTTCAGCTTTTCACCATTGAGAATGGCGTTAGCTGTGGGTTTGTCATACACAGCCCTTATTATGTTGAGGCAGGTTCCCTTTATGCCTACTTTCTAGAGCGCTTTTATCATAAATGGGTGTAGAATTTTGTCAAAAGCATTTTCTGTGTCTAGTGAGATGATCATGTAGTTTTTATTCTTCAGTTTGTTGATGTGGTGTATCACACTGATTGATTTGCAGATACTGAAGAATCTTTGCATCATTGAATAAATCCCACTGGATCATAGTGTATGTTCCTTTTAATGTGTTGTTGGACTTAGTTTGTCAGTATTTTGTTGAGGATTTTTGCATTTATATTCATCAGTGATACTGGCCTGTAACTTAGTTTTTTTTTTGGTGGTATCTTTGTCTAGCTTTGGTATCAGGATGATGGTGGCCTCTTAGAATG
Organism: Neotragus moschatus; assembly: GCA_006410615.1. Classification (NCBI taxonomy): domain Eukaryota; kingdom Metazoa; phylum Chordata; class Mammalia; order Artiodactyla; family Bovidae; genus Neotragus; species Neotragus moschatus. The sequence goes on along the minus strand of SJYA01002426.1, from coordinate 562,957 downwards.
AACTTGGGAGTGTTCCTTCTTCTGCAGTTTTTTGGAATAGTGTCATAAGGATAGGTGATAATTCTTCTCTAAATGTTTGCTAATATTTGCCTGTGAAGCCCTCTGGTCTTGAGCTTTTGTTTGTGTGTTTGTCCCTATTTTCTATTTTGTCCTGCTTCAGTCTGAGCAGGCTGTGCCTTTCTGAAATATTTATTATTTTCTTCTAGGTTTGCATTTTATTGGCATGCAGTTCCTTGTTCTAATCCCTGATGAGCCATTGTATTTCTGTCGTGTCCAATGTAACTTCTTTTACATTTCTAACCTTATTGATTTGAACACTCTCCCTTTTTTCTTTTTCTTTAATTGGAGGATAATTGCTTTACAATATTGTGTTGTTTTCTGCCATACGTCAACATGGATCAGCCACAGGCATACGTGTCTCTTCCCCCTTGAACATTCCTCCACGCCATCCCACCCTTCTGGGTTGTCACGGAGCACCAGGTTTCATCTCCCTGCATCACACTGCAAATTCCCACTGGCAATCTACTTTCCATGTGGTAATATGTATGTTTCAGTGCTACTCTCTGCCCCCGCCTCTCCTTCCCCAGCTGTGTCCACAAGTCTGTTTTCTATGTCTCAACTGCTGCCCTGCAAATAGGTTCCTCAGTACCTTCTTTTAATATTTGATATTTGTTTTGCTCTTTCTGACTTACTTCACTCTGTATAATAGGCTCCAGGTTCATCTAGCTCATTTAAGACAGATTCAATTGTTCCTTTTTATAGCTGAGTAGTATTCCATTGTATATATGTACCACAGTGTCTTTATCCATTCTTCTGATGGACATCTAGGTTTCTAGGTTACTTCCATATCCTAGGTATTACAGTGTTGTGATAAACACTGGGGTACATGTGTCTTTTCCAGTTTTGGTTCTCTCAGGGTATATGCCCAGTAGTGGGACTGCTGAGTCATATGGTAGTTTTATTCCTAGTTTTTTTTAAGGACTCTCCATACTGTTCTCCATAGTGGCTGTATCAATTTACATTCCCACCAACATTGCAAGAGGGTTGGTTTCCTTTTCTCCCTACCCTCTCCAGCATTTATTGTCTGTGATTGTTTGATGCTAGCCATTCTGACTGGTATGAGGTGATACCTCATTGTAGTTTTGATTTGCTTTTCTCTAATAATAAGTGTATTGAGAATCTTTTCATGTGTTTATTAGCCATCTGTATATCTTTGGAGAAATGTCTGTTTAAATTTTCTGACCGCTTTGATTGGGTTATTTGTTTTTCTGGTATTCAATTGCATGAGCTGCTTGTATATTTTGGAGATTAACCCTTTATCAGTTGTTTCATTTGCTATTATTTTCTCCCATTTTGAGAATTGTATTTTTACCTTGTTTATAGTTTCCTTTGCTGTGCAAAAGCTTCATCCTTTTTCTTTTTTTCTCCTCTCTTTGTAAGTGTGTGGGTCTCTTTGGGTGTTCTCGGCTGTTGAGAGTTGTTTCACTGATAGTCTTGGGGTTTTGTCTTCTGTACTGTGTGTCATGTGAAGTCTAGGTGCTACTGTAATGGGTCAGGCCTCTCAACCTTTAACGAGTCGAGGTTTGAATCCAGAACTTTGGATCAGCAGAGAGCTCCTAAACCCATGTAACATTAATTGGTGAGAGCTCTCCCAAAGGCCTCTATCTCAGCACTAAGAGTAAGCTCCGCCCAAAGGCCAGCAAGCTCCAGTGCTGGATGCCTCATGCCAAACCTTTAGCAGAACAGGAATACATACAACTTGTCCATTAGCAGAAAGGCTGCTCAAAGTCAGACCAAGCCCATAGACACCCCAAAATGCGCTACGAGACATGGCGTTCCCCTTCAGAGAGCTAAGATCCAGCACCATCCACAACATAGGCATACATCCCCCCAGCCAGGAAACCTTCACAAGGCACTGATCCAATGCCACCCTTGGAGGGCAGACTCTGTACAGTTAAAAGGAACTATCACCTTCCAGCCTTAAGAAAGGAGACTGCAAACACTGAAACTAAACACAATGAAAAGACAGAGAAGCACTGCAGCAGATGAAGGAGCATGGTAAAAACCTTTCATTTTCTTGAGTCTGGCTAAAGGTTTATCAATGTGCATCTTCTCAAAGAACCAGGTTTTATTTTCATTGGTCTTTGCTATTATTTTCTTCATCTTCATCTACTTCTGCTTTGTTCTTTACAGTTTCTTTCCTATTAACTTTGGGTTTTGTTCTTCCTCTAGTTGCTTTAGGTGTAAGATTAGGTTGTTTGAGATTATCCTTGTTTGCCGAGGCAACATTGTATTGTTATAAACTTCCCTCTTAGGTCGTGGACTGTTGTGTTTCTGTTGTTATTTGTTTCCTGTTTTTTTTGAATTTCTTCAGTAATCCACTGTTTAGTATATATGTAGTTGTTTTTTAGGTACCCACCCCCCCACCTGTAATTGATTTCTAAATCCTATAGCACTGTCAGAAAAGATGCTTGATATGATTTCAGTTATCTGAAATTTACTGAGGTTTTATTTGTGGCCCAAGATATGATCTATCCTTGAGAATGTTCTGGATGTATTTGAGAAGAAAGTGTATTTGGCTGCTTTCAGTTGGAACATTCTATAAATATCATTAAGTCCATCTTGTCTAGTGTGTCATTTAAGGCCTATGTTTCCTTATTAATTTTCCATCTGAATGATCCATCCATTGATGTAAGTGTGGTGTTAAAGAGGCCCACTATTAGGGTACTTTTACTTCCACTCAGGGAATTCCCTTTATCATTTCTTTCATGTCAGAATTTGTGGCAGTGAATCACCTCAGCCTTTGTTTGTTTTCTGAAAGTGTTTATCCTTAATTTCTGAAAGATGTCTTTGTAAGATCTAGAGTTCTTGTTTGGTGATTTTTTTTTCTTTAACATTTTAATAAATTACTCCATTTTTTTCCTGGCCTAAAAAATTGCTGCTGAAAAATCTGCCTAATCTTGCAGAGGTTCCCATTTATTTTCAACGAATTGTCCATTGATTTATTCACAAATACTTATTGAATATCTGCTGAATATCCTACAGATTGCCAGGTGCTGGTGAATCGAAACAAATAAGGTTCCATCTTCTTGGAAATTTCTAGTGAGGAATACCATTAGTGATAACAATCATACAAAGGTGGGCATAATTACAAACTAAACCATGTACTATAATTAAAAAAAGCTTCTAGAGAAGTTTCTAATTCTTAGTGATGAGCAAGACTGTAAGTGACTTACCTATTTTCAATAAAATTTATACAATAGAAAGACATTTAAAACCTTTCAATGATTTTAAAGTTTGGTCATACTCAGAGTATAAATTGTAAAATTATGAGTCTCATTGAAACATAAAAACAGTAATTTAAAAATTGAACAGTCTGCTTTGACTTTATTTTTAAAGTTTGAGATAATTTGTATATCATAAAATATATCCTTTTAAAGTATACAGTGCAGATGTGGTATATTTACACAATGGAATATTACTCAGCTATATAAAGAATGAAATAATGCTGTTTGCAGGAACATGGATAACCTATGGATCATCATACTAACTGAAGTAAGCCAGACAAATACCATGCCACTTATATGTGGAATCCAGAAAAGGGACAAATGAACTTACATACAAAACAGAAATAGACTCACAGTTATAGGAAACAAAGTATGGTTACCAAAAAAGAAATGAGGGGGTTCCCTTTTATTTAGATCTCTTTTCCTTAGCTGCTTTCAAAATTTTTTAACTGTTGACAATTTAATTTTAATGTTCTCGAGGTGTAGCCCCGTTGTGGGAACTTTTGAACATTATGGATCTGTATGTCCATTTCTCTCCCCAGCTTTGGGAAGTTGTCATCCATTATTACTTTAAATACACTATCTGTCTCTTTCTCGTTTCCTTCTGGAATTCCCGTAATGTATATACCTTTTTTCATTTGGTTGTGTCCAAGAAGTTTCACAGGATTTCTGCATTCTTTTTTTT
>SJYA01002426.1:429182-556630 GCA_006410615.1 Neotragus moschatus | reverse complement strand
GTTTTTGATAACTCACTAAAGTTTAAGTGGATTATTCGGAACTATTTGTCTGACACTTCATATATCTCCACTTCTTCAGGGTCAGTTATTGGAGCTTTATTAGTTTTTTGGTGATGTCATGTTTACCCCATTTTTCATGGTCCTTGGTATCTGTCAATGTGCTATCATCTTCCAGACTTTACAATTCCACTGTGGCAGAGATAGTTGTTTTTTGTTTGTTTTTTTTTACCAGTCAGCTCATTTTGTCTTTCTAGATGAGTCCACAGTTAAATCTCTTGGACAGGTTGGGCCTGATATCATGGACTATCTTGGGGTGAGGCAACTGACTGAGCTCTGAGGTCAGAGTAGGGTGCCTGCTAGCTGAGGTGATTTGGATAGGACTGCTGGGTCGCTTCTCTGTCCAAGCGAAACTGAAGTATGGTTTCTGCAGTCACCTGGGTTCTCTGATGAGACTTACATAGACGATCGGGACTAGGTTCTGTGTGTAATAGTAGTCAGTGCTATGAGTTAGCTTATCTGCCTTGGCAGGACAGCAGAACTATCCCTAGGACCTGCATAGCTTCTTGTTTGAGGGCCCAAATCAGGCAAAGCTATGCACTGAATTCCCTGACCAGAGAAACCAACAGTTTTGCTCTGCAGATGGGGAAAGCCACAGGTTGTGCTAGTCTGTTCAATTTATCCTTTAAGCGGGTCTGCTTGGTGGACTAAGCAGCTTCCCATTGCTCTGGTTAGAACGTCTGGTTGGGTAGCTTGAAGCTCGATTTAGCAATGAACATGGCTATGAATTAGTTTTCTTGCTAGGGCGGTGTGGGGGAGCTGGATCCAAATCAGTAAGGCTCTTTGTGCTCCTGACTGAACTTGACCTGCACCCCAGGATCCCTGGCCAAATGGGGACACTGGCTTTGCTCTGTAAATAGTTAGCTCTGCCCGCTGGACTCTTTACTTGAACACTAGTGGGCCACCTGGCTTTCTAGGTGTTCTGGCCATGTGTTCTGGTCAGGTGAGGCTGGGAGCTGTACTCAGCAATGGAAAGTACTATACCATGCTGTCCTGCACTGTGCCAGGTTCCCGAGTCAGACTGTACCACCATCTTGGCTCTTCAGATGGCAAACGCTGCTCGGGATTACTACTTGAGCATTGCAGGTAGGGGCTTGATTTNGGTGTTCTGGTCAGGTGAGGCTGGGAGCTGTACTCAGCAATGGAAAGTACTATACCATGCTGTCCTGCACTGTGCCAGGTTCCCGAGTCAGACTGTACCACCATCTTGGCTCTTCAGATGGCAAACGCTGCTCGGGATTACTACTTGAGCATTGCAGGTAGGGGCTTGATTTGCCCAAGGTCTAAGTGTTGATGGAAGCCCTTTCCTCCCCCTTTGTCGCAATTAGATTCCCAGCGTTCAAGCCCTTCAGATCCCCCTATAACCCCCATGGGAGGACACTACCAGCATAGGGCCTCCCTAGAAGTGACCCAATTCCTGGGGGAGGGGGATGTTTACCCTGGCTGCTCTTTCCCCTCTNCCTGCTAGCTGAGGTGATTTGGATAGGACTGCTGGGTCGCTTCTCTGTCCAAGCGAAACTGAAGTATGGTTTCTGCAGTCACCTGGGTTCTCTGATGAGACTTACGTAGACGATCGGGACTAGGTTCTGTGTGTAATAGTAGTCAGTGCTATGAGTTAGCTTATCTGCCCTGGCAGGACAGCAGAACTATCCCTAGGACCTGCATAGCTTCTTGTTTGAGGGTCCAAATCAGGCAAAGCTATGCACTGAATTCCCTGACCAGAGAAACCAACAGTTTTGCTCTGCATATGGGGAAAGCCACAGGTTGTGCTAGTCTGTTCAATTTATCCTTTAAGCGAGTCTGCTTGGTGGACTAAGCAGCTTCCCATTGCTCTGGTTAGAACATCTGGTTGGGTAGCTTGAAGCTCGATTTAGCAATGAAAATGGCTATGAATTAGTTTTCTTGCTAGGGCAGTGTGGGGGAGCTGGATCCAAATCAGTAAGGCTCTTTGTGCTCCTGACTGAACTTGACCTGCACCCCAGGATCCCTGGCCGAATGGGGACAAGATGTGTATAAGAGACAGGGCATACATCCCCCCAGCCAGGAAACCTTCACAAGGCACTGATCCAATGCCACCCATGGAGGGCAGACTCTGTACAGTTAAAAGGAACTATCACCTTCCAGCCTTAAGAAAGGAGACTGCAAACACTGAAACTAAACACAATGAAAAGACAGAGAAGCACTGCAGCAGATGAAGGAGCATGGTAAAAACCTTTCATTTTCTTGAGTCTGGCTAAAGGTTTATCAATGTGCANGGTGTTCTGGTCAGGTGAGGCTGGGAGCTGTACTCAGCAATGGAAAGTACTATACCATGCTGTCCTGCACTGTGCCAGGTTCCCGAGTCAGACTGTACCACCATCTTGGCTCTTCAGATGGCAAACGCTGCTCAGGATTATTACTTGAGCATTGCAGGTAGGGACTTGATTTGCCAAGGTCTAAGTGTTGATGGAAGCCCTTTCCTCCCCCTTTGTCACAATTAGATTCCCAGCGTTCAAGCCCTTCAGATCCCCTTATAACCCCCATGGGAGGACACTACCAGCGCAGGGCCTCCCTAGAAGTGACCCAATTCCTGGGGGAGGGGGATGTTTACCCTGGCTGCTCTTTCCCCTCTGGAGGAACCATGGACTCAGGGACAGCCATTCAGTGTGACTCTCTTCTAGCCTGAGGAGGGGCAGTGCGGTCCGCACGCAGCTGCTTCTCTTACCTCCTCGTGCAACTTGTCTTGGTCTCGGTGGTGCAGAGGTACTTCATCCTCACTCCTGTGTGCTAGGATTGTCTCATTAATGTTGTCTACAAAGTTGTTAGCTGTTGTTCTTGTGATGGGGAGCAAAGTCGGGAGTGGCTTATGTCACAGTCTTGATGATATGACTCTCTAGAAGCATTTCTTTACACATTCTTTTGGGAACCCAGGCTGATGGCAGCTCTACCATCTTCAGCAGAGATTCCCAGTGTCACCTTGGGACTTAACATTATTCAGCTTGATTTTGAGGGAAAATCAGGATTATAGGATCTTATAAGAGGTTTTTATGGCCAGGTCTAGAATTTTAAGAACTTAGGCCCACATTCCATTGGTAAGAACCCAGTCACATGGACATAAGATGTTTAGGAAGACTGGAAAATACATTGTCTTCTCAGACAGTTGCCATCAGCATGAACTGTATACAAAAATTTAGGAAAAAAATTTGGGGGCAGATAATAGCCGTCTTTGCCACAGGAGATATAAAAATATATAAGCCTTATTCATGTTGTTTAGTATGTAGATATGGAGAAGGTGATGGCACCCCACTCCAGTACTCTTGCCTGGAAAATCCCATGGATGGAGCAGCCTGGTAGGCTGCGGTCCATGGGGTCACTAAGAGTCAGACACGACTGAGCGATTTTACTTTCACTTTTCACTTTCATGCATTGGAGAAGGAAATGGCAACCCACTCCAGTGTTCTTGCCGGGAGAATCCCAGGGACAGGGGAGCCTGGTGGGCTGCCATTTCTGGGATCACACAGAGTTGGACATGACTGAATCGACTTAGCAGCAACAGCAGCAGTATGTAGATAAAGAAAATATCTATTTACTAAGAGTTAGCCAATGACTATATTAGAAAGTCCACTTATGTAGCTTGTTCAAATATATTACACTCTGTCTGAAGAGAAGATTCCTTTACCTAAAGTAAATGATTTGAGTATTTACCTAGAAGCTAGAAAAAAGGTGGCAATGAAGAAAATTTTAGTATCTTCAGTAGTTCTAGTAAAGAACTTTTACTATACCAGTAAAGTATCTTATCCTCTTGACATGTATATATTTATAAGAAAATAGGTGCATCAGACTTGTATGATGGTGACAGTGTCCATCAAGATTACCCAGTAAGCCTTACCCTGATTGTGTGATTGCATATTTAACATAAAATCACCTAATAATCACGATTTCACACACAGTTTTTCTTAAAGAATAACAGTTTAAAAGATATCGGCTAACAAGTATTTTCTTTTACCTGGCTGTTTTATTTCTTGCTGTAAAACAATTAGCATTTTGATTAATACATTAATCTATTATGAGGTAAATTAGCATATGCTTTAGGGTTTTATAGCACTGATTTTCTCATCCAGTTGGGATAGTGAGGTAGATGAGAGGTTAAATCTGACTTTGTAAAATGAATAGTTAATATTGCAAAATATAGCATATATCCAGTGTCAAGTGGGACACTGTATTTTGAAGAATTACACAGGTTTACCCTTCCAATCAAGCTTCCCTGGTGGCTCAGACGGTAAGGAATCTGCCTGTAGTGTGAGAGAACTAGGTTCACTCCCTGGGTTGGGAAGATTCCCTGGAGAAGGGCATGGCAACCCACACCAGTATTCTTGCCTGAAGAATCCCATGGACAGAGGAGCCTGGCAGGCTATAGTCTATGGGGTCGCAAAGAGTCAGACACAACTGAACAACTGAGCACAGCACAGCACCCTTCCATTCAAACCAACTATGGTAGGATGCAGACCACCCTCTATTGAGCTTCCCCTGTATAGTTTATGGATCAAAGCAGCAAAGAATAGCACTGGACACATGCTGGTAGCTCAGTCTCAGAGAAAGAAGGAGAGAAAGGTGGCACCAAGCACAGTCAGCCCCACAAATGAGCAAGTCAGAGACCTCATCTTTTTGCCATGAAATAGAGAGGAATCTGATGGTAGAAAAACTACTGTGAGAAACTAATTTGATTGGGGGCAGGTGAAGAAAGCAGCACCATTAACATATTATAGATTTGAGTTAGTGTCCTAGAGCTAACCGATAACTGTATGTAAATTTTTTTTTAATTTGTAGGTCTGAAAACCAAGGTTTACGCTATAGAAAACAGTGAGTGTTTTCCAAGTGCTCAGGCATCATTTTCAAAGCCTATTTTTGTCTTATTGCTCCTTACCTTCAGCAGTTTCTAATATTTTTGGTGTCTTATATATTTATAATTAAGGGCTTCCCTGGTGGTTCAGATGGTAAAGAATCTGCCTGCAATGCAGAAGACCCATATTCGATCCCTGGATTGGGAAGATCCTGTGGAGAAGGGAATGGCAACACACTCCAGTATTATTGCCTGGAGAATTCCATGGACAGAGGAGCTTGGCAGGCTACAGCCCATGGGGACACACAGTAGGACACGACTGACCGACTAACACAAATATTTATAACACTCGATAACTCAATGTTCTCATTTTGTCCAACCACATTTATATGTCAAGATAGTCTTAACATATAAATAGATGCTCACTTTTTATATCAGAGTATTTGTGTATTTCCACAAGTTTAAATTGTACATCTGAATGAAAATAGGAAACAACTAAAAACATGTAAGATATTGTTTTATTAAGGGTGATTCCAAAGTGATATTGCCAATAAGAGATTTTTTAAGATAGCAAGAAAAAAATCAGTATCATGGCACACTGAAAGAGAGCACAGATTTTAAAGATCTATGACTGAGGGTTTACAGTTGAAAGGCAGATGTACTCAAGTAAAAGTTGAAGAAAATGATCTGATATGCCAGGGAAGCAAAACACTATTTCAGTAACACCAAAAATTTAGGCATTGATTAATGGAAAGAGATACTGAGGAAATATTTTTAGACCTTTTGCTTCTAAAAGATACCAGAAAAAACTTTCAGAAAGGAATAAAGTAAATTTGACATTGTGAAAATGGTATTTAGAAGTTGTATATTTAAATGTGCTCTCCTTTTCTTATGGAAGACTTATGCAATAGCAAATAGTTGCTAGTTCATTTAATTGCATAGTAAGAGGGTGTGAATATTGCTATGTCCAGAAATAATTTTTTCTTGCTTTAAACAATTTGGAGTTCTGTTTTTAAAGTGGGGTATAGTTGCTTTACAATGTTGTGTTAATTTCTGCTGTACAATGAAATGAATCAGCTACAGGTGTACACAGACCTCTACCCTCTCGGACCACCCTCCCACCTCCCTCCATCCCATCCGTGTGCTAAGTTGCTTCAGTCATGTTTGACTATGATCCTATGGAATGTAGCCTGCCAGGCTCCTCTGTCCATTGGGTTCTCCAGGTAAGTGTCCTGGAGTGGGTTGCCATTTCCTCTGCCAGGGGATCTTCCTGACCCAGGGATCAAACCTGTATCTCTTGCATCTCCTACACTGATAGGTGGATTCCTTACCACAATGCCACCTGGGAAACCCCCATCCCATCTACAAAGTACTGAGCTGATCTACCTGCGCTATACAGTAGATCCTCTCCCCACTATTTTAAACACTTTTCATAATTTTGTATTATGGCATGCATGTCACAACTGCATTTATTGCTGTGGAAGTGACATAGACCTTTTCCTGATGGTCAGGTAATTGATGCTTTAAGTGAAGTGTCAATGCAAAGCAAGAAGTTTACTTATGGTTTCATGGAAATACCAATTAAACTGTGATTTATTATATACAATCAAGTGAGTCAGATTAAATTTATAAAGTGAAATTCAGAAAAGATAAATTTGGTGGCCAAAATAAGAAAGAAAATTGTTGTTAAAGCAGTAGCCTGTTTATACTACTTTTCTTCTGAAACCCAGTAAAACATTATGGATAAAAGAAGGAAGGATAGTGTTGGAGCACCATCTCTATAGTCTCATGGTGATGAACCATAATGGAAAATAGAATATGAGTAGCATCCAGTTTTACAGCAAGGAATGGAACTGACTAAGCAGAAATCAACATGAACCATCGAACAAATACCCAAGTGCTACAAGCTTCACTGAGAAATAACATCTTCTGCCTTGGTGACTGCTGTCCTGAGGTTAGAATGCCAAAAACTGAATTCTCAGCAGTTTCTTCCTGAAGTTGTGATCCCAGATCAATATCTATCTACTCACCTTAACCATTGCTGAGCAAAACAGCTGTACCACATATCAATAGAATTATCTGCTTCACAAATGAAATGAAGGCAAAAAAAAAAGAATATATGCACAGATAACTATAGAAAAGGGAGGAGTGATAAACAATAATCAAAATTCAGATGAATAACTACTGATAAAGTAATTCTGCCCCAATAACAGAAAACATTTCACGCAGAATACATCTCCATATCCTCACATAAACTAAAGAAAAAAGAAATTCTAGTATATAAAGGAAATTGCTGCTGTTGCTAAGTCGCTTCAGTCGTGTCCAACTCTGTGTAACCCCAGAGACGGCAGCCCACCAGGCTCCCCTGTCCCTGGGATTCTCCAGGCAAGAACACTGGAGTGGGTTGCCATTTCCTTCTCCAGTGCGTGAAAGTGAAAGTGAAGTCGCTCAGTCGGGTCCGACTCTTTGCGACCCATGGACTGCAGCCTACCAGGCTCCTCTGTCCATGGGATTTTCCAGGCAAGAGCACTGGAGTGGGGTGCCATTGTCTTCTTTGCAGTAATGATTAAAAAAGATAGGCACATTGGCAGATAAGGTATAAATCATCAAAGCATAGAAAACAGAGAAATAAAACTACTATAGAAATGAAAACTACATTTGAACTAGAAAAGACAGAATACTATTGAAAACAGAGATAGGAATAAGGACAAACACAAGGAGTGTGTAAAACAGGAAAACAGATGAGTGGATTTCTAAAAGAGAATATTTTAAAAACTCAAAAGGAATGATAGATTTCCTGAAATAGGAGAATTGACTTTAGACCAAAAACGCAAAATTTGTTCCAGGAAAAGTTGATATAAAATAATGACACACATATACTGATAACATTATTGAGCTTGAAGGATTAAGAAAGAAACCTATGGTATTCAGACAGGAAAAAAAAAAATGGTTGTCGTAAAGAAGCAGCACAAAATAACTGGCTCCAGTATTCTTCTTAGCAAATTTTATGTAAGCCAACAGTTGACTGTTCCTAAAAATTTTTATAATACTCATATTTTTACTTGTTTGACGTAGAAATGGAAGTTCTGGTTCAGGATGACAGCGTAGAAAGATCCTGAACTCACCTCCTTCTACAGACACACTGAATCCATGCTACATATGGAACAACATTTTTGGAAGAACATAAAGTGAACAAAGCAGCTGAGCAGCTCTTGCATATCAGGTGAGTAAGAAAGAAAATACTTTAAAGTGGCTAGGAGAGGCTGAGATGCAAACTCACCATCAGGAGAGGACACAAAACCCACCTTCTGCCTGAGGAGCAAAAGGTGTGAACTTCACACTGAACACCCCAGCTTTTAAGACTTCTACCCGAGAGCACATCGAAACATCTAGTTTTGAAGGTTAACAAGGATTGCATCCATGAGAAGCAGAGGGCTAGAGTGAATAGAAAGTTCCTTAAAGGGCTCTCAAACTCACCTGTCCCGAAGCCCAGCACAGAGGCAGCCAACTGAAATGCTCCCAGACTTTCTGTGAAAGAGGTTATTTGCTTCTAGCATTGAAATGAGGGCCAGGCCTCTAAGTCACACACATTTAAGAACCTACTGAAAACTCTTGGGGGATAAAGTCTGGCAGACATCATTTTTACAGTCTTCCTCATACTTTGGAGGAATATACTCCATTGGAATATACTCCAATACTCCACAAAGAGCTCATAACCCTTATTGGTACCATGATTTTTGTGGCTGTGCCCAAGGGATACTCCTATGTCACTTGACTCTTGTGGCCACAGGGGCTTATATTCTCAAGCCCCACAAGCCTGCAACAACTATAAAACTCCTAGAAGAAAACATAGGCAGTAAGCTTTTTATGTTGGTCATGTTGATAATTTTTGAATGACACCAAAAGTACAAATGTGAAATGCCAGGCTGGATGAAGCACAAGCTGGAATCAAGATTGCAGGAGAAATATCAATAACCTCAGACATACGGATGATGCCACCCTTATGGCAGAAATTGAAGAGGAACTAAAGAGCCTCTTGATGAAAGGGAAAGAGGAGAGTGAAAAAGTTAGCTTAAAATTCAACAGTCAGAAAACTAAGATCATGGGTCCCATACTTTCATGGCAAATAAGTGGGGAAAAAGTGACAGACTTTATTTGTGGGGCTTCAAAATTACAGCAAATGATTACTGCAGCCATGAAATTAAAAGATGCTTGCTCCTTGGAGGAAAAACTATGACCAACCTAGACAGCATATTGAAGAGCAGAGACATTACTTTGCCAATAAAGGTCTGTCTGGTCAAAGCTATTGTTTTTCCAGTAGTCATGTATGGATGTGAGAGTTGGACTATAAAGAAAGCTGAGTGTGGAAGAATTGGTGTTTTTGAACTGTGGTGTTGGAGAAGACTCTTGAGTCCCTTGGACTTAAGGAGATCCAACCAGCCTATACTAAAGGATATCAGTCCTGAATATTCATTGGAAGGACTGATGCTGAAGCTGAAATTCCAATACTTTAGCCACCTGATGTGAAGAACCAACTCATTGGGAAAGACTGATGCTGGGAAAGATTGAAGGCAGGAGGAGAAGGGGACGACAGAGGATGAGATGGTTGGATGGCATCACCAACTCAATGGATATGAGCTTGAGCAAGCTCCAAGAGTTGGTGATGGACAGGGAAATCTGGCATGCTGCAGTCCATGGGATTGCAAAAAGTCGGACATGACTGAGTGACTGAACTGAAAAGTACAAATAAACAACTGAGACTACAGCAAAAGATATGATCAACTTAATCAAAAGACCTACTGAATGATGAAAAATATTTGCAAATTATATATATGCAAGACATATATAAAATTCATATAATTCAATAACAAAGAGACCATCCATTAAAAATAGGCAGAGCATCGAAACAGATATTTTTCCAAAGACATACAGATGGCCAACAGGTACATGAAAAGATGTTCAACATCACTAATCATCAGGGAAATAAGAATCAAGACCAAAATGAAGTAACAAGTGTTAGCAAGGACGTGAGAAAAAAGGAACTCTTGTGCTTTGTTTGTGGGATGTATATTGGTACAGCCACTATGGAAAACTATATGAGCTTCCTCAAAAAATTAAATGTAGAACTACCATCTAATTCAGCAGTTTCACCTCTGCGTGTTTATCCTAACAAAACAAAAAGCAATATCAAAATATATCTGTACTCCCAATTCACTAAAGTATAATTACCATGGCTAAGATAGGGCAGCATCCTAAGTTTCCATTGATGGATGAATGAGTGAAGAAAGTATATTGAGATAGATAGTTACACATACACACAATAGGATATTATTCAGTCTTAAGGAGAAAATCTTGTCATAACAACATGGATGGATCCTAGGGCATTATGCTAACTGAAATAAGTCAGAGAGAGGCAAATACCATAAGACTTATTTACAATAGAATCTAAAGAACCCCACTAAACACACAACCAAACCATGCTCATGGTTTTCAGAGAACAGATTGGTGCTTTCTAGCTGTGGGGTGGTTAAAGAAGATCAGAAACTTCCAGTTATAAAATAAGTCACGGAGCCATAATGTACAGTATGGTGACTATGGTTGATAATATTGTGTTGCATATTTGAAAGTGCTAAGAGTAAATATTTAATGTGTACATCACAAGAAAAACATTTAACTTCATAATAAGATAAATATTACCTATACTTATTATGGTGATCATTTCTATATGTAAATATTGATTTATTAGGTTGTATACCTGAAACTAATGTGTTATATTTCAATTATATCTCAGTTTAAAATAGTTAACTATTTTAAAAACCATGAACATAAAGTCTAAGGATTCTCGAGGCAAGAATACTGGAGTGGGTAGCCATTCACTTTCTCCAGGGGATCTTCCCGACCCAGGAATTGAACCTGGGTCTCCCACATTGCAGCAAATTCTTCACCATCTGAGCCACCAGGGCAGCCCAAGTATCAATATATACACTTAACAAATAGAGACATGAATAAACCTCTCTTGATTAAGAAAAATTACTTGATATTCAATCAACTAGGAGATAAATTAGCTTACACAAATTAGGAATGATGAACCATGATTTAAAAAATATTGGTTCTTTATATAAACATAAAAGTAAACCTAGTACAACTTTGGGGATTCCTGATAGAGAAATCGCAGTGCAGTTTAAGCCTTTGTATTGGGAGAATCTCTCAAAATATCCTTCCCTCCTCCTCAACATTCAGTGAGTCATAGAAGAGGCAAGAGTTCATCTATGCTGTGTAAGAGCCAATAATATCTTTTACTATACTTAGTGGCTATTTAAACAAATCTTTCTGTAATTCTTAAAGAATAAGAAATCTCTCCTTGCATTCTTTGTTCATGTGTAACATTACCTGTGAAATGGAGATTTCTTGATTTTCTTAACACAATGCCTCTATGCGATCTATTTTAACTTCCATTACTTTATATCTGTATATCCTAATCCTTTTTTGTGTATCATAGATTTTTTTCCAAAGAATCACTTCTTTTCCTACATGTCACCAATAAGTTCTTCAAAGTTTCTAAAATTTCAGGGACTATATGTGAGGCAGGTGCTAAACTTAGTTCAGTTTAATCATATAGACAACAAAATCTTTAGCGAACTAATTCACAGTGGCTCTTTCTATTGGTAAACCACAAGAAAGAAAGAAAATAGCAGTTTTACAGCTCATTCATCCTGAAGTATTTGTGGAGAATCCTAATTATTAGTGACAATTTGATGTCTGGCAACTTATGTAATCTGTGCCTCTTTATTTGCTAAAAATTAAGTCATGAAAATGCTATCAGTAAAATTTTTAAAAGGACATTAACTCACAGAATTATTACTATGATTAAATGATACAATGAGATATCCCTCAACTTAGGGATTTATCAAATGCTCAGTAATTATTCAGTTTTCCTCTCTTAGAGAATTGGCCCACACAATGCATTCACATAAAGCAGCCCTACTCTCTACAAGGTGCAAAGCCAAGCAAACATCATAACACTCCCAGAACAAGATGTTTCCAGCCAGAAATCATTTTGGGGAATATAGAACTGTAGATCCTCTTTCCTTTCATGTCTAAGAAATGTAGCTTGGATGGGTCTACCTTCCACAGAGTGACTTTTTGCCCTTGGCTCCATCTTCCCGCTTGTCTAAATCCTACTTTCTGCCAATTCTATTTCAGGATTGACATGATTCCAGGTACTACTGCTGCCAATTCTACAACATCTTGCCTGCTTGCCATCACAGGATTGGAAGGACAGTTTATAAGAAAGAGAAAGCTTTAATGCCTGCTGGGGCAATAAGTCAGCTCCTGTGGTCACCTGGGCTTTTCACTTTCTCTGTGTTGGATCTGACTCTCCTTTTATATTCCGCTGTCTTCGATTTGGAACACAGAGCTTCTGAGATGAATATCATGAACCTTCTCTGATATTTTATTGCCCAGAGTACTTTTTCCATTATATGAATGCTCACAGCCTGTCATTTATCAAACACTGAGGAAGCAAAAATTAATTATTAAGTGTGACACTAATTATTAGGGTTGTTGCTCCTCTGTGCATGGTATGTCTTAGGCAAGAATACTGGAGTGGGTTGCCATTTCCTCTTCCAAGGATCTTCCTGACTCAAGGATTGAACCCACATCTCTGGCATCTCCTCCTTGGCAAGCAGATTCTTTACCACTGCTCCACCTCTGAAGCCCAATTATTAGGGATCGAAGGATAAAGATGGTTTCTTAAACTATCTTCAAACTCATCAGCTAATAAGATAATCTTCAGTAATCTTTTCTGATATCCCTGAGAGAACAGAGATCCAAGACCACAGATTCCTCTTCTCTCCTGGCCCACTGCTGTACCAGATTTCTTAGCATAGGCGGTCAGGGGATGTTGTATGCAAAGAGCTTCAACAAAGTAACAATAAAAACAGCAACTGACTGTTTTTTTAAGAGTGTAAAACAGCAGGAGAGTTTTACATGTATTCATTCATTTCTTTGCAAAGCAACCATAGAAGTGTGATACCATTTATATCTGTCTTAGGAAATGAAAGCACAAGGAAATTAACCCAGGCTACAAAGTTAGTAAATTACAGCTATAGTTTGAACTAATAAAATAAAAATTTGTATTCTATATCAAGCCAAGGAAAGTTTAAACATAAAACATCTTCTCAGTCCTCTGGCCTCATCTCTCCCATCTACTGGGCAGTGTGTATCTGCATTCTGGATCAACCAAACCGCCCCATCAGCAGAAATACCTGTTCAACTACGAAGAACATTCTCCAGGCATCAACAAGACAATTCCTTAGGAGATAATCTGCCTTCTTAATCTTGAAAGCAGCAATCCGCAACATTTTTGGCACCAGGGACTGATTTTGTGGAAGACAATACTTTTTTCCATGGACCAGGGGTGGGGGGTTTGTTGCAGGATGATTCAAGAACATTATATTTATTGTGTACTTTATTTCTAATCTCATGCCATTGCTGAGCTGATAGAAGGTACTAGTCCACAACCCAGATATTGGGGACCTCTTCTGTAAGGGACCACAATGACCTATAACCCACCATTCATTTTGTACTTGCAGACCTGGATTCTACAAATTATCTGCATGATTTAATGTACAGCTGTCTGTCTCAAAACATGTATAACTGTGTTTTGAACTCCCATGAGTGGAACAGTTCTCAGAGCTTTTTGAGATGTTCCCAGGTTATAATCCTCAACTCGGCTTGAATAAAGTTTTATATTTCTTTCTTAGATAGACTGATTTTTTTCATCAAAAGAACTCAACTCTCTAATACTAGAAAAATCACACACACACACAAGATCTTTAGTAATAAACATATGTAGAGATCACTAGCCTTTTGGAATACTGGAATATTATTCTACTAAATCACTGCATTGCTATACCAATATTCTGAGATTCAAGTGCTATAAATTGTAATACAGCCATTCCAACTAAATATATATGGGCTTTGATTTCAGTGAATCTTTATATAGCATAAATATTTCCTTGACACAAATTAAAAGACAAATAGCGCACAAAGACTGACACACAGCATGCATACCCTCGACACTCACTGAATAATTTACCTAAGTTTATACATTTTGTTGTCTCAATTAGATTACTCTTTTATAGGCTTTTTCCTGACATTTAGCCTTTCTCCAATCAAATATCAGACTTTACAAAATAATTGAATTTCTTAAAATACTTGATGGTGCTGTCAGTTTAGGTACAATTTGTTAATCCTGTGAGTATGAATTTTGTTCTAGTAACCAATATGACCAATGCAATGCCAAAGAATGCACAAACTACTGCACAATTGTACTCATTTCACACGCTAGCAAAATAATGCTCAAAATTCTCCAAGCCAGGCTTCAACAGTACGTGAACCATGAACTTCCAGATNATTTGGAAAACTCAGCATTGGCCGCAGGACTGGAGAAGGTCAGTTTTCATTCCAATCCCTAAGAAAGGCTAATGCCAAAGAATGCTCAAACTACTGCACAATTGCACTCATCTCACACGCTAGCAAACTAATGCTCAAAATTCTCCAAGCCAGGCTTCAGCAGTACGTGAGCCATGAACTTCCAGATGTTCAAGTTGGATTTAAAAACGGCAGAGGAACCAGAGATCAAATTGCCCACATCTACTGGATCATCAAAAAAGCAAGAGAGTTCCATAGAAACATCTATTTCTGCTTTATTGACTATGGCAAAGCCTGTGACTCTGTGAATCACAAACTGTGGAAATTTCTTCAAGAGATAGGAATGCCGGACCATCTAACCTGCCTCTTGAGATCTGTGTGCAGGTCAAGAAGCAACAGTTAGTTAGAACTGGACATGGAACAACAGACAGGCNCTATTTCTGCTTTATTGACTATGGCAAAGCCTGTGACTCTGTGAATCACAAACTGTGGAAATTTCTTCAAGAGATAGGAATGCCGGACCATCTAACCTGCCTCTTGAGATCTGTGTGCAGGTCAAGAAGCAACAGTTAGTTAGAACTGGACATGGAACAACAGACAGGCTCCAAATAGGAAAAGGAGTACATCAATGCTGTATATTGTCACCCTGCTTATTTAACTTATATGCAGAGTACATCATGAGAAACACGGGGCTGGAGGAAGCACAGCTGGAATCAAGATTGCCAGGAGAAATATCAATAACCTCAGCTATGCAGATGACACCACCCTTATGGCAGAAAGCGAAGAAGAACTAAAGATCCTCTTGATAAAAATGAAAGATTAGAGTGAAAAGTTGGCTTAAAGCTCAACATTCAGAAAGCAAGGACCATGGCATCTGTTCCCATTATTTCATGGCAAATAGATGGAGAAATAGTGGAAACAGTGACAGACTTTATTTTTGGGGTCTCCAAAGCCACTGCAGATAGTGACTGTAGCCATGAAATTAAAAGATACTTACTCCTTGGAAGAAAAGTTATGACCAACCTAGACAGCATATTAAAATGCAGAGACATTACTTTGCCAACAAAGGTCTGTCTAGTCAAGGCTATGGTTTTACCAATAGTTATGTATGGATGTGAGAGTTGGAGTACAAAGAACCTTGAGCGCCAAGGAATTGATGCTTTTGAACTGTGGTGTTGGGAAGACTCTTGAGAGTTGCTTGGAGTGCAAAGAGACCCAACCAACCATCCTAAAGGAAATCAGTCCTGAATGTTCATTGGAAGGACTGATGCTGAAGCTGAAACTCCAATACTTTGGTCACCTGATGCAAAGAGCTGACTCATTTGAAAAGACCCTGATGCTGAGAAAGATTAAAGCCGAGATGAGAAGGGACCACAGAGAATGAGGTGGTTGGATGGCACCAGCGACTTAATGGACATGAGTTTGAGTAATCTCTGTGTTTGGTGATGGACAGGGAGCCCTGGTGTACTGCAGTCCATGGGGTCGCAAAGAGTCGTACATGAATGAGCATTTGAACTAAATTGAATTGAATGATCTAGTGGTTTTCCGTATATTTCAGTTTAAGTCTGAATTTGGCAATAAAGAGTTCATGATCTGAGCCATAGTCAGCTCCCTGTCTTGTTTTTGCTGACTGTATAGAGCTTCTCCATCTTTGGCTGCAAAGAATATAATCAATCTGATTTCGGTGTTGACCATCTGGTGATGTCCATGTGTAGAGTCTTCTCTTGTGTTGCTGGAAGAGGGTGTTTGCTATGACCAGTGCATTCTCTTGGGAAAACTCTATTAGCTTTTGCCCTGCTTCATTCTGTACTCCAAGGCCAAATTTGCTTGTCCAGGTTTTTCTTGACTTCTTGCTTTTGCATTCCAGTCTCCTATAATGAAAAGGACAGCTTTTTGGGGTGTTAGTTCTAGAAGGTCTTATAGGTCTTCATAGAACTGTTCAACTTCAGCTGCTTCAGTATTACTGGTCGGGGCATAGGCTTGGATTACCTGGTATTGAATGGTTTGCCTTGGAAACGAACAGAGATCATTCTGTCGTTTTTGAGACTGCATTCAAGTACTGCATTTTGGACTCTTTTGTTGACTATGATGGCTACTCCATTTCTTCTAAGGGATTCTTGCCCACAGTAGTAGATATCATGGTCATTTGAGTTAAATTCACTCATTCCACTCCATTTTAGTTCCCTGATTCCTAAAATGTTGACGTTCACTCTTGCCATCTCCTGTTTGACTTCCAATTTGCCTTGATTCATGGACCTAACATTCCAGGTTCCTACGCAATATTTACATAGGATATTTACACAGCATCAGACCTTGCTTCCATCGCCAGTCATATACATAACTAGTTGTTGTTTTTGCTTTGACTCCATTTCATCATTCTTCTGGAGTTATCTCTCCACTGATCTCCAGTAGCATCCTGGGCACCTACTTACCTGGGGTGTTCATCTTTCATTGTCCTATCTTTTTGCCTTTTCATACTGTTCATGGGGTTCTCAAGGCAAGAATACTGAAGTGGTTTGCCATTCTCTTCTCCTGTGGACCATGTTTTGTCAGAACTCTCCACCATGACCTGTCTGTCTTCGGTGGCCCTGCATGGCACAGCTCATAATTTCATTGAGTTAGACAAGGCTGTGGTCCATGTGATTAGATTGGTTAGTTTCCTGTAATTGTGGTTTTCATTCTGACTGCCCTCTGATGGAGAAGGATAAGAGGCTTATGGAAGCTTCCTGATGGGACAGACTGACTGAGGGGGTCAGTGAAGAAGAACTAAAGAGCCTCTTGATGAAAGTGAAAGAGGAGAGTGAAAAAGTTGGCTTAAAGTTCAACATTCAGAAAATGAAGATCATGGCATCTGGTCCCATCACTTCATGGGAAATAGATGGGGAAACAGTGGAAACAGTGACAGACCTTATTTTGGGGGGCTCCAAAATCACTGCAGATGTTGACTGCAGCCATGAAATTAAAAGATGCTTGCTCCTTGGAAGAAAAGTTATGACCAACCTAGACGGCATATTAAGAAAGGAGAGACATTACTTTGTCAGCAAAGGTCCATCTAGTCAAAGCTATGGTTTTTCCAGTAATCAGGTATGGATGTGAGAGTTGGACTATAAAGAAAGTTGAGTGCCCAAGAATTGATGCTTTTGAACTGTGGTGTTGGAGAAGACTCTTGAGAGCCCCTTGGACTGCAAGAAGAACTGGTGACTGCAACCAGTTCACCCCAAAGGAAATCAGTCCGGAATATTCATTGGAAGGACTGATACTGATGCTGAAACTTCAATATTTTGGCCACCCGATGCGAAGAGCTGACTCATTTGAAAAGATCCTGATGCTGGCAAAGATTGAGAGCAGGAGGCGAAAGGGACAACAGAGGATGAGACAGTTGGACGGCATCACCGACTCAGTGGACATGAGTCTGAGTAATCTCCAGGAGTTGGTGATGGACAGGGAGGCCTGGCGTGCTGCAGTCCATGGGGTCACAGAGTCAGACATGGCTGAGCAACTCAACTGAACTGAACTGAGGACTTCCTTGGTGGCTCAGATGGAAAAAAATCCACCCACAGTGCAAGAGACCTGGGTTCGTTCCCTGGGTTGGGAAGATCCCTTGGAGGAGGGCATGGCAACCCTCTCCAGTAATGCTTCACTAGCCGCATTTCAGCGCCACAGGTTGAAGCGATATCTTGGATGCATGTGTGCCTGCTAAGTCATGTCTGACTCTTTGTGACGCCATCGACTGTTGCCCACCAGGCTCCTCTGTCCATGGGATTTTCCAGGAAAGAGTACTCTAGTGGGCAGTCCATCCCCATCTCTTTCCTCTGCTTCAAGCCCTGACAGTCTCTTTCCTCTACTTCAAGTCCACACACACACACACACACACACACACGAAGAGAGAGTGGGACATATTAGTTTCTAAGGCTGCTATAACAAAGTGCCACGGACCAGGTAGCTTAAAACCATGGATATTTATTGTCTCACAGTTCTGGAGACTGTACATCTGAGACAGAGGTTCCGACAGGACTGTGTTTCTCCTGAAATCTGTAGAGAAGTCCTCACTTGCCTCTTTCTCGGTGCTGGTGGCTGGCCAGCCGTCTTTGGTGTTCTTGGCTTGCAGGCGCATGACTCCAATCTTTGCCTTTGCCATCAAACAGCCTTCTCCCTATGTGTTTCTTTCTTCACTTGGCTGTCTTCTTATAAGGACACTAGTTATTGGATTAGGGGTCCACCTACTCCAGTATGACCTCATTTGAACTTAATTACATGTGTAATTATCCTGTTGCCAAATAAGTTCATACTGTTGAGTACTTGAGCTTAGGAATTCAACATATCTTTTGAGGAGTCGGGGAATGAGCAACCATTAACAGATGGTAACCATGAGGAAAGCATACCAGAGAAACAAAAGACATTGCTTTGATTCCAGAATTTATTCCAAGGAGTCCTACTACAGTGGGGTAGAAGATCGAAGAATCTTTTTAAGTATGTTTCAGTTCAGTTCAGTCATTCAGTTGTGTCTGACTCTTTGCGACCCCATGAATCACAGCACGCCAGGCCTCCCTGTCCATCACCAACTCCCGGAGTTCACTCAGACTCACGTCCCACCTACTATTTGGTTAGCTATGGACTAACTGGGTTTGATTGACAAGCATATGCTATCATGAGTTAATGATATTAAAACAATTGAATGCCTTCATATAAAGACTGAATGGCCCTGGGTACAGGATAGCGGCCCTATCCTTTCTTGTAGTTTTCCCCAGCTATCCTGTTTGGAGGGAAATGAGGGTGTATAATTTTGATGAGTNTACTTTGCCAACAAAGGTCCATCTAGTCAAAGATATGGTTTTTCTAGTAGTCATGTATGGATGTGAGAGTTGGACTCTAAAGAAAGCTGAGCACTGAAGAATTGATACTTTTGAACTGTGATGTTGGAGAAGACTCTTGAGAGTCCCTTGGACTGCAAGGAGATCCACCTAGTCTATCCTAAAAGAAATCAGTCCTGAATATTCATTGGAAGGACTGATGCTGAAACTGAAACTCTAATGCTTTAGCTATCTGATGCAAAGAACTGACTCATTGGGAAAGACCCTGATGGTGGAAAAGATTGAAGGCAGGAGGAGAAGGGGATGACAGAGGATGAGATAGTTGGATGGCCTCACTGACTCAATGGACTGAGTCTGAGTAAACTCCAGGAGTTGGTGATGGACAGGGAGGCCTGGTGTGCTGCAGCCCATGTGGTCACAAAAGAGTCGGATGCGACTGAACTGAGTTGACCCAATATTATAATTTCAGATACATATATTTCACCTAATAAACTAGGAAGGAAAGAATTTCAAAACTCCGTTATCTTTAGCAGTGCAATGGAACAGTTTTCGAAGGTAATGGCTGCTGTTTTTAACCCAGGGATTATTTCAAAATACTGGACACAGGAAATTCCATGGACAGAGGAGCCTGGTGAACTACAGTACATGGGGTTGCAAAGAATCAACACAGTTGAGAGACTGAGCATTCATACACAGGTAAAAAGACCTTAGTATAATTTGTGAAGCAGATATTTATATTTTTATATGCTTCTATTACTAGAAACTTACATTTAAAGTGCTATAGGTTCCCACATATGGATAGCAGTAGCTATTGTAGCTGTTTTAAGAGCAATGTCAGCCTTTATAAGTTGCTTCTTATAGCCTTTTTCAGGGTTAATCAAAGTCGTCCAAAATCTATGGCCCAACAGATTGTGTATATTAGCCCTACAAAAACTTTTCAATATTGTGAATTGACTTGGATCCTAGCTAAATTCAAAGACCTGAATTTCCAAACTTTAGAAGAAACCAGAGCTATCTAAACTCCATTTTTTGTAATCTCTAGAAAATGCATAATGGTAGTTATCTTTTTTCTTCTGAAAGTCATTTCTTCATTTTCCTCCAATATTTATTAATGATCTTTTCATGCCCGCCTGATTTTGAGCAAGTTAAAAATCTTATCAGGTATAAAAAAGCTCATGTCCCTTTGACTTTTATCCCTGTAATGTGGAAGCATGGAACTTCAAATGTGAAAAATATCCGTGGATAACTGAGAATTTACAAAGCTATGGAAAATAAGATCCTTGAACTATAAAAATGACCTGAGCAAGTTAAGCCTTACCATCACCTATATGTTGACTGATAAATAACGATGAATGCTGGGGCAATCATGGCCAGATTTCAAGATAGCCATAGCAATCACTCAAGATACGTGGAAATTAAGTTATCAGATGACTCTGGTTGACACAGGTGTTCAAACCCATGTTTTAATAGTTTATCAGAATATTGGAATATCCTGGAAAAAATTTTAAACACCTAAAAAAATGTAGAACATACTAACAAAACCAAGTAGCTCAGAGGTTAAAGCGTCTGCCTGCAATCAGGAGACCCGGATTCGATTCCTGGGTCAGGAAGATCCCCTGGAGAAGGAAATGGCACCCCACTCCAGTATTCTTGCCTGGAGAATCCCATGGACAGAGGAGCCTGGTGGGCTACATTCCATGGGGTAACAAAAAGTCGGACATGACCGAGCGACTTCACTTTCACTTTCAGCAAAACCAAGAGGGAAAATAGAAACTAACAACTTTGATTTAAAAAGTACAGTGAAAAGGAGTCTTTAAAGGTTAGTATGCAACTGATTGCAGAAATATGCTTTGCATGTTCATACTTGCCAGAAAAGATTACATATGAGGTTTGCTGCTTGGTCTTTAAAATTTTACAAGTGGCCTGCTTTCTAAATGTGTAATTAGTTTGCAACTTATTCTGCCTTACTCCAAAGTTGAACGGTGAGGTTGAGTTTAGCTCAGATGTTAGCTATCACTTGCTTATATTGGAATTATCATGCTGTATGTTGGCAGAAATATAGATGTTTTGTAGCTTACACTTAAATGGCTCACTTTGTAAAATAGGAAAAATGAATGACCAGCAGATGTGACCTAAGCCTTAAAAAATCCTACTCAGCAGTCAACTTTAGCTACAAAATTTGACAAGCTTGGGCAATACTAGGTTTTAGACACTGTGTCTATAATTTGCACATAACTTATATAGTGTTATGAGCACAACTTTAAATATCGTAGCATACTAGCATCACACCTGAACACACTAATCATTAAAATCTCAAGAAATGGAAAGTGAAATTCAATGTGGGTTTTTGTTTTTCCTTAGCCTTACAAGTGTATAGAATTTTTTAATAAGCCACAGAAAAGTGACTTAAACACATTGAAAAATTCACTTTTTCAGGATATATAATTAATTCTTTAATATATTTCATTTAATAAATGGTTGGTATGGCTTCATTGCCCTTTAATAAGATAATGAGCCTTTTATGAATGTCTCCTCTGTTTTGTTTCTCATAAAAATAGTTCCTGAAGCATCTGCTGTCGACTTTATATCCAAGAGTCTGTCCTTTATGTAGAGTAATGAAGAGCCATCTGTCTCAGTCATTAGCACTGTGCTACCTAAGAATGAGACTCAAGATTTTCTTAGAGTTAGAAAATATCTATTTTACAGCTACTTTTTGGAATATATGATTATCTATTCTAAATGGGAAGACATAATTTTTGAGAAAAATTGTTAATTATCTTTTAGGTCTTAATATTCCCCCTATATTTTCTCAGGATAATGGGAGAGTTATAGGAAAGATGATTTTGAGAAAGAAAACCCTGTCTTTATGTAGCAAGGGTAATGAAATCTCATACTTGTTATATTTTTAAACATTTTAAACATTATCCTACTGTGGAATTTGGTAATCCCATATCAGCAAACACAAGTGTATGTTTTAGAATATATTTACCTATATAGAAGTAGCAAATGCATATGGAGGAGCTCCTATTTTGCAAAACGTATCCAATAATCTTAAAGATATGCCAAAGCAATGAGTCAGTTAAGAATACACTTGGGTGGTTGAGGATGCAGGACTCAAAGATGTTGCTATTTGAGAGAAACAGAACTGGACAGGAAGACCAGTTTGGTTCACTGGGGAAGTAGGGGCTCAATTATAGAAAAGCACCAAGCTATCAAAATTAGATTTGATGGACACACCTGAGCAAAATGGGTCCAGGTGCCCTATTGATACAATAAACAGAAGAGGTCATTTACATGGATACAACTCGGGGATTAATCCAGAAGATGGAGAATTAGTCACTCTAAGGAAGAATGAAAACTCAGGGAAGTCATTTAGTCTGGAGATTTGCCTGTTAACAAAGGATGTCAGGACCCACGGGTGAAAGGCCCAGGCTTTTAAGGAAGGAAGGTAATGGAGAAGTATTCTGACTACTGTAAGATAAGCCATTCTTCTCAAATACATTTAAAATTTGATTACCCTCTCACCCTTTGAATATTTTGCAAAGTTATCTCATGTTTTTAACTTGATCCAAGTTTTACTATGCATTTCTATGCTTATTTATCTACTTCAGCTTCATTGACTATATGAACATCTTTGACTGTGTGGATCACATCAGTCTGTGGAAAATTCTTAAAGAGACAGGAATATCAGACTACCTTACCTGCCTCCTGAGAAACCTGTATGCAGGTCAAGAAACAGAACCGGACATGGGACAACAGACTGATTCCAAATTGGGGTGGGGGTGGTGGGGGGGGATACATCAAGGGTGTATATTGTCATCCTTGTTATTTAATTGATATACAGACTATGTCATGAGAAATGCTGGGCTGGATAAAGCTCAAGCTGGAATCAAGATTGCCAGGAGAAATATCAACAACTTCAGATATGCAGATAACACCACCCTTATGGTAGAAAGCAAAGAGGAACTAAGGAGCCTCTTGGTGAAGGTGAATGAAGAGAGTGGAAAAAGCTGGCTTAAAACTCACCATTCAGAACACTAAGAAGACGGCATCTGATCCCATGACTTTATGGCAAGTAGATGGGGAAAAAAATGGAAACAGTGACAGATTTTGTTTTCTTGGGTCCAGAATCACTGTGGACGGTGACTGCAGCCATGAAATTAAAAGATGCTTACTTGCTCCTTGGAAGAAAAGCTATGAAAAACCTAGACAGTGTATTAAAAAGCAGAGATATCGCTTTGTCAATAAAGGTCCATCTAGCCAAAGTTGTTTTTCCAGTAGTCATGTATGGATGTGAGAGTTGGACCATAAAGAAGGCTGAGCATCAAAAAACTGATGCCATTGAACTCTGGTGCTGGAGAAGACTCTTGAGAGTCCCTTGGATGGCAAAGAGATCAAACCAGTCAGTCCTAAAGGAAATGAACCCTGGATATTCATTGAAGAACTGATGCTGAAGCTCCAATACTTTGGCCACCTGATATGAAGAGTCGATTCATTGGGAAAAAACCTGGGGATAGACACTGGGAAAGATTGAGGGCAAGAGAGGAAGGGAGCGGCAGAGGATGAGATGGTTAGATAACATTACTGACTCAATGGACATGAGTTTGAGCAAACTCCAGCAGATAGTGAAGGACACGACTTAGTGACTAAACAAAAGTACTTATTTATGTGCGTATCCAATGTCTTTTCCCTGTGTATTCTTTTAACTTGTTTATGTTGATTGAGGCATCCAAAAGATTTTAATTTTAATTATAAAATGTCAAATGTATTAACTGTTTCATTAATGGCTTATACTATCTTGATTTTTGCCAGTAGGTTCCTGCCCTGCTCTGCCCCGTATTCAGAAAAATTTTCTCCTATATTTTCTACATTGTTAATATTTTACTATAAATATCTAGGTTGAATTTTACTGCAATTATTTGTATATGTGCATGTGTGTGTGTACTGAAAAAAAATCCACTTTTTTAAATATCAAAAATCCATTATCCCAGAAAGTTTACTAAATGATTTAACTTCCCCCCTATAGATTTGGAAAGTCATCTCTATCATAAATTAAAACTTCATTCACTATTGGGAATATTTCTGACTCCTTAATCTGTTCCACTATGTCTTTGTTCTTTTATTGTCCTAAGTCCTTAGCTTTCATCTTTATTTCCCTTCTATTTCACATTTTAAAATGAATTCCTTCTTAGTTTTTAAATGACTGGATAAATGCTACGTAACCGTTGATCCAAATAGGATACTATATTTTTTAGCTTTTCTTGCACTATCTCCTAATCTTTTCTCTGGCTTAATTTCCTGTGGTTTCCTCTTTCTTAGTTCACATCTGTTAGACCTCTAGCTAATTTTGGATATTCTCTAACCTTTATGGAAATTGCCTCTCAATCAAATATGTCTCATATTTATATCTTTGTTATTCCACCTTGAGAGGGTAAAATAAAATAACAGATAAAGTTGCCAAGTGGAAAGAAAAGAGGGCAGAAGAGAATGAGGGCAAAAGTCATCATGTGTTAGGAATATTTTCAGCTACAAGTAAGAAACTAGTCAAATAAACCTGACATAAACCATATGGTCTTCTATTATTATCTTTAACAAACTAACAAACTGTTTGGAGTTAAGCATTCCCAGAGCCTTTTTTCTTTTTTTGAGACTCATTCAAGTTATCAAAGCCCATGTTCTTCCATCTTAGCCATTCTTTTGCATTGGTAGTTTACTCCCAAGGTCAGCCATAGCTCTAAGCATACTTACTTGGGATAGTCCTAAACAGGATACAAGGGTAGAAGGGCGGGCAGTAGAAAATATTGTCCTATAAACCAGTCAAGAAAGGGAAAAATGGCTGCCATATAGAACCCAATTATGTCTTCCCTGACATTCCGCATAATTTATTGAATATGAAATAGATGCACAAGTACTTTACATGTATGTACCAAGTAAATTTACTTAAAGGTTTTAAAGAAAAGAATTCTAAATCCTGACATCACTCACTGTATTGAAAAGTGGAATACTCAGGACAAGATGGCAGAGTAAAAAGACCCTGAGCTCCCCTCCCCTCATGAGCACACCAAAATCACAACTAACTGCTGAACTACCACTGAGAAAAAGGACTGGAATCTACCCTAAAAAGAAATTCTACAACCAATGACATAAAGAAACCATGAGATGTTAGGAGGGGTGCACTCGTGATATATTTAAATCCCATACCCCCTAGGTGGATGACCCACAAACTGGAGAATAATTGTATCATAGAAGTTTTCCAACAGGAGTGAAAGCTCTAGCCCCACACTGGGCTCTTCAATGTGGGCTAGGAGGAGGAGGCCCTAGAGCATTTGATTTTGATGCAAGTGAGACTTGATTGCTGGAGCTCCACAGACTGAGGGAAGCAGAGATTCAATTCGAGGGGGGCACACACAAGGTTATGTGCACACCAGAACCCAGGACAAAAGCAGTGACTCTACAGACACCTGGGCCAGAAGACCTACCTATTGGTCTTAAGAAGATCTCCTGGAGAGCAGGGGGTGACTGTGGCTCATGCTGGGGACATAAAAGCTGGTGGCAGACATATGGGGACCTGCATGACCTGCAGCTGGAGGCAGACATTTTGCATCCTTGGTGCAGAGACCTGACCCCACCCAACAGCCTATAAGTTTCAGAGCTGGGACACCTCAGGTCAAACAAACAACAGGTGGGAACTCAGCTCCACCCATTAACAGATGGGGGCGCTAAAATCTCCAGAGCCCACAGCTATCTCTAGACATGCCTCTTGACATGGCCTTTCCCCACAGAGGGCCAAGACCCAGCTCCACCCACCCATGGGCAGACACTGGCCCTCCCACCAGGAAGCCTGTACAAGCCTCTAGACAATCTGCATGACCAGACACTGAAGAAAGGAAACTATGGTCCTGCAGCTTGCAGAACTGAGTGTACAAACATAGATAAGAGCCTAGGCTGGGACCAGCTGATTTCTGATCCTTGGGTGATGAGAAGCGAGGGTACTGCTGGGACGCAAGGGGCAAGCCCTATAGAAGGCCACTTCACCATCGAGAAATGTAGCTAAGCTATTCAGTTCAGTTCAGTTGCTCAGTTGTGTCCAACTCTTTGTGACCCCATGAATCACAGCATGCCAGGCCTCCCTGTCCATCACCAACTCCCAAAGTTCACCCAAACTCATGTGCATCGAATCGATGATACCATCCAGCCATCTCATCCTTTGTCATCCACTTCTCCTCCTGCCCCCAATCCCTCCCAGCATCAGGGTCTTTTCAAATGAGTCAACTCTTTGCATGAGGTGGCCAAAGTATTAGAGTTTCAGCCTCAGCATCAGTCCTTCTAATGAACACCCAGGACTTGTCTCCTTTAGGTGGACTGGTTGGATCTCCTTGCAGTCCAAGGGACTCGCAAGAGTATTCTCCAACACCAAGTTCAAAAGCATCAATTCTTCAGTGCTCAGCTTTCTTCACAGTCCAAATATCACATCCATACATGACCACTGGAAAAACCATAGCCTTAACTAAACGGACCTTTGTTGGCAAAGTAATGTCTCTGCTTTTCAATATGCTATCTAGGTTGGTCATAACTTTCCTTCCAAGGAGTAAGCGTCTTTTAATTTCATGGCTTCAGTCACCATCTGCAGTGATTTTGGAGCCCCCAAAATAAAGTCTGACACTGTTTCCACTGTTTCCCATCTATTTCCCATGAAGTGATGGGACCAGATGCTATGATCTTAGTTTTCTGAATGTTAAGCTTTAAGCCAACTTTTTCACTCTCCTCTTTCACTTTTATCAAGAATGTATGGCAAAACCAATACAGTATTGTAAAGCAAAATAAAGTAAAAATAAAAATTAAAAAAAGAAGCTATTATAATTATACAAATACAAATAGAATTCTAAGCAAAATGAGATGGCCGAGGATACGCTGCAGGCAAAAGAACAAGATAAAACCCCAGAAGAATAACAACTAAGTGAGGTGAAAATGGGCAGTCTACCAAAGAAAGAATTCAGAGTAATGATCATAAAGATGATCCAATAACTTAGGAAAAGAATGGATGCACAGATTAAGAAGGTATAAGAAATCCTTAGCAAAGAGTTGAAGAATACAATAACTGGGAAAAAAAAAAAAAAAAGTAGAAGGAATCAATAGGATAAATGAGGCAGAAGAACAAACCAGTGAGCTGGAAGACAGAGTGGTGGAAATCACTGCCATGGAAAAGAATAAAGAAAAAAGAAAGAAATGAAATGAAGACAGTTTAAGAGATCTCTGGGACAATGTTGAATGCACCAACATTCACATTATAGGGGTCCTGGATGAGGAGAGAGAAAGAGGGCTTGAAAAAATATTTGAAGAGATAACAGCCAAAAATTTACCTAAAATGGGAAAGGAAATAGTCACCCAAGACCAGGAAGCACAGAGTCACATGTAGACTTAACCCAAGGAGGGATATGCCAAGACAAACAGTAATCAAATCGATAAAAATTAAAGATAAAAAATATTAAAATCAACAAGAGAAAGTGCAAATAACATACAAAAGAATCCCTATAAGACTATTAACTGATTTTTCAGCAGAAACTCTACAGGCAAGAAGGGAATCACTTGGTATATTTAAAATGATGAAAGGGAGAAATCGACAACCAAGAATACTCAGCCAGGTTCTCGTTCAGATTTGATGGAGAATGCAAAATCTTCACAGATAAGCAAAAATAATTCGGCACCATCAAACCAGCATTACAATAAATGCTAAAGGGACGTCTTTAGGTAGCAAAGCAAAGGCCAGAACTAGAAAAAAAGAATTACAAAATGGGAAAGCTCACTGGTAAAGGCAAACATACAATAAAGGTAGGAAATCATCTACAAAAATGTGAGCCAGCATCAAGAGAAGAGAGTACAAATGCAGGATTTTTGAAATGCATTTGAAATGAAGCGATCAGCAGCTTAAAATAATCATGTGTACATATAGACTGTTATATCAAAACCTCATGATAAATGCAACCAAAAAAACTGTAATAGATAAACACAAAAAGAAGAGGAAGGAATGGAGGAGGGAAGAGAGGAGAAAAAATTTATCGAGCTATATTCTCTTTTTTCCCCCAGAGTAAAATGTCTATAGAAAATGGTTTAAAATGATCTAAAAATATCTGTAAGAAAACACATTTTAAATAAAACTAGATTTCAGAAGAAAGATCCAAGAGAATTCAAAATATTTTTTTTTCCTGCAAGGAAGAGGACAGAATATGAAAAAAAATAAAGAAGGGAGAGTTGCTTTTATGTCAAATCAGTATGTTCCATTCTTCAATCAGGTGCATACTTTATTTGATCAAAACTTAAAACATTTCATTTATTTCTCCACAAAGTCTCCCACTAAGATAAAAGATAACTGCCATAATAATAGATCTTTTCCTACTCTTCCATCAGTGCAAACTCAGTCATGTCTGACTCTTTGTGACCCCGTGGACTATAGCCTGCCAGGCTCCTCTGTCCATGGGATTCTCCAGGCAAGAATACTGGAATGGGTTGCCATGCCTTTCTCCCAATCGATCTTCCCAACCCAGGGATTGGACCTGGATCTCCTGCACTGCAGGAAGATTCTTTACCATTTGAGCTACCCAGGAAGTTTCCTACTCAAGGTATATTAAAAAAAGAAATCTATCCATTTTAAAATCCATTCCTTCCTATTTCCGTTTCCTTGAAGCATTTAGTAATATCTTTGAAATTGTCACATCTTCAATTACACTATGATTCAGTGAGAACTCTGTATCAGTTGACTTTGAAGTAGACTCTATTATGTTCTCCAAACACTGATTTTGAAGTTAACTGGAAAATCTGTGGTGAAACACTGCTACCTTGATTGTTCTCTCTGTCATTTTCTTTTTTTGGCTCCCTAATTATAGGTCTCTCTTTATGTACATGTGCATACACACACACACACACACTTTAAGTGATATAAATCTTTAACTCGGTAATCTTTCTGATCTGCTATAGTTTCTTTAAAGCATTCACTGAAAATTAACTGGGTAATTGAACCTCCCTGGTGCTACTCATACATCTGCATATAACACCATACAGACACCTTTTAATGTCCTCAACAAAGTCACAGCTGTCCACAGGTTTCATCATATCAGAGTGCTCCCAAAGAACTATAGTTGTCAAATAAGACATTTAGTAGAATTTTCATGGTTTCTTCAACTGGCACCAAGGACTGACTCCTGAGGACAAAGAGGATCTATGTGCCTCAGTTCTAAAATGAATCTTAAAATCTGGGACTAGACAACCTCCTGTCTTTATAAAGAAGCTGAACTAGTCCAACCACAGTCAAGTGTTAGAGACTGGAACTCCTATTCTCTAGGAATGACCTTAAGGATCTTTCTCAGAGGCACAGGAACCCTTCACAATAGAGCCAGATTTTTATTTGCCACCTGGAGGTCATCAATGGCCAGAGAGTATTATCTAAAGATAGTGACAATGAACAGAAGCACCCTTCAATGTTCAGTTGAACTCAGATAGTTGCCCCTTCTGTCCCAGCCCCCTCTTATTACCAATGTAGCAGGAGAAGAGGGATCGCAGAGCAGTATAACCACCAGGCTCTTCAGCTCTAAGGAGACAGTGTGGGAAGAAGACTGACGGGCAGAGCAGGCTGGCTTTCAACAGCCTAGATGCTGCTGCCAGAGGCGGGAGAGTAGGGATGGGGAAGATGGACGACAGTTTAAACTGATCAGAGTCTTCAAAACCACAATATTTCAGAGTAGTTCATAAATAATGGACTCTACTCCAAAAAAAGAACATTGGCATTTAATTATCTACTATTTAGTATTCCTTCAGACAATTTAAGTTCTATGGTTTACATGGTTTCCTGGGATTGAGATGTCGAAACAAATACTATATTTTGAGCTGCTTTTATCAAGAATTAAGCATATTCCTAGAATATAGTTATACCATCATAGGCAATATACTTCTCCTAACTAGCCCTGCAGGTATTGACAGAGGAATATATGTATATATATATACATACACATACACACACATGTATATATGCTGCTAAGTCGCTTCAGTCGTGTCTGACTCCGTGCGACCCCAGAGACAGCAGCCCACCAGGCTCCCCCGTCCCTAGGATTCTCTAGGCAAGAACACTGAAGTGGGTTGCCATTTCCTTCTCCAATGCATGAAAGTGAAGAGTGAAAGTGAAGTCGGTCAGTTGTTTCTGACTCTTAGCGACCCCATGGACTATGGCTCACCAGCCTCTTCCGTCCATGGGATTTTCCAGGCAAGCGTGCTGGAGTGGGGTGTCATTGCCTTCTCCAATATGTATATAT
Organism: Neotragus moschatus; assembly: GCA_006410615.1. Lineage (NCBI taxonomy): Eukaryota > Metazoa > Chordata > Mammalia > Artiodactyla > Bovidae > Neotragus > Neotragus moschatus. Next base: position 526,208 of record SJYA01002426.1, on the reverse strand, counting down.
AATATGTATTTATATATAGTATATATAGTAATGGCTGCGTCTGAAACTACAAAAGTTTCTTTATTCTATTACTTCTGTGGTTAAATTTGAGGAGTCCCTGACCTCCTACTGAAGTCAGATTAAACTCCACTCACCATCTCCTAAATGGCAGAGCAATTGTTTCTGCTCCCAGAGCAGTTTGTGCTAGATCAGAGAGGCACATTTCATACATAATACTTAGGATTAAGTAATTGTAGTATAAGATTCTATCTGTTTGAAAGTCAGAAATAGTGTTAAAATATTCATTCCATCTATATATATGGTCTTAAAGATCTAAAAACACAAATTTTTTTTTAAAAAAGAATACAGCAATCCATTATTGGTTAAACATATGTGTTATGCAAAGCAGCTGTTTCCCTATAGAACATTTCATTTCTACCAATGTTATCTTCCTAACTCAGCTCATCTGTGGAATTTTGCAGTGCCTGAATTCTTGCTTTATTTCATGAGTATTTCACAGATTCTTTGTTAAATTTAACAATATCTATGGTGTGTTTCTGAAAATAAAGCTTTACAAGATTCAAGTTTTATGGTCGCCGAGTCTTTTCATTGGGATAACTAATCAATTATTTAACTTAACAGGAGCTATAATGGTAAAGTTATGTACTGTAATTTAAATTATCAAAGAAGAAAAGGAAAAATTAGAAGCTCAAAGTTCAACTAAGCTTTGGTGAGTTTCCCTTTAAAGCAGCATTTATTACTCTTATTGATAAATAATGGGCTCCACATGTAAATGCTGTATAATCCATTTCCATGCCTCACTTGATTCAAGTGCTCAACTCCCTAATTAGGCATCTGTTAAACAATGAAACTTTGTTTTCCTGCACATAATATCGGTCTCTACTAATGTAGCCTGAATAGCAACTTCTTTCTCAAGAGATTAATTTAATGCCTAAAGTGTCAGGAGGAAAGGTTCAGCGTTTACATTATATTAATTGTTAGCATATGAATATGACATTGTTATTACATACAGCTACATATTTTAAAATACAGTAATAATGGAAACCAAAACCCAACAATTTTGAACACAGGAAATACTGCATTAGTAGCATCAATGAGATATCATGAATCTCTATATGGTTTTCATGACTATCTTATATGCTATTATTTTAAAATAGACTTTTATTCTTTGCTTTGTCTATAAATATGAGTATACATATAACCAGTATTTTTATCTATATTCTAAGAGGATACCTTCTTGATTTTAGAATTCACAGTATTTAAAAATGTCTGTGTTACTTGGTCATTAGTTTCATAAGAAGAATGTTGTTTAAGAAAAGCCACCAAAAGGGAAAGAGAAGAGTTGTGAGCAATGTGGAACTCAGCTGTCAAAGTGGTCAATTAGGACAGCAAGCTAAACTAAAGGTAACAGACAAGCCTGTTGACTCACTGTCATAGCACTTCACGAGGCAAAAATAGATGCCAGTTTCCCAGGGTTCCATGTCTTCAGAGAACAGCAAGGCAAGGGTTCAGTGACACGTGCTGCAGACAGTCAGGAGGCATCAGCTAACTCACCATGGACCCCAGACAAACAACCCCTGTCTTTTTATCCACCTGAGGGGCTTGAGGAGGGAAGGGAGGTGACCTAAGTGTGAGCCAGTGAAGAAAGGTGTCTTAGTCAAGGTTTCCCACGATGGCAGAGACACCTAAATAGTACCTTGGACCACTTGCCCCAGTAAAGAGGATTCTGAATAGCAGCACCTAGGCCAAGAAGCGGGTATATGTCTGAGCATGGTTGGACTTGAGGAACCTCTAGTCCTTCACTTGACTCTTTTTGGAAAACATTCATGCGGGCTGCACAACAAATCTAATGAGGAGAGAACAGCTTCCCCCACGAGGCTGGCAAAACGAAGTCCTTGTGACTGCTGATAGTCGGGCCTGAAAGGTCACTCAGGGTACTCTGGCCTGGAGTCAGACTCCTCAAACCACCGTTGTCATCTTCAACAAATACACTCCGTACTTCTGAAGACCTGTAGCCTTCACAAAGTACAAAGCGGAAATTGTTTTTGCCATTTTTAACCATTAGAATTAAAGTTCAACTCTTCATTCAAATTTTCTACTTGTATAAGAAAAGAATGACATACTTTATATTGTTGAGTTTGGTATAAGCCTATTAAAATGTTATATAACTATAATTTCAGTGTTCATAGAATGACCAGACCTCAGATGTATGGCATATGGCATTTACAATGTGGATGAAATACTATCTCAGCCTCTGAATGACTGCTTTCTTGGACTGGAATTTATCACAGCAATGGCCCAGCTCCTCTAAAAGAAAAAAAAAAAAACAGTATATTTTTTAAGATACATCATTGTGAAGCAAAAAATATCAGCTACAATGATGCAGTTATATTACAGCAATAATGAGGAAAGCAGAATTACTGTTGAGCTGGAAGTCTTTGAAAGTAATAGTTAAATAGTTATTCATTACAGTGAACAGTACATGAGATGTAATAAACATGAAAATTTTACTGAAGTAATTTTCTCTTCATTATGGAAACATTTCTGACAATATTGAAAAGCAATGCAAAGGAAAAAAAAAACCTGTTTAGCTTTAAAGAATTGTTTGAGAAAGTAATGGGTAGAGAAGTTCTACTAGCTGAAAATCCAAACAATTATTTACCTACCAAGAAATCCCTGCATTTAATTAAATAGGACAACAACCAAAACCAAAGGTAACATACAAGCAAAGAGAAATGTTTAGGTTATACAGAGTAGTTGGGACAAAAAAAAAAAAAAAAAAGCAGAAAAATGAGTGTAGTTAAATTTTGGATGATGGAACCTGGGTCTCCTGCACTGCAGGGAGATTCTTTACCATCTGAGCCACCAGGGAAGCCCAAATACTGTAGTGGTTAGCCATTCCCTTCTCCATAGGGTCTGCCTGATCCAGGGACTGAACCCAGGTCTCTTGCATTGCAGTCAGATTCTTTACTGTCTGAGCCACCAGGAAAACCCTTCACATATACGTGTATGTATATACTCCACACATACACGTGAGCCCTAGTCCTTGAAAACATGTTAATAATTTTTAATTGAGTAATAAGATTGCTTTTATTTTTTAATTAGTTATAAGTCAGAGTCTCCTCTGACTTATCCAAAGATATAAATATAAAAGTACTAGCAAAACACTGAAAGTAAGTACTACAAAAATATACACACGCAAACATGCCATGAAAGGATATTATATACACTGTTTTATAGTTCCCTTTGTAAACCCACATGACATGGGGTGATGATATACACCCTATACATTTGGTTTGTTTAATTCCCAGCTGTCATTGGTTTGCCATCTGGCTTCTCACTTGACATAGACATTGACTTACAACAATCCTGATAGTTAAACTCACTGAACTAATAGATACATTGCAAATAGCATAAGAATAAAAGTACAAACGACTTGGGAATTACATAGAAATATTTAGAATGAATCTTAGAATAAGATAGTTGACAGAAAACTGAGTTGCAAAAACAATGCATTTTTCCTGATTAAAACTGAAAATTCAAATTTACTACATAGAAAACAATATAAACAGGATTGGAGTATCCTTGAACTGTCACAGGTTACATTTCTTTATATTTTTCTATTCAAAATAATTTGGTGGTGCTACGTAAAATTTTCAGTGTTTGTATCTTTAAGTAAATTCCTTCACACTTTATGAAATCATTTTGTTACTTATGGTTGTGTGATTTCAACAGAATCAGTATTTTAAAATTTTATTTTTTCAAATATATTTACCTACATGATATTTTGAATAGCAGCAAACACATTCATAAGATTGAATATGTCTTTATTCAGCATAACCAAATAAATATTGTCTTATCAAATGTAGTACAGATTCTCAAAAACAAAGACTCCAATTATAGCGAACCAAATCATATTCTTGTCTGTATTCCTGTTTCTGTTGCACTTAAACATTAACCATGTTAAAACGAAACTGACAGGGCTGTAACAATTTTTGTTGTTCTGCTAGCACATTTTTGATTTCCTAAACAGGTAAAAAGCATAGTGAATTACATGGATCCTCTTAATGCCAAGTCAAAGACAATTGCTTTTCAGTACCAAATTATCTTCTATATCTGAATTGAAAACTCAATATAAGCAAGCATAGCATTCTAAAAAAGATTGATAAAGCAAAATTCAATTAGTTAGATTTATCTCAGTTCCTTTTTCCTTGTGGCTAGGTCTTTATAAACTTCATAACTTGTGAAACTTAAAACTTTTATTACAGAGTAGTCATAATGTTACAGACTACTCTAAAATAAGAATACTGAGACAAGGTCAGGATTTTGATATAAAAACTGAAACTACTTCTGGTAGTTTTATTTTACAAAATAGCTGGACTAATTTAGCTATTTTACTGAGAATATTTTCATTTCTATTTCAGCTAGCTTATGTCCTATAAACATAATGAAAAGCCATGTGGTGGGGTAAATAAATGCCTGATTACAGGGTAGAAAAATAGGATTTGATAGTCAAATGATGATACAATCACATCTTCCTGTCTTTATTCCTGGAGATTTTTACCTTGATCTGGAAGTGTATACAACTACAACTTGCTTTCCAACTATGTATTCCTTCAGTATACCTTTGACCAATTTCATACATAATCTTAACATAAAATTCCAGGCTTGAAAACCTATGTAGAGTGATTGTGACTTTGGTGATATGGTGAAATAGATAATGTGGCTTCAATCTCTGACCCCAACCTACAAAAATTAACCCTGCTTCAAATGTGGGATAAAATTTAAGAGGCATTCTCACTGTAAGAAAGGGAAATCCTGAAGCAAAGAAACAAAATAGAACTCCAAGGTGGATTATAGGAAAATGAGCTGGCAGTGGGGCTGCAGAGAGAGCTTGGTTACTGCTCTTGGTAACCTAAGCAAGGATTTAGTACTGAGACTCCCAGGTAAAGCTGAGACACTCAGAGCCTCCATTCCTGTGAAGAAGCTGCACAAAGTCTGCCTAATTACACATGGGGATGATGAAGATAGTGTATCTACCTGGATGCTGACCTGAAACAGTGGATCTTTATCTACTGGGCTTCTGGTTTATGTGTGCTCAGTCACTTCAGTCATGGCCAACTCTTTGTGACCCCATGAACTGTAGCCCACTAGGCTCCCCTGTCCATAGGATTCTCCAGGCAAGATATTGGAGTAGTCTGCTATTTCCTCCTCCAAGTGATCTGCCTGACCCAGGGATCAAACCCAAGTCTCCTGCACCGGAGGTAGAGTCTTTACTGCTGAGCCACCAGGGAAGCCCTCTGGTTCAGTATATGGTAACCAAATGGTCCTGGAAACCTGACACTTAGAAACCTACACAAGGAAATAAGTGTTGACCCAGAAGATGGTTGTAGGCTTGGAGTTCTAGGCAAAAGCAAGTACAAAATCTCTTTGATCCTACAGGTTCCTTATAAATAAAAGCTCAGAAGTCAAGCTCACAATCCAACAACAACAACAAAAAAAAACAGTCAGACAAAAATCTTTCATGTAAGAGAGTTATAGCCATGCCAAGCCAGTTGAATAGAACCTCAGAAATTTAGGTAATAAAGCAAACTGGTAGATATTATGAAGATATGCTTCAAATAAAAACATAATATAAAATCAAGTTACAAGACTAAAAGATAAATTTTTATAATAGGAATATTTTAAAAGAATTAAATATAAGTTTCAGAAATTAAAAATTGTCATTTAAACATTTAACATATTAAGCAATTGATTAGAAACAAGTGCACGAAAATTAGTAACCTGGAAGGTAGATGATAACTAATGCCAGCTGAGTGCTTACCAAGCTTACAAATGCTAAAGAGGTACTTGCTAGACTATGGATTTTTTTGTTATTAATTTTATTGTTATTTTTGTAAGTATACTCAGTACATTCTTGCTGGTTGGAATTTGGTAGTGACAAGCAGACTGGTTCTGTGAGCTGTGCTCTCAACCACTCTGCTGTACTACCCTTGAGGAAAATGTCTAGAATTTGGCAGTCCGTGGGCTCTCTAAGAATCGGACACGACTGAGCAACTTCACTTGCACTTTTCACTTCCATGCATTGGAGAAGGAAATGGCAACCCACTCCAGTGTTCTTGCCTGGAGAATCCCAGGGACGGGGGAGCCTGGTTGGGGTCGCAGAGTCGGACACAACTGAAGCGACGCAGCAGCAGCAGCAGCGTAACTATGGAAAGGATTATGAGATGTGGAGAATGAAATTTAAAAACCTAATATGTGACTCTAATCATTCTTCCCCGACACTCTTGTGAGACACACACTCTCCTGAATTTCTGGCTTCTTTACTACTGCATGTCACGCTCTTATGCTGGCTTCTGCTCATGGCTCTGTCTTTGAGCTCAGCAGTGCAGCACCCAGGGCTCAAATGCAGACTTTTTTTTTCCCTGGATTACTCACATGATGATCTCATACAGTCTCAGCTGTAAACACCTCCAGGCTGTTAATTCCCAATTTCTATCTTATGCATACATATAAAATGTACACAACTGACTGAGCAGTACCCCAAATTAATATGTCCAGAACAGATTTGATTTCCCACGCCCACCCCCAGTCTAGCTCTAAAAGTGTTTCTCATCTTAGTTCTTTCCATTTTTTAAGTCATTTCTTCTCTTTCTCTAATAGTTAGGATTTCCCTAGTGGCTGTTACAGTAAAGAGTTTTCCAGGAACACAAGAGATGTGGTTTCAACCCCTGGGTTGGAAAGATTTCTGGAGAAAGGAATGATTGCTCACTCCAATATTCTTGCCTGGAGAATTCCATGGACAGTGGAGCCTGCTGGGCTATATTAGTCCATGGGATTGCAAAAGAGTCAGACACTACTGAGTGACTAACACTAACCCATCAAAACACCCTCTTGGCCTAAGGGTGAAACACTGCATACTTCCTACACCATTAACCTACAAGATTCTCCTGGATAATTGAAACAGTATCCTAACTGATCCCCTTCAGTCTATTCTGATATATTGAAGCCTGTATGATCCTATTTAAATGTGAGTCAATGATGTTGCATGTTTGCTCAAAGTTCTCTAATGTCTTCTTAATTGACTCTGAGAAATAAAAGTGTGTAAGATGGTAAATGTCAGGCTGCCATCAACAGCGTTTCCACTCTTCTCCTTTTTCACTGTGCTACAGTCACACAGGTCTCCTCTTATAATCTAAGCAAGCTCCTACCTCAGCCTGTTTGCACTGATTCTCTCTCTGCATGGAACATTCTTCCCATGGATGCCCACACCGCATTTTGCTTTACCTCCTTTTTCATTCTGTTCACCCGCCTATTACCTTTCCTCAGCACTGTGAGCGACTTATCATTTTCTCTACCTGCTTTATGTTTCTTTATTTAAAATTTTTCTCCTTAGTAGTCACTACTGGACATAAAACAAAAAAGTGTTTATCAATTAAAAAAAATTGACATGTTTTTCAATTTTTTATTTTTTCTCTGTCTCCTGGAAGGTAAACTCCATATGTCACTGTTGAGTCGCCAGTACCTTGAAGAAGAAGAGGTCCTGAAGAAGATCTTGAAGCCACGACTAGGCTGCATGAGCAGGTAGTTTGCACTCCCAGCCATGTACTTACCCCTGTTTTATTGCCTGGTCTTTCTCAAACTTTATAATGGCTTCATGCAAAGTTCCCATGACTGGGTAATGAGGAAAATGATTATACCTATCCTCTAGATGGTGATCAGTTCAGTTCAGTTGCTGAATCGTGTCCGACTCTTTGCGACCCCATGAGTCGCAGCACGCCAGGCCTCCCTGTCCATCACTAACTCCCGGAGTTCACTCAGACTCACGCCCATCGAGTCGGTGATGCCATCCAGCCATCTCATCCTCTGTCGTCCCCTTTTCCTCCTGCCCCCAATCCCTCCCAGCATCAGAGTCTTTTCCAATGAGTCAACTCTTCGCATGAGATGGCCAAAGTACTGGAGCTTCAGCTTTAGCATCATTCCTTCCAAGGAAATCCCAGGGCCGATCTCCTTCAGAATGGACTGGTTGGATCTCCTTGCAGTCCAAGGGACTCTCAAGAGTCTTCTCCAACACCACAGTTCGAAAGCATCAATTCTTCAGCGCTCAGCCTTCTTCACAGTCCAACTCTCACATCCATACACGACTACTGGAAAAACCATAGCCTTGACTAGACGGACCTTAGTCGGCAAAGTAATGTCTCTGCTTTTGAATATACTATCTAGGTTGGTCATAATTTTTCTTCCAAGGAGTAATTGTCTTTTGATTTCATGGCTGCAATCACCATCTGCAATGATTTTGGAGTCCAGAAAAATAAAGTCTGACATGGTTTCCACCGTTTCCCTGTCTATTTCCCATGAAGTGATGGGACAAGATGCCATGATCTTTGTTTTCTGAATGTTGAGCTTTAAGCCAACTTTTTCACTCTCCTCTTTCACTTTCATCAAGAGGCTCTTTAGTTCCTCTTCACTTTCTGCCATAAGGGTGGTGTCATCTGCATATCTGAGGTNGCCCCCAATCCCTCCCAGCATCAGAGTCTTTTCCAATGAGTCAACTCTTCGCATGAGATGGCCAAAGTACTGGAGCTTCAGCTTTAGCATCATTCCTTCCAAGGAAATCCCAGGGCCGATCTCCTTCAGAATGGACTGGTTGGATCTCCTTGCAGTCCAAGGGACTCTCAAGAGTCTTCTCCAACACCACAGTTCGAAAGCATCAATTCTTCAGCGCTCAGCCTTCTTCACAGTCCAACTCTCACATCCATACACGACTACTGGAAAAACCATAGCCTTGACTAGACGGACCTTAGTCGGCAAAGTAATGTCTCTGCTTTTGAATATACTATCTAGGTTGGTCATAATTTTTCTTCCAAGGAGTAATTGTCTTTTGATTTCATGGCTGCAATCACCATCTGCAATGATTTTGGAGTCCAGAAAAATAAAGTCTGACATGGTTTCCACCGTTTCCCTGTCTATTTCCCATGAAGTGATGGGACAAGATGCCATGATCTTTGTTTTCTGAATGTTGAGCTTTAAGCCAACTTTTTCACTCTCCTCTTTCACTTTCATCAAGAGGCTCTTTAGTTCCTCTTCACTTTCTGCCATAAGGGTGGTGTCATCTGCATATCTGAGGTGATTGATATTTCTCCCGGGAATCTTGATTCCAGCTTGTGCTTCTATGTGATATGATATCACCAAACTAAAGTGGAAGTCTGTAGCATTAAAACCTTTGTTAAATGGTTAGTGGGAAGAGAAATCTTTGCAGTGGGTAGAATTTGGGCCAGTATACCTGACTGTCTACTCTGTCTGTACTGATCTGTACTTATTTATGGATTGCAAATGGTGGTTGAGTGGTGAGGAACTTATATGAAATGTTTAGTGAATTGGAATAAGAGGCTACAAGCCCCTGAAACTCTGAGGTCTTCAGGTCTATCAAATTCTTCCCTCCAATAGGCAGTCCTGACTAAAATTTGTATGCAATTCTGGGAGGACCTGGGAAGGAGTTGGGAACATGCTTCCAATCATGTTGATTCTTTTATCGTAATCCTTTGCTTGGTTTCTGCTAGTTCAACAATAACAACAACAATCTTGAACCCACCTGAAGTTTTCCTTCTATAGCCTTTGTAATCTAGTTGGCCCTCACAGGTGTGGCATCACTTGTTTTATGTGCTGTGTATTAGAAGTATTTCAGAACCAAAATTTAGGTATTTATAAACAGAAAATCTATATTTTGAAAGTAGTATAGTGGTCCACAGTAGGTAGTTTCTAGACAAAATGGTTAAGAGAGTTTTTTTCACTCTAGTTTATATTTCCTAAATCTTCAAGAACTCCAGCATCTTTTACTTTAATGTTTTTTAATTGACCACAACCCTCCTATGACATCTTGTCCAGATTTTCCCACCCTTCTATGAGTTTTCTTTTTATAACTCTTATTCCTGATATCTAACATATATAACATATGTGACTCTTACTCCCTAATATTTAACATTTCCTCAAGTTTTCACAATTACACCCTCATGAATATATAGAAGATTCCTACTCCCTTTAATCCTAGGGATTACAAAAGAGGATGCTGTTGATTCTAATATATTAGTTCTCTGTCAAATTCTTTTTTCTAAAATGAGGAACTTCTTTTTACCAGAAAGATTAACTTTGGTCAACGGAAAGCCAAAAGTAATTATGATTTTTGTCTTTCCTCTTTTCTTTTTCCCCCTCTCTTCCAACTCCTTCCTGCCTCACAATTCATCTTCCTATTATTTTTTAATCACAAGGAAAAGTTTATCTCACTTTGAAAGATTTTTATAAAGTTATCAATTAACTATATTACTTAGTTTTTTGTATACAACATGATTATGTGTTGCTTAAATATTCAGAGCCTCTGATTTTTCATAGTCTTGTTTCTTCTTTTTATACTGACTGTGGAGGATTTTGACTAAATTGTTGCTCAACAGTATTAAATTTCAAGACAACAAGCATAGACAGATAATAAAATTTTAAAAATTAGCTTATTTGAGTGTTAAAATTTAAATAAAACCATAAGTAAAAGGAAAGATAATTTTGATATTTAAAATATGGCAAGTTAATTAATAAGATTCAACCAATAATGAGAGCTGCATGTTGACAGTTTCTTGTTGAAATATAAGTATTTGTGTTCCAACTGCAACTGCGGATTTTTTTTAAAGTGACACTTTTATATTTTTAAAAAGTTTGTATTATCCAGATACATGGCTAAATTTTAATTTATTAGCCATATTTCTCCAGGATTTTACTGTTTCATGTATCCTTGCAACTTCATATATTAAACACGACTTCATTTTTAAAGTATTTCAAACCACAGATAGTATTCTATTATATAAATTAATTTCATTTTTTTCTTTTTTAGAAGAGCAGAATATATTTCTGAAAGGGAAATACTCATTCTAACTTAAAAAAAAGTCCTAATTTGAAAAAAAAAAAGTGAAATATGGAAAGGCGTTGAATCTCACTTTCCAACTAGATATTTGAGATGTTTTGAAAGATAAGAACTGGTTGGTTATAAATATTCATATGGTTAGACCTAGTATACCAAAAGATAATTATGAAGAATAACTTATGATGACAAATGGCCATTCCAATGAGTTTACTGCTATTTTTAGATGACATGTAAAACTTAGTTGTGCAGCCAGTTAGGTGCTTTCTCTGTTCCTAGTCCCTCCATTTATGATAACTATCTTTATTTTAATAATCAAAGTTCAAGATGGGTTCTGGTTCAAGATGGTGACATAGCAGAATTCTGGACACTCCTGCCATGAACACACTGAATCTGTAAGTATGTAACAGTTTCCTCAGAAAAAACTTAAAAACTGGCTGAGAAACTCCTATATATCAGGCAAATGAAAACAAACAAATAAAAAAAGCACACACTGAAGTGGGTAAGAGAAGGTGGAACACAGTCTCATCATGAATTCCCCACCCTAAGTGCTGAGACCTACAACCAAGAGGGCACTTAAAACCTGGAGGTTCTCCTTAAGGAACAAAGGGTTTGAACCACACAGAGGGTGATCCAAATTTTAAGACCTGCACATAAAAGATAAGATTCCAAAATATCTAGCTTTGATATCAGTGAGACTCACATCCACGAAAGCAACAATGCCATACTGAAGGGAGAAATGCTTCGTAAAGGGCTCGTGTACAAACTCACCCATCTCTGGGCTCTGTGCAGAGGCAGTCAATCTAGAGATGTCCAGATCAGGTGAAAGAGGTTCATTTGCTAATCCTAAAGTTTCAGCCTGAGAAGCAGGAATCTAATTTAGTGGATATCTAGGGACCTGCTACCTGGCGGGCACCATCTTTCACTCCCCCTCTGTCTCAATCCAGCCAGGGGGCACCATCTAGCCCCTCTCCCCCTCAACAGTGGGTGCCATTTATATGCTTTACCTCTGTCTTGCTCCAGCCAGTGGATTCCACCTTCTTTTTTCTTCACTTTCCTCCCTGTGGGTGTTATCTATCCACTCTTCCTCTGCCTTGCCCCACCCGGGGTTGCTATGTCCAGGTACCCTCTCCACCACAGTCTTAGCACACATTATATCCCAGATGGAAGCTTTTACGTGTCTCTGGTTCTTTTATCAGGTGTGCCAGTTTTTAGGGTTGCCACTCAGAGGCCAGGGAGGCTAGTGATCCTAGGTCCCATGATAGTGGAGCAATCAGAGGGACAATTCTTGGCATACTGCCTGCCAGAACACTGCACAGAGAGCAAAGAAACATACCCTCTGTCTTTCTGTGAAAGGAGTCTATTTGCTTGTGCAGGAACATTGATATGAGGGGCAGCCTTCTAGTCTGGCACATCTAGAGCCTTATGGTGGCACTCTCAGGTAAAGGAGGTTATTGGGTGAAATCTCAGTACTCTGCCTCTGTCTCACTCCAGATCAGTGGTATCATCCAGAAAGAAAAGGATATCCCTTTCTCTGACACCCCAGTTACTGTCTGTGGCTAGAGGACATCTGTATATCACCTGGCTCTGGTGGTCAGTGGGTCTTATGTTTGTGGTTCCCACTGGACCGTAACCAATGGAGAAAGCAAAATTCAAATGGTTACTATCCACATGGCACAGCAAAAGGCAACAGACCCGGGAGTTTAGTCACTCTTAGCTTATCATCATAGTTATAGTCTGAGAAACAGATTCTAACTGAACATACATGTAAGGGCCCACTCTAATGCTCTCCAGGGACCTTGAAGATAGTGGATGCTATCTTTGCATTCTTCAACTGCCAAATTCCAGAGCATCTGTACCTCCCAGAGGGGAGCTCTTATAGTATCTGATGTCCTGGTTTCTGTGGCTGCCAACCAAGGGATGCCATGCAATCATCTGTCTCTGTTGGCCAGGGGAACTTGTATCCTGTGTTCCATGGGAGTATAATAATCAGAGATACAGTTCTTGACAGGCTACATTCTCTGTGACACTGTACAAACAGCAGGCTGAAACACACCCAAAGTCTTTCTGTGCTTATTTGGAGTTTCAGCCTGAGACACAGGCTTCAGGTGGGGGACACATCTAGTGATCTATGGAGCTACTGTCAGTAACATAGAATAGTGGATGTTATCTTTGCACTTTCTTTCTGCTCTGCTACAGCTCACAGGTATTTCCTGGGAAGGAACTTATATACATACCTAGAGCCCTCATTTTCATTACTACTACTAAACAGGCAGCACCCTGAACTACCTGGCTCTGGTAGTGATACCTATACTTGCAGTCCCTTAGGTCTGCATACCTTAATAGTGGCTGCATGGCTGCCAATCAGCCTGAATCTAGGTGCTTAANTGGAGCCCCCATTTTCATTACTACTACTAACCAGGCAGCACCCTGAACTGCCTGGCTCTGGTAGTGATACCTATACTTGCAGTCCCTTAGGTCTGTGTACCTTAATAGTGGCTGCCTGGCTGCCAATCAGCCTGAATCTAGGTACTTAATGAGAAGCTCCCCTCTGGGACAATGACAAGTCTTGCACAACTTCAACTACTGGAAGTCATTAAAGATAAAATAGACTGCATTAGTAATCATACAAGTTTGAGAGAAAAGAGTGAGGGCGTGATAGAACAGTAAGATCCATCTCCTTCTTAAAGCCACTCTTTCAAGACTAGGAGAGGCAGCTGTTTTATCTAATGCATGAAGACCAATGTAGAAAGTCAAAAAGAAATGAATGAAACAGAGATAAATTAATACCCCATGAAGAGTTCAACAGAATGGTCAACTAATTAACGGTCAACTAACGGCTCAGCCAACCCTAGAAAAGAACAGATGACTACAGTGAGATCATCAGCAGAGAGACAGAAAATATAAGAAAATACCATATAGACATCACGGAACTGAAGAATATAATAAATAAACTGAAAAATGTACTAGAGAGGTTCAATAGCACACCAGACAAAGCAGAAATAAAGATCAATTAATTTAAAGACAGGACACCAGAATTCACTTCAAGCAGCTAAAATGAAAAAAAGAAGAATGACAAAGCACAGATAAAGGAAACTGTGTAACAATATCAGATGGATTAATATTCACATTAAAAGGGTGAATATTCACAGGAAAAGACAGAAAGGAAGTGGCAGACAGAAAGCAAGAAAATTTCTTGAAAAATTATTTCAAGAAATAATAGCTGGCAACTTCCCTAACATGGGGAAGGAAACAAACATTCAGATAAATGAAGGACAGAGAGTTCCAAATAAAGTTAACTCAAAAGCCCACACGAAGACATATTAGAATTAAAATGTCAAATTTATGAGGATAATTTAAAAGTAGCAAGAGAAAAGACAACTTGCTATATACAAAGGAACACCCATAAGATTATAAATTTAGTTTTTGGCAGGAATTTTGTGGGCCAGAGGTATGGCACAATAAATTCTAAGTGTTGGAAGGGAGAAACACACATCAATATAATAATAACAGGGGGCTATGAGGAGAAGACAATGGCACCCCACTCCAGTACTCTTGGCTGGAAAATCTCATGGACAGAGGAGCCTGATAGGCTGCAGTCCTTGGGGCCGTGAAGAGTCGGACACGACTGAGTGACTTCACTTTGACTTTTCACTTTCCTGCATTGGAGAAGGAAATGGCAAACCACTCCAGTATTCTTGCCTAGAGAATCCCAGGGATGGGGGAGCCTGGTGGGCTGCCGTATATGGGGTTGCACAGAGTCGGACATGACTGAAGAGACTTAGCAGCAGCAGCAGCAGCAGCATGCTACCTGACTTGCATCTGTGGATGGATCATCCAGATAGAGTAACCATAAGGAAACATCAGCCTTAAATGACACATTAAAACAGATGCATTTAACAGATATGTAATAACATTTCACCTANCTGCCGTATATGGGGTTGCACAGAGTCGGACATGACTGAAGAGACTTAGCAGCAGCAGCAGCAGCAGCATGCTACCTGACTTGCATCTGTGGATGGATCATCCAGATAGAGTAACCATAAGGAAACATCAGCCTTAAATGACACATTAAAACAGATGCATTTAACAGATATGTAATAACATTTCACCTAGAAGCAATGGAATACACATTCTTCTCAAGAGCTTATGGAAAGTCCCCCACAATATATCATATAAGGCAATAAAACAAATCTTAACAAATTTAAGAAGATTGAAATCTTATCAAAAATCACTTAGAAAATCCCAGAAAACTACAAAAAAAAAAAAAGAAATTAATGAGGTGATATTATACTTAATACCACAAAAACACAAAGGATCAAAAAAGACTACTATGAATAATTATATACCAACAAAATGGACAACCTAAAATAAATGAATAATCCATAGAAACCTAAAACCTTCCAACTGAAGCATGAAGAAATAAAATCTGAACAGAAAGTTCACTACGCATGTTGAATCAGAACCAAAAACCTCCCAATAAACAAAGTCAGGGCGAGACTGCATCACTTGTAAATTTTACCAAACATGCTAATAAGATTTAATACCTATACTTCTCAAATTCTTGCAAAAATAGAAAAGGAGGAAACCCGTCCAAACTCTTATAAGGCCAGCATTATCATAATGGCAAGTCAGACAATAATGCCAACAAGAAAAACAAACAAACATCCAGGCCAGTATCCCTGAGGAATGCACATGCAAGAATCCTGGACAACAATTACTGAAGCAAATTCAGTAATACATTAAAAGGATTGTTCACCATGATCAAATGGGATTCATTCCAGGAATGCAAGGGTGGTTCAACAAAGGCAAACTAATCAATGTGATACACTACATTAACAGAATGAAGGATAAAATTATACAGTCATCCTAATAGTTGAAGAAAAAGCACTTGACAAAATTCGACACTGATTTTATGATAAATCTGTGAACAAAATGTAGAGGAAATGTACCACAATAAAATAAAGGCCATTAATGACAAGATTATAGTTAATATCATACCCAACAATAAAAAGGTAAAAGCTTTTCCTCTGAGATCAAGAATAAGTGCCTACTCTTGCCACTTGTCTTCAACATCATATTGGAATGCCTAACTAGATAAATTAGGCAAGAAAAAGAAATAAAGGGCATCCAAATTGAAAAGGAAGAAGCAACATAGTCTCTCTCTACTGATGACATGTTACTATAGCAAATACTTTAGACTCCACTAAAACTGTCAGAACTAATGCACAAAGTCAGTAAAGTTGCAAGATTCAAAACTACACAAAAGTGATTGCATTACCCTACACTAATAAGTTATTACCAGAATGTGAAATTAAGAAAACAATGCCATACTTACCTGGCAGGGGCGATACCATGGTCATGAAGGTGGTTTCCCGAGGGCAAGGCTCATCTATTGCACTCCGGAAATGCTGGCCCCTGCGATTTCTCCAAATGTGGGAAAGTGGACTGCATAATTTGTTGTAGTGGGGGACTGCATTGGTGTTTTCCTGTGAAAGAAAAAAAGAAAAAGAAAAGAACTCTATTACAATTGCATCAAAAAGAATAAAATACACAGAATTAAAGTTAACCAAGGAAGTGAAAGAACTCTACACTGACAGTATAAGATATTGATAAAGGAAAATTGAAGAATACACAAATAAATGGAAAGATATTCCAGGTTTATGGATGGGAAAAATTAATATGTTAAATTGCCCATACCACTCAAAGCTATCTACAGGTTCAAAGCAATTTCTATAAAAATTCTAATAGAATTTTTCACAGAAATAAAATAAATAATTCTAAAATTTATAGGGAATCACAAGAGATTACAAAAAAGCCAAAGTAAACCTGAGGGGAGGTGGGGGAAACAAAGCTGGAAGCATTACACTCCCTGATTTCAAACTACATAACAAAGTTATAATATCAGAACAATCACATTCCCATCAAATTTTAAAATTCATTTTAATTTTTTCCTCAATCTGATAAGCAAAAATTTCTCAATATATCTTAATTTGCATTTAAAAATAACTAAAAAATAAAATAACTAGTAAAAAAAATTTAGGGGGAAAAAGAATACTGCTGTATCTGAATGCAGAGTTACAAAGAATAGCAAGAAGAGATAAGAAAGCTTTCTTCAGTGATCAATGCAAAGAAATAGAGGAAAANTGGAGAAGACTCTTGAGAGTCCCTTGGACAGCAAGGAGATCCAACCAGTCCATTCTGAAGGAGATCGGCCCTGGGATTTCTTTGGAAGGGATGATGCTAAAGCTGAAGCTCCAGTACCTTGGCCATCTCATGCGAAGAGTTGACTCATTGGAAAAGACTCTGATGCTGGAAGGATTCGGGGCAGGAGATGAAAGGGATGACAGAAGATGAGATGGCTGGATGGCATCACAGACTAGATGGACATGAGTCTAAGTGAACTCCGGGAGATGGTCATGGACAGGGAGGCCTGGCATGCTGCGATGCATGGGATCGCAAAGAGTCGGACACGACTGAGTGACTGAACTGAACTGTCTTCAAAACAAATATATATATATTGACACAATGTAGTAGAGCCCAGAAGTAAATTAAGTGCCTACATATGCATGGGTTTATTATAAATTTGCTAAGTCACGTCCGACTCTTTGCAACCCCATGGACTGTAGCCCACCAGGCTCCTCTAACCATGGAATTTTCCAGCAAGAATAGTGGAGTGTGTTGCCATTTCCTTCTCTAGGAACCAAGAATACACAATGGGGAAAGGATAATCCCGTGAAAATATGGTGACAGGAAAACTGGATAGTCACATGAAAAAGAATGAATCTAGACTACTATCTTACACTATAGACAACAATTAAATCTGAATGGATTAAAGAATTAAATGTAACACATGAAACCATAAAACATCCATTGAAAACATGGACATTAAACCTCCTAGAGGGAATTCCCTGATGGTCCAGTGGTTAGGACCCTGCACTCTCACTAACAAGAGTCTGGGATCGATATCTGGTCAGGTAAATAAGATCTCACAAGCTAGATGATGTGGCCAAATAAGTAAACAAACAAACAAAAAAGCTCCTGGACATCAGTCTTGGGGGTGATTTATAGATTTGATACCCAAAGCAAATGTAACAAAAGCAAAATAAACGCAAGGAACTACATCAAGCTAAAACATTTTCACAACAAAGGAAACCATCAACAAAATGAATGGGAAAAATATTTGCAAATCATATATCTGATAAGACATCAATATCTGAAATATATAAAGAAATCATACAACTCAGCAAAAAAAAATCTAATAAGCGGGCAGAGTATTTGAGTACACATTTTTTCCCAAGAAGATATAAATATTGCTAATAGGTACATGAAAAGATGCTCAACATCACTAATCATTGGTGAAATGCAAACCAGAAACACAATAAGATATTACTTCACACCTGTTAGAATAATAGAATAACTATTATCAAAAAGACAAGAAATGATAAGCATCAGCAAGGATGTGGAGGAACGAGAACTCCTGTGCACTGTTGGTGGGAATGTAAATTGGTACAGCCACTATGGAAAACACTATGGAGATTCCTCAAATACTTTAAAATTGAACAGTCATACCAGCAATTCCACCTTGGGTATTTATTTAAAGAAATGGAAACCACTAATGTAAAAAGATACCATTGCAGCATTATTTGCTAAAGCCAAAATATGAAAAAACCTAAAGTGTTGAAGTTCATTGATGGATGAACAGATGGAGAAAAGGTGACCATAAAATATAGAGCCGTAAAAAGGAAATCTTGCCATTTGCAACAACACAAATGGACCTTGAGGGTATTATGCTATGAGAAATAAGTCAAAGACAGACAAATACTATATGATCTCACTTATATAGTGGTATATAAAAGCAGAATTAAAACAAAACTGAGATTACAGATACAGAGAAAAGACTGGTGGTTGCTGAACTGGCAGGGGGAGGAGGGGTGAGCCAGGTGGATGAGCAGAATGGGTGAAGGAGGTCCAAAGGTACACATTTCTTGTTATAAAATAAATAAGTTATGGAGATATAATGTATAGCATGGTAACTCTCATTAATAATACTGCATTATGTGTTTGATAATTGCTAAAAGTATAAATCTTAAGAGTTTTCACGACAAGAAAATTAATCAAGTATACTGTATTGGTGTTTTTCTTTCTGGCTTACTTCACGTACACCTGTGGCGGATTCATGTTGATGTATGGCAAAACCAATACAATATTGTAAAGAAATTAATCTCCAATTAAAATAAATAAATTTACATTAAAAAAGAAAATATTCTTTAAAAAAAGAAAATTAATCAAGTAATTATATATGGTGATAGATCTAAACTAGACTTGCAGTAGTGATCATTTTGCAATATATACAAATAATCAATCATTACATTTTATACCTGAAATATAATGTTATATGTCCATTATACATCAAAAAAAAAAACCCCACAATCCATTGGTAACAATCAAAATGCTACTAAGGTCCCACATTGGGGTCTCTTTGCATACAGAAAACATGTCACTACCAAGATATTCATGGCTCTCCTGGGACTCTGGGACCCCAACTTCCTCTACTCTTTGCTCTTCTGATATTAAGCTTCAGAAAAGGAAATGAGTTCCTCACTGCAACTTCACAGACTTCTGATACAAACTTTGATGACTTGGCCTTTTTGCAAGTTTTTGAGAATTTCAGAATGTGACTATGGTTAGTAATCAAGTTGTGAAAGAAACATTAGAGCAATCCACACATTTGGTTTAAATGGTAGATATCACATAAGATGACCAAGTGACACCAGGCACAGTGGCAAATCCAGGGTTCTGATGATAAGTAAAACTTTCCATCAATTTGGGGAGAAGACACAGATGTATGAAAACACTGAACAAAATAGCATATTGGGGTTCAATCTAATGGAAGTGAATAAATTTAAGTATTAAAAGTTTTATTTATTAAATTGCTTCATTCTGAGTTAGTGTAGAGATATACATAAACACTGGAGTTGTCATCTCTTTAAGGGGATTTCAATTAAGTTCTATTAAGCAGAGGTTTAAATTTCTTTTCTATATAAAGGTCCCATGGAGATAAAATAAGACATGTCTTCCATCAAGGTTTCAGTTCAGTTCAGTTCAGTAGTGTCTGACTCATTGTAACCCTATGGAGTGCAGCACGCCAGGATTCCTTTTTCATCACCACCTCCCAGTGCTTGCTCAAACACATGTCCATTGAGTCAGTGATGCCATCCAGCCTCATCCTCTGTCATCCCCTTCTCCTCCAGCCTTCAGTCTTTCCCAATGAGTCAGCTCTTCACATCAGG
Organism: Neotragus moschatus; assembly: GCA_006410615.1. Lineage (NCBI taxonomy): Eukaryota > Metazoa > Chordata > Mammalia > Artiodactyla > Bovidae > Neotragus > Neotragus moschatus. Next base: position 506,012 of record SJYA01002426.1, on the reverse strand, counting down.
TGGGCAAAGTATTGGAGCTTCAGTTTCAGCATCAGTTCTTCCAATGAATATTCAGGACTCATTTCCTTTAGGATTGACTGGTTGAATCTCCATGCTGTCCAAAGGACTCTCAAAAGTCTTCTCCAACACCACAGTTCAAAAGCATCAATTCTTTGGCACTCAGCTTTCTTTATAGTCCAACTCTCACATCCATATGTGACTACTGAAAAAACCGTAGCTTTGACTAGACGGATCTTTGCTGGCAAAGTAATGTCTCTGCTTNATGACTCTCAAAAGTTTTCTCCAACACCACAGTTCAAAAGCATCAATTCTTTGGCACTCAGCTTTCTTTATAGTCCAACTCTCACATCCATATGTGACTACTGAAAAAACCGTAGCTTTGACTAGACGGATCTTTGCTGGCAAAGTAATGTCTCTGCTTTTTAATATACATCTAAGTTGGTCATAGATTTTCTTCCAAGGAGCAGGCATCTTTTAATTTCATGGCTGTAGTCACCATCTGCAGTGATTTTGGAGCCCCCCAAAATAAGGTCTCTTACTATTTTTTAACATTAAAAAAATGTTTCCCCATTTATTTGCCATGAAGTGATGGAACCAGATGCCATGATCTTAGTTTTCTGAATGTTGAGTTTTAAGCCAACTTTTTCACTTTCCTCTTTCACATTGATCAAGAGGCTCTTCAGTTCTTCTTTACCTTCTGCCATAAGGATGGTGTCATCTGCATATCTGAGGTTATTGATATTTCTCCCAGCAATTTTGATTCCAACTTGTGCTTCATCCAACCTGGCATTTCTCATGATGTACTCTGTATATAAGTTAAATAAGCAGGGTGACAATATACAGCCTTGATGTACTCCTTTCTCGATTTGGAACCAGTCTGTTGTTCCATGTCCATTTCTGACTGTTGCTTCTTGACCTGCATACAGATTTCTCAGGAGGCAGGTCAGGTGGTCTGGTATTCCCATCTATTTCAGAATTTTCCACAGTTTATTGTGATCCACACAGTCAAAGGCTTTGGCATAGTCAATAAAGCAGAAACAGATGGTTTTCTGGAACTCTCTTGCTTTTTTGATGATCCAACAGATGTTGGCAATTTGATCTCTGGTTCCTATGCCTTTTCTAAATCCAACTTGAACAAATGGAATTTCACAGTTCACATACTGTTGAAGCTTGGCTTGGAGAATTTTGAGCATTATTTTGCTAGCATGTGAGATGAGTGCAATTGTGGGGCAGTTTGAGCATTCTTTGGCATTGCCTTTCTTTGGGATTGGAATGAAAACTGACCTTTTCCAGTCTTGTGGACATTGTTGGGTTTCCAAATTTGCTGGCATATTGAGTGTAGCACTTTCACAGCATCATCTTTTAGGATTTGAAATAACTCAACCAGAACCCATCACCTCCACTAGCCTTATTGATGAAAGTGTTTATGCAGAGAAAAATTACATGCTGGGATATGGTACATTTTTTCTCACAGTTTATGAAATTAGTAATCCAATGGCATTATCAGGCTTATGAAAATAAGAATCACTCATATAGCTTTCATGATATTTTCAGTTACTTTCAAATATTTTAGGAAAATTTTGTGGCAAATTATTGATAACTTCTGATCAATGAAATATATTTTCTCTATAATGATATTGACCAAAATTACTGGCTGTTGTGAGCTATATTGTATCCCTGCAGAAATTCATGTTGAAGCCATAATCACCCCACCCCCATATCTTAGAATGTAATCCTATTTGTAGAAAAGGTCCTGAAAAAGCTAATTAAATGAAAATAATGCCATTGGAATGGGCTGAACACACTATGACTGGTGTCCTTAAAAGAAGAGAAAATTTGAATATGAACATTGACAAAATGCTGATGATGTGAGGTCACAGGGAAAAGATGGCCACGTAAAAGCAAGGCGAATGTCCTGGAACAGTTACTTCCCTCTTGGTTCTTGAAAAGAACCGACTGGCTGACACCTCAGTCTCAGACTTCTAGCCTCCAGAACTATGAGAACATAAGTTTCTGTTGTTGAGTCCACCCCAAGTCTGTGGCACTCTGTTAAGCCATTTGCATCTCTAGCAAGGGAATACACTCTTTGCTTCATTCTACTGTAATCTTCATTATGAGTCTGAGGTGACAGGTTAGAGAGTAGGGAGTATTATGTCTTATTGTTCATTAGATTCTCTCTATATAAGTCCATCAATCATATCAGATAGCAAAATACTGAGGGCCCAGAGTTTTCCATGTACCAAGTCATTTAAGCCTTACATGCATAATCATAAAAGGCAATTTCTATGATTATTCTAATCATGTAGATAAGAAAATTTGATAGTAAGTTAAGCACCCTGCTAAAATCCCAACAGGAAGTAGGATTCAAACTCAGGGGTTAGATTCTGAAGTTTGTGCTCTTAACTCTTTCCCAGGAGCATGCATTTTTCTAAGCATCACTTTGAGTTGTGAAGACAAGCTGTATTTGAAGTAATGCCCATATGTTAACTACTCATATAATGTCTACATGACTGGCAGGTAAAATTTAAAAAAATGACTATAGAAGTACTTCCATTCTTGAAGAGGTAGTCCTTTCCTCCTCCTTTGAATGGATGGAATTTTGTGACGTGGCCCAATGAATTGTTTGTTGTCATTTAGTCATGTCTGAGTCTTTTGTGACCCCTTGTATTGTAGTTTACCATTCCTCAGTGCATGGAATTCTCCAGACAAGAATACTGGAGTGGGCTGCCATTTCCTTCTCCAGGCGATCTTCCTGACCTAGGGATGGAACCTGTGTCTCCGGCATTGGAAGGTGGATTCTTTACTACTAAGCCACCAGGGAAGCCCTGCCCCATTAAATATTAATAGAAGGTAGTAAAAGTGATGCTGCACAAACTCCATAACCAGATCATAAAAAATTATATTGTCCTCCACCTGTCTCTTGATATGCTCATCCTTGTATATGGAATTAACTATATTCATTTCTACTACTGGGTTCCAGTGGTAAATGAACATGTAGAACCCCTGTTGAAAAAATCTAGAGAAATTTAACATAATAACAATAGAGCATTCAACCAAAGGTGGGAAGGCCTTTCTAATAGCTATACAGGCTGCATGCCTAAGAGTGCATGGGAATTCAGGCCCACGTGGCTGGCCCTGCTGGGAATTCAGCCACAGTTGGCTAGAGTATCACTTTAACAAATTAACACATATATACTTATGTCTAAAAACGTTGACTTTTAATTTTAATTGTATGTGTATGGCAGAGAGGAGGTTACCATAAATACATATATACTATATGTTTTCTCATCTACTGTTCATCCTGTTTACCTTAGGTCAAGAGTTTAATATTTTTCAGAATTCTGAGCACTTGCCAAAGGTTTCCGACAATAAATACATCCTATTTGTCAACAAACAGTAGATATTCCTTTATGATTCATAATAGTCTTTGACTTCCCTCATTTATAAAACAGGAATTAAGAATTTTCTTTATCAAATGAAGTATAGAAATCTCATTTCAAAAATTTGTTAAGTATGGAGAAGGAAATGGCAACCCACTCTAGTGTTCTTGCCTGGAGAATCCCAGGGACGGGGGAGCCTGGTGGGCTGCCATCTATGGGGTCGCACAGAGTCATACATGACCAAAGCAACTTAGCGCCGGCAAAGGAGAAAAGTGCATTTCTGTGGCCAGCAAACAAAAATTTTCAATGGAGCAATTCCTTCAAACTTTGAAAGAAAAGTACTTCCTACCCCAAACTTCAAACCCAGCCAAACTACAGATCAAATGAGAGAGCTAATAAAGACACTTTGAGACAAACAAAGTCTCAAAAACCTTACCTTCCTTGAACCCTTTTCCTGAAGACTACTGAAAAATACACTGCAGAAAAATGAGGTCATACACAAGGAAAAGGAACAAATAGAATACAGGAAACAGGAGATCCCACTCTGAAGAGAGATGAGGATTGGCAAAAGGATCAAGAGGGAGACCCAAGATGGCGGCTCTGACCTGGCCACAAATCAAGGAGGACTGAAATTTGAAATGTAGGTCAGAATTAACTGTTCTTTACAAGTATATAAAACAATAATATAGCACGTGCATCAATTAAAAAAAATAAAGGCAATTATCTTCAAAGAAAACAAAGCATGCTGATAGATAAAATAAGAATTACTTAGTACAGGGCTCTGCTGTGATAGCATCTACATTTATGTTGTCTTGATAATATAAAGTGTTTGTCTCCAGGAAGAGGAATCTAGGGTAAGACAGAGAGTTGGTATGTTTCATAATATAATTTGTACAACCCTCAAGCTCTTTCTCCAGAGAAGGCAATGGCAACCCACTCCAATACTCTTGCCTGGAAAATCCCATGGATGGAGGAGCCTGGTAGGCTGCAGTCCATGGGGTTGCAAAGAGTCGGACATGACTGAGCGACTTCACTTTCTCTTTTCACTTTCATGAACTGGAGAAGGAAATGGCAACCCATTCCAGTGTTCTTGCCTGGAGAATCCCAGGGACGGGGGAGCCTGGTGGGCTACCGTCTATGGGGTCGCACAGAGTCAGACACGACTGAAGCGACTTAGCAGCAGCAGCAGCAGCAAGATCTTTCAACTATAGGCATACACAATGGTGCTAAAAGTAAAAGAAACTAAAAATCAATTTTATGAAAATAGGATTACTAGGCTACATTTTAAAATTGTGAATTCCTAAATGAGCATGGACATATCTTCAAAGCTTATTTCCAAATTTTATTTCATTATCAAATCCTTTTATTATTCATGGAGTCTTTTTTTTCATAAAAGAAAAATTAGAATTAGTAGAATTCATCCACTTATTTATTCAGTCAATATCTATTAAGGCATCTCTGTCTTAAAGGACCTCACAATTCCTCAGGGGAACAGTAATCCAAAAATTCTTGGCTGCTGTAGAAAAATTGCATAAACAGAGCTATCAGAGGATAGGAATAGATCTGCCTAGAAGTGTCTCAGAAAGCTTCCCAGAGGTATTTTAGCTAGATCTGAAAGGGGAGATTAGGTAGGCTTTTTATTTATTTTGCCGGTTTTCTAAAAAATTCAGTATGGTGAGTGTGCTTTCCAGGTGGCTCAGTGGTGAAGTATCCACCTGCCAATGCAGGAGCCTCAGGGGACTCAGGTTAAATCCAGGGTTGGGAAAATACTCTGGAAGAGGAAATGCAAAAACTCTGGTACTCTTGCCTGGGAAATCCCACAGACAGAGGAGCCTGGTGGCCTACAGTCCATGGGGTTACAAAGAGTTGGACACAACTGAGTACACATGCATGTGTACTTGCAACACTAAAAAAAAGGCAGAAATCAAGATTATGTATATGACTGAACAACAGCAACAATCTAAGATAATACCACTTAATATCATAGCATCTGAGAATCACAACTTTATATGAGAAATGGAGAGCCTAGTAAAGTTAAATAACTTGCTCAACAACTGCTGAAGACCAAGCAGGACCCAGGGCCTATGGTTTATAGTTCTCAGGACAATGCCTTTTTCATCAACTGTGTCATGTTAGCATCCAGGGACTCTATTAAAACGAAAGTTTAGAATTGACTTTGTTGTTCAGTCACTCAGTCATATTTGACTCTCTGCAACTCCATGGACTGCAGCACACCAGGCTTCCCTGTCCACCATGTCCTGAAGTTTGCTCAAACTCATGTCCATTGAATTGGTGATGCCATCCAACCATTTCCTCCTCTGTCATCCCCTTCTCCTCATGCCTTCAATCTTTCCCAGCATCAGGGTCTTTCCAATGAGAATTGACTAGGATTGTCTTCATTTTACTGAGAAGAGACATCTATTCTCTCTGTTAATCAAAGATAATACTCTTGGAGGGTTGACTGTCCACCACATACCAAGATAAGTGCTTTTTGAGCTACCACATTTAATTTGAAAAGCAACCCATTTTAGAAAATGAAGAAATTAAACTTAAAGATAAGAATTTACACAATGTAATAGAAATGAGAAGAAGGTTGAAGCCAGGAGCATCTCACCCTGTAAGACTCAATTTACTGAAACCAATAGGGAAAACTTACTCTGTCTTGTTTCTGGGTCCTCCTACTCCCAACTGCTGTTTTCACAGGTTATGAGATTTGAACAATCACAGATGGAACATTTGTGAATTGGGAATGTCTTATCTGTACATTTATAATTGCACTTAAGCAAAAATATGTAATCATTTCACTTTCTAAATAAAGTCATATATATGCTTCTCCAAAATTATCAACAGACTTGAAATGTTCATCATCTAAAGCCAGAGAGGCAAATGCAAACTTTAATTAATTGTTACAGGCTCCTGGAATACTGTGTTCAATATTCCACAGACTAATGTAAAGCATTGACAAGATTCATGAGAAGACAGCAGCAATCTATCTATGAACTTCTAATGGTATAGAAACATGACATGAAAGATATGTTTTTTCCCTTTCCTGAGTGTTTAAAAAATTCTCACATCAAATTAAAGATAATAGAATGTGTTTCTATGTGTTCTTTCTGAATGTTTTTTCCATAGGTATGACCACTTGTTTGTTTGTTTTTTTTTACTTAAAAAAAATAAGATTCTATTAGTGTTTTATTTAAGGGCTGTTGTATTTCAATAAAGAACAAGAGTAAATAAAAAATCTGTTAATTATACATGAAGTAAATCAAACTCATATTTTACAAATTTACTGAAAAAGATAATGTACTTTGGCTATGTGATCTTAACTTCTCCAGAAAGTGACCTCTGCTAGAAATCTTTTTTTCCTAAACTATGAATTATGAAATTGGAGGATTTATTAGGAATGATGTCAGCCCCTGGTAGTGTAAGTCATTCCTTTTTTTTTTTTTTTTCTCTCTCCCTTTTTTAAACAACGAATCAGATACTCATAACCAAACCAAAGTACCTCTGTACTTTATGCCAAGGGACCCAGGTTTCTAGCCCACAAGAGCATCCCAAAATAAACAAACAAGAATTTAGTAAGGGCTGTGGATCCAAGGGATTCAGGGAACCTGCTCCACACTCCACTGGACTTGATTAGGAAAACAAACAAACAAAAAACTTGTAGAGTGTACAACTGGGCAGATACCCATGGATGAGAAAGAATTTATAAAAAGCATTGCCTGCTAGAGGCAAGATTCCAACACTCCATCGAATCAGGATAGAGGTAAGTTTGGACATAGAAGAGAGGGAGACTCATGCCACCCTGCTTCCGCCTCAGAGCAACACTGCGGGGACTAAACTTTTGACTGCTGTAATGGTGACCTCTCCTGCCGAGGATGTGGGAAGCAAAAGTTGTGAGTGATTGCTCAACCACTCCAGGGGTGAGGCTTACATCTGGAGAAAGCTGTTTGTCTCCAATAGCTCTTGATTTTTGAGGAGGAACCTCTATGACTGGGTAGGGGGAAGAAGGAGAAAGAGAAGGAAAAAGATAAGAATATCAAAGGACATTAAAGGAATATATCCCTTGCTGTTGGCTTCAGAACTTCAGCAAGAAGTCTATCCACAAACCTCTGGGAGTATCCCACTCAAGGATTTCCCTTCCAGGCCTCTGGGTACCCCCAAATCCTCAAGTGCCAAACCCACATCTCCCCCCTCCTTCCCACTACACTCTGTTGCAGGCCCCATTAGTAAACTCTTAGAGCGAACCAGAGTAGACAAAGAGGGTGATCTGATAATAGGCCAGGGAGAAACCACAAACCTGAGCAATAGCTCCACCTTCTGGAATACAAAAGAAAAATTTCTAATAGGCTCTTGAATTTTAAGAAGCAAAAAAAGTCATAATATCTTAGTTACAGAGGTGTCTGTTACCTACAAGAAACATATTTCAGCTCTAAAGACACATATAGTTTCAAAGTAGAGGATGGTGTTGTTGTTGTTTAGCTGCTAAGTCGTGTCTGACTCTCGTTGAGACCCCATGGACTGGAACCCACCAGGCTCCTCTGCCTATGGGATTTCCCAGGCAAGAATACTGGAGTGGGTTGCCATTTTCTTCTCCAGGGGATCTTCCTGACTCAGGGATTAAACCTTTGTTTCCTGCACCTTCTGCATCGGCAGGCAGATTCTTTACCCCTGAGCCATCTGGGAAGTTCAAAATAAAGGACAGAAGAATAAATTTCATTCAAGTAAAAACCAAAATAAAGTGTATATAGCCCTTCTTATATCAGATAACATAGACTTGAAGCTGAAAATGGTAAATAAAGACAAAGATCTTTATATAAAGTAAAAGGACTCAATACATTTAGAAGATATAAATATATACACACCCAACATTTGGGCACCTAAGTATCTTAAGTAACAAATCTAAAACAAGAATTAGAGAGCAATACAATAATAGTAGATTTCAATACCCTACAGCCAAAGAAAATGAAAAAGGAAGTGTTGGAATTGACCTATGCTTTAGACTACAGAGACTTAACAGACATAATAAATAAATAAATAAATAAAAATAAAAATGGAAATACAAATTACCAAATCCTATGAGACGTTGCAAAAGCAGTTCTAAGGGGGGATTTCTTGGCAAAATATACAAACATCAGGAAACAAGAAAGATCTCAACCAAACAACCTAACTTCATACTTCAAGGATTTAAAAAAAGAACAATTTAAGCTCAAAGTTAGCAGATGGAAAGAAATAATAAAGATCAGAATGAAAATAAATGAACTAGAGATGAGAAAAACAGTAAAAATCATCAATGATACAAAGAGTTGGTCTTTCAAAAAGATAAAAAACACTGAGAAAACTTTAGCTAGACTAACAAGGGAAAAAAAAAAAGAGCACTCAAAAATAGAAATTAAAAAGGAAAGTACAACTAATAGGGTCATAGGAGAAAAACATAGGGTCATAGGAGACTATAGGCATACCTCACAGATATTACAAGTTCAGTTTCAGAAAATTCCAATAAAGCAAATATTACAATAAAGTGAGTCACACCATTTTTTAATTTTCTAACACATAGAAAAGGTTACATCATACTGTAGTTTATAAAGTGAGCAATAGCATTATGTCTAAAAATGTGTATAATAAAAATACTTTACTGCTAAAAATACTTTATTGTTAACCCATCATTTGAACCATTAGCAAGTCGCAATCTTTTTACAATACTAACATCAAAAGATCACTGGCTACAGGTCACCATGACAAATATAATAATAAAAAAATTTGAAATACTGTGAGAATTATCAAAATGTGACACAAGTGAGTATATGCTATTGCAAAAAAAACCAGCACTGACAGACTTGCTTGCCTGAGAGTCACCACAAACATTCAGTTTGTAAAAAGTGTAATATCTGGAAATTCAGTAAAGCAAAGGGCAATAAAATGAGGTATGCATGTAACTAGGGCTTCCCAGGTAGTGCCAGTGGTAAAGAAACTGCCTAACAACGTAGGAGATACAAGAGAAATGGGTTTGATCCCTGAACCGGGAAGATCCCCTAGAGGAAGAAATAGCAAACCACTCCAGTATTCTTGCCTGAAAAATTCCATAGACAGAGAGAGGAGCTTGGTGGGCTACAGTCCATGAAGTTGCAAAGAGTCAGACACAACTGAACACACACCATCCATGCCTGTACTATTAACAATTGTGTGCCCAAAAAATTAGATAACCTAAGGAAAAAATGTTATCTATTCCTAGAAACACACAACCCACCAAGACTAAATCAGGAAGATGTAGAAAATCTTAATAGACCAAATAATGAGTAAAGATATTAAACCAGTAATAAAAAATCTGCCAAAACAGAAAAGCCCAGAGCCAGATGGTGTCACTGGTGAATTCTAGCAGACATTTAAAGAAGAATTAATGCCAATGCAACCCAAATGTTTCCAAAAATTGAAAAAGAGAGACCATTTCCAAACTTGTTCTATTGAATAATCCAGCATTACTCTATCAAAACCAGAGAAGAACACTAAAATCAAATAAAAACTATAGACCAATGTTCCTGATAAAATAGACAAAAATTTCAACAAAATATTTGCAAACTAAATTTGAGAATACATGAAAAGTGCTACATATTATGACCAAATGGGGTTTATCCTTGGGATGAAAGTATGTTTCAATATATACAATTTGATATGTAAAATACATTAATAGAATAAAAGAAAACAATTGCATGATCATCTCAGTAGATGCAGAAACTCTATTTAACAAAATAAAACATCTTTTCAGGATAAAAATTCCTCAGTAGATAAGGTATAGAAGCGATATATCTCAACATAACAAAGGTTATATGCAATAACCCACAGCACATATACTAAGTGGTAAAATATTGAAAACTTTTTCTCTAAGATCAAGAACAAGACATGGATTGACACTCTCACCCCTGTTATTCAATATAGTACTACAAGTCCTGCTTAGAGCAATTAGGCAAGAGAAAGAAATAAAAGGCAACCAAATTGGAAAAGAACAAGTAAAATTCATTTTTGGCAAATGACACAATTTTGTGTTTTAAAAATTCCAAAGGTGCAACCAAAAATTTATTGGAATTGATTAGTGAATTCATTAAAGTTGGAGAATATAAAATTAGCATACAGATATTAATTATATTTCTATACACTAATAATGAAATGCTTGAAAATTTTAAAGAAAGTTTCTTGTTTACAATATTATCAAAAACAGTAAAGTACCTAGGAATAAATTTAACCAAGGATGTGAAAGATCTGTAAAATGAAATATATAAGACTTTGTTGAAAGAAATCAAAGATGTCACACAGAAAAATGGAAAGACATTGTATGTCCATGGATTGAAAGAATTCACATTATAACATATCCATACTACCCAAAGCCAATCATAGAAAAAAAACTCAAAAATTTTTATGGAACTAGAAAAGACTCCAAATAGCCAAAACCATTCTGAGCAAGAAGAATAAAAACAGAGGTATTCTATGTCCTGATTTCAAACCACACTACAAAACTACATTAATTAAAACAGTATGGCACTGGCAAAAAACTGACACATAAATCACTGGAATAGAATAGAAGCAAGACATCCAGTGGGGAAAGGAAAGTTCTTTCCACATATGCCACTGGGAAAACTGGGTAAAGACACGCAGAACAATGAAATTTAATTCCTTTTATCACTCACAAAATTTAACTTAAAATGGATCAAAGATATAAATGTAAGATTTGACACCATAGTACTCCTACAATATAGAAAATTATTCAACACTGATCAACAATTTTTTGTATACAGCACTAAATGCATGAGCAACAAAAGCAAAATTTAACAAAAGGGAGTACATGAACTTAAAAGCTCTGAACAGCAGAAGAAACAACAAAATGAAAAGGCAACCTATGAAATGCAGGATATTTTACAAACTGTATATTGGATAAGGAGTTAATATCTAATATATATCAAGAACTCATACAACTCAAAGGCGGGAAAAAAATTAAAAGTATCCAATTTAAAAATGAGTATAGATACTAAAGACACATTTTTCCAAGAAAGACATGTAAATGCATAAGAGACATGCAAATTAAAACCACAGTGAGATATCCCCTCATGGCTAGAAGAATGGCTAGCAGCAAAAAGAAATAGCAAGTGTTGCAAGGATGTGCAAAAAGAGAACCTTTGAATGCTGTTGATGGGAATGTAAACTGGTGCAGTCTTTATAGAAAACAATATGGATATATTAAAAAAATTAATAGATCTACCATATGGTATGAGAAAGGAAACAGAAATGCAATACAGAGACGTATATGCATTCCCATTTATTGCAACATTATTCAAAATAGTGAAAATATTGAAACAACCTAAGTGACCATCAATGGATGAATGGATTAAAAAGATGTGGTATGTATACACACACACACACCTCCACAAAGAAACATTATTTAGCCATGATAAAGAAGGACATCCTGCCATTTGCAATGATATAGATTGACCTTGAAGACATTAAGCTAAGTGATATAAGTCAGACAGAAGCAGACACTCTATGGTATCACTTGAATGTGGAATCTAGAAAAGTCAAAATTGTAAGAGGAGAGAGTAAAATAGTGGCTACTGGAGGTAGGAGGGTAGAGTAGAAGAGAAAGACAAATGTTGTTTAAGAGTAACTTGAAATGAGTAGTAAATGAGTCCTAGGGACCTAAATCAGTTCATGTATTATAATGTATTTATGTACATAGTGATGTATTATTTATGTATATAGTGAATATGCTCATGTATCATAATCATCAAACTTGCTAAGAGTAAATTTTAGATATTCTATCCACTAGAAAGAAATCACTATGTGTGGTGACAGAGGTGTTATTATGTGTTGTAACAAGGTGTATATTGTCACCCTGCTTCTTTAACTTATACGCAGTGTACATCATGAGAAATGCTGGACTGGATGAAGCACAAACTGGAATCAAGGTTGCCGGGAGAAATATCGATAACCTCAGATATGCAGATGACACCACTCTTATGGCAAAAAGTAAAGAAGTAAAGAGCTTCTTGCTGAAAGTGAAAGAGGAGAGTGAAAAAGTTGGCTTAAAACTCAACATTCAGAACACTAAGATCATGACATCTGGTTCCATCACTTCATGGCAAATAGATGGGGAAACAGTAGAAACAGTGGCAGACTTTATTTGGGGGGGCTCCAAAATCACTGTAGCTGGTGACTGCAACCATGAAATTAAAAGATGCTTGCTCCTTGGAAGAAAAGTTATGACCAACCTAGACAGCTTATTAAAAAGCAGAGACATTACTTTACCAACAAAGGTCCATCTAGTCAAAGCTATGGTTTTTCCAGTAGTCATTTATGGATGTGAGAATTGGACTATAAAGAAAGCTGAGCACTAAGGAATTGATGCTTTTGAACTGTGGTGTTGGAGAAGACTCTTGGGAGTCCCTTGGACAGCAAGGAGATCCAACCAGTCCATCCTAAAGAAATCAGTCCTGAATATTCACTGGAAAAACTGAAGCTGAAGCTGAAACTCCAATACTTTGGCCACCTGATGCAAAGAGCTGACTCATTGGGAAAGACCCTGATGCTGGGAAAGATTGAAGGTGGGAGGAGAAGAGGATGACAGGGGATGAGATGGTTGGATGGCATCACTGACTCAATGGACATGAGTTTGAGTAAACTCCAGGAGTTGGTGATAGACAGGGAGGCCCGGCATGCTGCAGAACATGAGGTGGCAAAAAGTCAGACACAACTGAGCAACTGAACTGAATTGAACTGTGACAGAGGTACTAATTATTGCTACAATGGGAATCATATTACAATATACATATGGATCAAAGTAACATGTTGGACTCCTTAAATTTACACAATGTTATGTGTTAAATATATTTTAATTAAAAAGTAAAGAAAAGCCATGTAATAAAAATGTTTATAAATGCTATGTGTAAAGAGAAATAAATGGATTTATCTTCTGAAGATCAAGATAAAATTAGAGCAAGGGAGTATTTTTCTTTAGAAGATTAAACTGCCATTTTTTTGGCTCATGGAGAAAACTGGTTCACAGAAGTGGAAAACTTAAATTATGAAATATTTCAAAGATAAATAGAGCCACACAATTAATTCACGGAACGCATAGTACTCCTACTAAGTTAATAAGCAAGTGTGCTTTATTAATATGATACCAAGAGCTAAGAAAAATTTAGTACTGTATCAACAACAGTTCTAATTTTCGCATAACCATTTTGATTAGCACTTTAATTACCTCCATTTTAAAGAGGAGTAACGTGAGGTGAAGCAAGTTGAAGTGATTTGCTCATAGTGATAAAGGCAGAGCTGTAATTCATACCCAGGTAGGAAAGCTCTGTATCCCACACTCCCATCCACAGGTTCTCAAAGCATGTTCTGTAGCATCCCAGTGTTCTTTGAGATTTTTAGGGGTTCTTAAAGTCAACTTTTTTCATAACAATGAGACATTGTTTGCCTTTTGTTTTCAATACTGTCTTTGTACTGATGATGCAAAAAATGGGTAGAAATACTGGCATCTCAGTAGAAATCTAGACTCAGTAGGAATATAGATTTCCCTAGTGGCTTAAACGGTCAAGCGTCTGCCTACAATGAGGGAGATCTGGCTTCAATCCCTGGGTTGGGAAGATACCTGGGAGAAGGAAACGCCAACCCACTCCAGTATTCTTGCCTGGAAAATCCCATGGTTGGAAGAGTCTGGTAGGCTACAGTCCACAGGGTCGCAAAGAGTCGGACACGACTGAGCAACTTCACTTTTCACTTCAGTAGAAATCAAGGCAGCAGCATAATAATAATCATAATTATCATCACTTTGCATTTGCTTTCAAGAATAAAAAATGAAAGAGTTAAGTGACTTAAGATTTTCCTAAATAAAACTGTAAAAAATTATTTTTGAAAATCTTATAAATACACATCTATTATTAGCCTGTATGGCTTAGTAGCTAGTACACATAAAACATTTCTGTCAAGTATTATAGTATGATGGTTGTCTTAAGGAAGAGCAATAGTTTGAGTTATGAACAGAAAAGGCCACTCTTTTCATGAAATTTTTTTAACTGAAAATCAAATGTTATGCAAACTAAGGTAATGTAGATTTGGGTATTTTGCAGCCATTTTTCTCAAAAAATGAATATAGTGATTGTTATTTCAGGGAAAATTACTACTGATAGCTATTGCTAATAATAAAATTTGGGCTTGATAGCTCAAATCAGAATTTTGAAAAGCTTGTCTGAAACTCACAGCTCCCCAATACTTAATGGTTTCTCTGATTAGATTAGCAGTAGTATTGATGAACGTGATTTTTTTTTAATACTCTCTGATGAAATGTTTCACCTTTTGGAAGGTCTGCATAACTCAGTAAACCAATATTCTCCAAATGATGACTGCATTTACAAAATGATTCTTGGAAACCCAGCCATTCAAAGTGTGAAATATTGAAACATCACACTGTACACCTGAAAATTAATATGTTAATTATATATCAATGTTTTTTAATTTGAGAAAAGGGTATTAAAATGTAAAGCTTTTCCTTAAAAAGAAAGTATAAAATAGATCAAGATATTTTACCATGACACAGAAGAAAAAACGGATTAATACAGTTCTAGATTTCATTTTCAAATAATCGTTAGTGTAATACTACTTGTTAAGTTTTAGTATAATATCAGACAAAATACATGATTATCTGAAAAAGTTATTAAAATTCTTCTCTTTTCCATCTGTGTATTTGTGTGAGGCCAGATTTTCTTTAGTACTTCAACCAAAACCAAGGTATAACTGATTGAATACAGAAGCGAATATCATAACCCACCTCTCCATGAAAGATTCACCCATAAACAGATTTGCAAAAGTGTCACTTTTGTCACTAAGCTTTTATTAAAAAAAATAGCTGTTTTTCATAAAGTATTACTTATGTGTTAACTATAATAGATTAATTACTATTACATTTAATTGAATGAATGTTTTTAAATTTTATTTCATTTCATTACATGATAAATATTGATAGCTAAGATCCCACAAGATGTGCAATGCAGCAAAAGTAATAAAAAATAAAGAAATTTTAAGTTAAAAAAAAGAAAGATGATCAATATTAGCCACCAAAGAAATATAAATCAAAACCATAGGGAGATACTACATCATACTATAAGAATAATCATAATAAAAAAGACATAATAAGTGTTGATGATGATGTGAAATTGGAACCCTTATGGTGGCGCAGGGGTAAAGAATCTACTTGCCAATGTAAGAGACATGGATTTGATCCTTGGGTTGGGACAATCCCCTGGAGTAGGAAATGACAACCCACTTCAGTAGTCTTGCTTGGAAAATCCACGGACAGAGGGGCCTGGTGGGCTACAGTCCATGGAGTCACGAAGAGCTGGATACACCTGAGCACACACGTGCATATAATGCTGGTGGAAATTTAAAATGGTGCAGCTGCTTAGCAAAATAGTCTGGCAATTCTTCACAAAGGTTAAACATAGAATTGCTATGTACTTGTGTATGCTCAGTCATGTTTGACTGCGACTTCATGGACTGTAGCCTGCAGTCTCCTCTGTCCATAGAATTTTCCAGACAAGAATACTGGAGTGGATCTTTCAGACCCAGGGATTGAACTCACATCTCTTGCATCACCTGCATAGGCAACAGTTTTTTTTACCCCTGTGCCACCTGGGAAGCCCATATGACCCAGCAATTCCACTTCGAGGTATATATTTGAAGAGTTGAAAACATGTCCACACAAAAACTCATACACAAATATTTGTTGCTGCATTATTCACAACAATGGTAGAACTTTCAGAAAGCAGAAACAATCTAAATGTCTATCAACTGATAAGTGGGTTAACAGATTATCAAGCAATAAAAAATAAATGAAGTCTTGACACAAATTATAACACAGGTAAACCTTGAAAACACATCCTAAGTAAAAGAATTTAGTCATGAAAGACCACATATGATTCCATTTATACACTATATCCAGAACAGACAAATCTAGAGACAGAAAATAAATCAGTGGTTGCCAAGAACTGGGGGAGGCGGGGCATGTGTGAAAGGCAATAAGTGTTCTAAAATCGATTGTGGTGATGAATGCAAAATTGTTGTACAGTTTTGGTTGTAGCAAAAATCACTGAATTATACACTTTAAATGGGGGGCAGGGAACTAAAATGCTTAGCTTCATATAAAGTGAAAGTGTTAATCTTCAGTTGTATCTGACTCTTTTGCAACCCATGGACTTTAGCCCACCACCTTGCTCTGTCCACAGAATTAGCCAGGCAAGAACACTGGAGTGGGTTGCCGTTCCCTTCTCCAGGGGATCTTCCCAATGCAGAGATTGAACCCTGGTCTCCTGCAATTGCAGGCAGATTCTTTGCTTTCTGAGCCACTAGGGAAGCCCCAACTTCATATATAACATATACATACGCACGTTTGATATCTGCCATAGTTAAGAACATATAACCTGCAGAGGAAATTTCTTTTATCCCTGGATAGCTCTGCAATGTGAAAAGTTTTGGTCATTTCAAACCCCAAGTCAATATTCCGAAGTTCGGCAATCCAACAAAACTACAGTTCTAGTAATTTAGGGTAGCATTGTATTAGTTATATGGGTTAGTACTTTATGCCATTAAAGTATTGATTGAGGTTGAGTATTAATTCTAACTGATATTCAGCTTAGTAGCGAACATTCAGATATCAAGCCTTCTCACATCCCAGAGACTATTTCCCAATCACTTTACTATTTTCTTCCATCCTTTTTGAACTAAATGCAAGAATTTTTATTTACTCACTTTTAAGTTCATTTTACTAGGCAGATTGTTCTATTATGTTAAGCTTCCTTTAGATTTTAATTACTTTCACTAATGACCACTTCCTTCCTGTTAATTGCAAATTTTGCAAAATGTACTTAGTGTCTTTATTCATATTATTGGTTAAATTATTATGAAAAAAACTCTCAAAACTTTTGTGTCACTCACGTTTCTGTTCCTATCCACTAGCTTATATGAAAAACCTTGACAAATGCCTTGTTAATTTCACACAAGAAGAAAGAGAAAATTATATTAGTCATAATGACATGTACTAAATGAAGCAATTAAGACTGCTGGTGATTAATGGTCTCATTTTCTAAGCACACAAATTTTAAATATCGAATTATAGAAACTTAATAACCAGGATCTGTATAATAACATCTGTTAATAATTATCAGAATTTAATTTCTTTGTCTTTTGGAAAACACAAGCTACATCTTTCCGTCTTTTTCTTCTTTTTGATTCTTCCCATAGTAGTGTCACTTCCTTAATCTTCTCAGGTGGCAGAGTGGTAAAGAATCCACCTGCTAATGCAGGAGACACAAGAGACATGGGTTTCATCCCTGCGTAGGGAAGATACCCTGGAATAGGAAATGGCAACCCACTCCAGTATTCTTGCCTGTAAACTTCCATGGACACAGGAGCCTGGTGAGCTACAGTCCATATGGGGTCGTAAAGAGTCATATGCAACTGAGCACGCACCTAGTAACTTTATCTGAAACTTCTCCCAGTATTCTGGTACATAATTCATCACTTGTAGATCATTTGTTGTCAAACGTCGTCAAATCATTTGTTTTCAAATGATTCACAGATCAGGTTCTTCCTGTCTGGGAGATGTCTCTCTTCCTCTGTAATAAACACAGAAGCCATCTTTAAACTTGAGGGACAGCCCAGCAGCAGCAAGGCATGAACTGTGCTGGAGGCCAACTTGCCTTCAGACACCAACACAGCCTCCTATTTGCTAAGGACACTGAAGGCAGCTTTATTAGTTTCACTGACCATAGTTTGCCATGGCTATATAATTACATAATGAAACCCATACTGCAGGGATATCGGGATTCAGAATGGGGTACAAAGCATAGGGCATAGCACTAACAGAGTTTTCGATCAATTTCAGCTTTTGTGGTCATTCAGTGCCCAGTTTCTAACTCTTACACTTCTCTATTCTTTGTGCTGTTCTTTTTCATTCTTTTTTGGTTACATTAGTATTAACTTACCTATAGCTCAGGATATCAGAGATTTTCAAAGATTTGTTGGCTGGTTTATAAAGCTGCACTAGACAGTGGTTCTTATAACCACTCTTTTTCTTCCTCAAGATATTTTGTAATTTCCATTTGTTTTTATGGTTAGTATAGTTGGATAATCTTTCATTTTAACATAAATATAGGTGAAGCAAAAATAATCATGTGTGATAATATTAATTTGAAATATAGAAAAGTTAATAGAAAGGAGAACTGAATGTTATATTAATGGCTTCAATTATTTCTATTCTTTTAATCTTTAAACCCTACTGATGACAGACACTTCCTAAAATAAAAATAAGCTAAAAGGACATATGTTCCTAGGAACCAAAGGTGAAAGATATTTCTGTAGCGCTTATTGCATGTGTATGTTTTAAGTTGCTTCAGTCATGTCCAACTCTTACTGACCTTATGGATTGTAGCCCACCAGGCTCCTCTGTTCATTGGATTCTCCAGGTAAGAATGCTGGAGTGGGCTGTCATTTCCTCCCCCAGGCAATCTTCCTAACCCAGGGATCAAACCCCCAATCTCTCATGTCTCCTGCACTGGAAGACAGGTTCTTTACCACTATTGCCACCTGGAAAGAACATAATGCTTAATATATTTGCTTTATTCTAGGAACTGGATATGTGATTTAAGTATTTACACTGATGCCTTGAGGAATATCTTTCATACCTGTATGAGTAATGTGCTTACACAGAGTTATTCAATTCAGAACTAGGCAATTAATTCCATAAATGCCTCATGACCCTCTACAGATTTCATGAAGCTACTGTCACTACATTTGCCTTTGTACTTTGTATTTAGAGGTTACATCATAATTATTTTATTTGTAGTTTATTATTTCCATCTATTTTCCACATTTGCAATATAGAGTAATGAAAACATAAAATAATTTGTTGTCTACGCTAATAACAAAGGCAGCATCTTAACATTCTGTTTCTTTGTTTAAATAAAAGCAGCAATGTTCCCATTTTACCAGTAATTTGGCAACTAGGGGTTAGAGCACGTTCTTTTTACAAAGAGAAGACATGACATTTATGTTTTCACAGTCTATATGTTCACTACAGTAAATAAAATACATGAAGCAATCAAAAAGTGAAAATTCATTTTGACATTTGACTTCATGTCATAATTTAGGTCTGGCTCTGAGTCTAGATTTTTCTGGTTCACTCAGCAGCAATAATAGCTTTATTCATCATAAAGCAAGTGATTGCAATAGCAGGATCACAGAAATCAGAAAGTATTGATTTTTTTTTTAACTTTTAATCAAAACTTCTGCAACACATAGGTACTAGCTCAGAGCTTTTAAAGCTAAAAGCAGTAGAATGTGAACATTTTTTCTTTCTTAAGGCTATAACTTTATTTTTCTGACCCAGCTCCAGAGAGAAGTTACAGAAAAAGAAGGGTAAGCACTCAAACCATAGCATTTTGCAAATTGCTCCTAGAGCCTCACTGGTAACTCAGCAACTTGCACAGTAGCTGTAACAAAACACTGCCTGCAGGCAAGTGCCCATAGAAGCCATTTTTTTCCTCCCTTGCCTAGAAGCTTTGCTCCAGGCTAAACTTAGGGCTTTGGTTACCTTTCAAATCTGTATTTCCAACACAATTTTATTTGAATACCAAGTCACATTTTAGGTTTCCTATGTTTTAAAAAATCACCAGTAACACACTTCTGCTTCTCTGACCCACAGCCAAAATATTCCAATGATTAAAATTTAAAAAAATATTTGGAGTACTATATTAACAAAGTAAACCTACAGATTTCATCAATATGAATACTACTTATTCCAAAATTCTCAAAAACATGGAGAAAAACAAATGCTGTAAAGTATTTACAGAACTGACATTTGAGACTGACTCAGAATTCAGGTGTGTGTGCTAATAATTAAAGTCTCTGTGATGAAGCCTAATGCTCTTTTGTATGCTCTGTAGTAAAAATCAGATATTTTAGTAAAGATGAATTAAATGGTAAAATGGAAAACACAACTGTATACAAGGGAGAAAAAGACAACTGGTAGTTGACATCGCAACCCCCGAAAATGCTACATTTTAATGATTTTTCATAAGTCATAGACATCATAAATGTCTCAAAAATACCCAAGTGAAACAGTGTGGCATGGGGAACGCAAGAGTAGATGGTTCCTATCAGGGTTATGAAAGTCAAGATTAAATAAGCACAGTAAACAAGAATAGGCCAACTGCATTCCTGACAGATGTTTCCATAGGAGGTACAGTGATGCCTCCTATTAAGTTGCATCACATGCTTTGTGGCATCATGAAATTTACGCAGTGAGGATGTTTTTACATATACTATTTTCAGACATCTGTGTAAGTTTCTGAAACCATTAAATCAAAATCCTCTCAGATAATTCATTTTTGCCTGAGGGTGTTCCTGATTATATTGACATTTTACTGGGCTTCTCATCTTGCCTTTATTATTATCAAGTTTTATTCTTTTTTTGTATATTTAGAAATACATAGGTTGAACTTTAAACTTTAAAATCAAAAGCAATACTGATAATATATTCATGACAACCATGTAAATTGTGTCCTAAATATGCACGTATTTAGCATTATTTATCTTGCTAATGTTGACATGTTGAATGGTACATTTATATATTTTATTAATATTTGAAGGAAAATTAATATATGCCTATGACAAAAAGGGGTGAAAAGGAGAAACTCTTTTCTATACAAGATTCCAAAAGGCTCTTTTTGCTGTGCAAACATTGTTAATATAATTTTGTATATCTTACCATAATTTGCCTATGAATATACACAAATACACTGATTTTTAAAACAAAAGAGAGGTATTATACCTATACACACATATATACACTTCCTCTCAAGCAATTTTCACTTTTCACTATATATTTTGGCTCATTCTACTTCATTATCTTAGTAGCAGCATACTGAATATTTAATTCAACAACTGTATTTTAATGCCTTACTGANATCTTACCATAATTTGCCTATGAATATACACAAATACACTGATTTTTAAAACAAAAGAGAGGTATTATACCTATACACACATATATACACTTCCTCTCAAGCAATTTTCACTTTTCACTATATATTTTGGCTCATTCTACTTCATTATCTTAGTAGCAGCATACTGAATATTTAATTCAACAGCTGTATTTTAATGCCTTACTGAGCCTTATATTAATAGACATTTGATTCATTTTTGGCATTTTGTTAATACAAACTACAATAAGAATCTTTGGGTGCATCGGCACAATTGTGACACTGAATGCACTTTAAAAGAATGTGGAAGACAAGGAATTCTGCTTTTGTGTTATGGGAAGCAGGTTATCAAGCAAGAAATGCAAGTACCAAGGACTGCCATACCCTCCTCAACTGTAGAATTGTGAGTAAATAATATAATGTGTAGTCACACAGCGTTAGAAAACTGAAGGAAGCATCTTTAAATTTAAGATTGTCTGTTCATCAAAGATACTGTTAACAAGATGAAAAGGAAGTCACAGATTGGAAGATATTTACATTGTATATAACTTAGAAAGGACTTATATTCAGACTGAGAGTCCCTTGGAAGGCAAGGACATCAAACCAGACAATCCTAAAGGAAATCAACCCTGAATATTCATTGGAAGGACTGATGCTGAAGCTGAAACTCCAATACTTTGGCCACCTGATGTGAAGAGCTGATTCATTGGAAGAGACCCTGATGCTGGGAAAAACTGAAGGCAGGAGGAGAAGGGGACGACAGAGGATGAGATGGTTGGATGGCATCACCAACTTAATGGGCATGAGTTTGAGCAAGCTCCGGGAGGTGGTGAAGGACAAGGGAAACCTGGCATGCTGTAGTCCATGGGATTGCAAAGAGTTGGACACGACTGAATGACCAAACAACAATTCAGATCATATGAAGAACTCCCACAAATCAATAAGAGAAAATCTAAATAGCAAATGGGCAAAAGACTAGAGATACTTCACAAAAGAATATATGAATATTATAACAATAATTTTATAAAAGGTGCTCATCATTAATAATCTAAGAAATTCAAATTAAACTGCAAAGATGTATTAGTATATACCCATCAATGGGTGAAATAGAAGGTTTGCTAATACCATTTGTTAGACAATTTCTGTAGTGGGTGAAATTTTCTTTCCTAGTTAGTGAGTGTGTAAATAAGTACAACTATATTGTTTAGTAAGATCTGTCAAACACATTTCCTATCAGCAATTCCTCTAATAGGTGGATTATCAAGAGAAATGAGTGTGCATGTCCACCAAAGACAGATTTAAGAATTTTCATGACAGCTTTACATAGAATAGTATAAAAAAATAGAAGGAACTAATCATAGAACAGGTGTTATATCTGTGCAGGCAACATAGACCAGTGAAAAGAGTACACTATCACTGTCACAATGGACATGAATTTGAGCAAACTCAGAGATAGAGCAGGACAGAGGAGACTAGAATGCTACAGTCCATGGAGTCTCAAAGAGTTGGACACAGCTTAGCAACTGTACCACAACTATCACTATCTACAATTATGTGGATGAATATTGTTTCTCTTTTTACTTTATACTTGGCATATTTTCATCTAAATTTTAAAAATTTTGCTTATAAGGGACTTCCTCAACTAAGAATCTTTAAAACTATATTGTTTTATTACAGCACCATTATAAATTCTATTTTTAATGTTTAACTGGTTCATTTGCAGTTAATGTTTGTTTTAAGAGGAATTAAAAATCAGCATTATTTCTTTCTAATGGCTAGCCATGTATCTGACATTTACAGAGTATCTGTATTTTATTGACTAATTGCGAATGGCACTTCATCATATGTTATCTTCAAATACTTCTTCATGTTTACTTCTTAATTTGCTAATTGGCACCATTAATGTCTGCCTATTTTGGGGTCAATGTGAAACTGTTTTAATTATTAAAGCTTTAAGCATCTTTCAGTTACCTAATGAGACTACTTACCTTCTACTCATTTTCTCTTTAGACTATCCTGGCCTTTTCAAAAATATTTTTTGTTAAGAACTTTAACATTAGAACTGTTGAGTCCCAGAAACAATTTGATACATGCATTTCAGATTAATTGAGGGGAAAAATGACATACTTAAATATGAAGGAGTTCTAATCAAAAACATTGTTTATGATTCCACTTACTCAAGTCTTAATTCATGTCTTACACAAATCTTTCAAGTTTTCTTTGTATATCTGCAGTTTCTAAGTATGCTGCCACTATATATTATCAATCATCTTTTCTCTTCCCTTTTTCCTCCCTTCATACCACTCTCTTTCTCTTTTCTTTCAGGATATGTTGCAAATGAAATTCTTTTTCTCATTTTATCTGTTATTGTACACAAATTATTATAGTTGTGTAGCTAACCACTTTAATAAAGTTTCTTATAGTTTCCAACCATACTGTTTGAGTCTTCAGAGTTTGCACAAATACAGTAACACTATCTGGCAAAAATATTCTTATTTATATACTGCATGTGTAATTGGATCACCCAGTACTATCAAGAATATTCAAAATAATTTTATTTTTGGAGAAGACAGAATGATGATATTAAGGTGAAATAATTCAATTTCTTATATGCTACCCAATTATTCCTTAAAGACATCTATTTTTCCCAAATCTTTCTCTTATTTTAGGTGGAGTGTCTATAAGTGTATTTTCATTAATTAGTGTACAAAAGCACCTCCCTTTTTTCTTTTGAATCAATAAAGCNGAGCCTGAGCCCCTGTCCTCCAGAGCGGAGCACTTCTTGTCACTGGTTCTCCTGCACACCAAGCAAGACTTTGGAAAAACCATCTCTGCCCACCACCAGGAAGCTATAAATAACTCCTGGATTAGAAGAAAGGCTGTCTCTTATACACATCTAGATGTGTATAAGAGACAGGTCCCAATACTGAAGAATCTTTACATTTTTAAAATACTTATGTATTAATATATTATTCACTTAGCATTACTGGACTTATATTCATAAGTAATGTTCATTAGTAATTCTTTCAATTTATTCTTTACCATTTTTAAGCTTTGTGATTTTCCTATCTCTAAAATTCATTCTTATAAATTTTTACTTTTCTCTATGATCTAGAGAATTTATGAATTTAATTATTTATTGAAGTATAATTGATTTACAGTATTATATTAATTTCAAGTCTACAANAAGATTAGAAATTAATAAAATAGAAAACAGATGAATAGAGAAATCTTAAAAAAAAAATAACCAAAGTTATTTGTTAGAAACCATCAACAAGATTGATGGTCTCCTAGACTGAATAAGGAAAAGAGAAAGAGAAAAAAATTATCAATATCAAGAATGAAACAGTGGGCCCCACTAAAGATCCTACAGAGACTAAAGGTATAAGGTAATATTGGAACAACTTTAGGCCAATAATACTGATAACTTAAATGAAGAAGATAAATTCCTGAAAGACATAAACTACTCAAAACTGACAAAAGAAGAAATAGTAAATCTTAATTCTTATATATCTATTAAAGATATTGAAATAATAATTGAAATCTACCCACAAAGAAAACTACAATATTAAAGTGCTCCATTGTATCAGATATTTAAGAATTAAGATTAAGCCGCAGTGAATATGTTCTAGTGGAATGTACTTCCCAGCACATTTCATTTGGTTGAGACTCCTCTGGTCACAAACCAGGCAAAGCTATCACAAAAAATAAACTTCATACTAATAACTTCAGGAATATTGATAGTAAGTGCTTAATAAAGTATTACAAAATCCAACAATATATAAAAAGAATAATAAATTTTGACTCAGTGGAGTTTATTCTGGAAATGCAAGTTTAACACTTAAAAAAAAAATCAATCTTGTATTCAGAAGATACAAAGAACTCTTAAAAATCAATAATAAATAAACAAACAATCTGATTAATAAACAGGCCAAAGACTAACTGATGGCTCAACAAAGAAGACATCTAGATATAAGCATGTGAAAAGATGCTCCACATTTATGCCATGAGGAAAAGGCAAGTTAAAACATCCATGAGATACTATTACCCTTATTGGCTCAGACAGTAAAGAACGTGCCTGCAGTGCAGGAGACTTGGGTTCAGTCCCTGGGTTGGAAAGATCCCCTGGAGAAGGGAGTGGCTACCCACTCCAGTATTCTTGCCTGGAAAATCCCATGAACAGAAGAGCCTGGTGCTTTATAGTCCACGGGGTTGCAAAGAGTTGGACACCACTGAGCAGCTAACACTTTAATGTGCACTGGGATGGCTGAAATCCAGAACACTGACAGCAGGAAAGGAGGATGTAGGGCAACAGGAACTCTCATATGTTACTGACAGGAATGCAAAGTGGCACAATCACTTTGGAAGACAATTTAGCAGTTACTTACAAACAAATATAGTTTTACCATGTGATCCATAAACTGCAATCCTACCCAAATAAGTAAAAAATTTATGTCCTACATACAGTAGTTTACAGCAGCTTTACTCATAATATCCAACCTTAGAAGAGACCAAGTATCCAAGGCATGCTCATAGAATAGAACTGTGGCATGCTCATAGAATGGACTGTTATTCAGTGGTAAAAAGAGATGAGCTTTCAAGCCATGAAAAGACATGGAGGAACCTTTAATGCATATTGCTACGTGGAAGAATCCAGTCTGAAAGGCTTCATGTTGTATGATTCCAGCTACATGGCATTCTGGAAAATATAAATCTATGAAGACAGTAAAAAGATCAGGTTTTCCATGATTTGGGGTGGGGGTGGAGTAGAGGCCAGATGGATGAATAGGCAAAGTTTAAGAGATTATCATTAGATGGACTGATGCTGATGCTGAAGCTCCAATACTTTGGCCACCTGATGTGAAGAGTCAACTCACTGGGAAAGACTGAGGGCAGGAGAACAGGTGGTGACAGAGGAAGAGGTGGTTGGATAGCATTACTGACTCAATGGACGTGNGATGAATAGGCAAAGTTTAAGAGATTATCATTAGATGGACTGATGCTGATGCTGAAGCTCCAATACTTTGGCCACCTGATGTGAAGAGTCAACTCACTGGGAAAGACTGAGGGCAGGAGAACAGGTGGTGACAGAGGAAGAGGTGGTTGGATAGCATTACTGACTCAATGGACATGTGTTTGAGCAAATTCTGGGAGATAGTGAAGGGTAAGAAAGTTTAGCACACTGCAGTTCATGGGGTTGCAGTTCATGGGAGTCAGACACAACTTGGCAACTAAACAATAAAGAGATTATTAAGGCAGTGCAACTATTCACTATGATGCTTTAAAGGGGAACACGGGATGTAATGCATTTGGAAAAACCCGTAAAACTGTACAACACAAAGAATAAGCCCTAATTTAAGCCATGGATCCATTAATTATAATGGATCAGTTTTGGATCACCACTTGTAACAAATGCAGCTTACCAGTGCAGGATGTCAATAATAGGGGAAACTGTGGGTAGCGGAAGAAGAAGTATATAGAAGCTCTCCTTACTTTCTGTTCACTTTTCTGTAAACTTATTATTGCTCTTAGAAATATGGTCTATTAATAAAAAAATAATCAATTTGACACTGTACCACTAAATAAAGGAGAAAAACTATATAATTATTTCAATACATGCAGAAAAAAAGCATTGGACAACATTTAACATTCTTTTAAAATAAATAAACATTTTGGCAAATTAGGAAAAGGTATTCAAAAATAGGTTTGCTTTAAAACTGGTCTGGGGTAGTTCCATGCTTAAATCTGATATGATTGAACATTTGGTTCTAACACTTGGCCAACATAAAAAATAAATTATGCTAGTACTAGTACTTTTAATGTCCTGTTTAAAGTTCACAGTTTCCCTGGAGACAACTCTATACTCTTGTCTCCATTGTTTATCAAAAATGTATTAATTAATGGCTTACACCTTGTTTAACTGGTTTTAGGTACTTTACCAGTGGAATATAGGAGACCCCTGAGTCAACCCATACTCTGACTCCCCTGAAACTAATACTTAGGAACATAATTTGAAAATGAAGCATATTCTGTGAAAAATCCCAGAGGCTGTGCTTGGAAGCTTTCTGATCTCTGAGGTGATTTCCTGCACTTCTATTCTCTTCCTGTACCATATCCTTTATTAAGATTGTAAATGAGATTATCCTATAAATGTTCCTTCAATTATCTGATTGTTTAATTGCTTCAGTTGGCACTATAAGTAGGTTAATTGTAATACACTTGACTCTATAATGCAAGTAATTGCTAAGGCTTGGTTTAGGAAAAAGAATGATGACAAATGGTAGACTGGAGAATCTGCAAAGCCAGGATGGTTTCCTGACAATCTCTGTTTAGAGGTCCTCACTCAATTGCTGTGACAACTGAAAGCAAAGAACACTTACCAGTGTGGGAATTGCAGGTGGTAGATCCACAACAGAGAGGAAGCTAAATGGATCTTTAGAAACGTATATGATACCTACTTTGTTTTTGGTTGCTCTGGAGAAAACAAAAATAACTGATAAAAATCTAAAGGCTGCCAAGGACTCTAACTTACTAGCCATGAATCTGTGTGTTTGGTGGACACAAATGACACCAAAGAGAGGTAGGCATATTTTTTAATGATGTGTGTGTTGCTTGTTGCTCAGTCATATCTGACTTTTTGCAACTCCATGGACTGTAGCCCAGGAGGCTCCTCTGTCAATGAAATTCTCCAAGCAAGAATGCTAGAGGGGATTGTCATTTCAAACTTCAAGGGACATCCCAACCCAGGGATCAAACCTAGGTCTCCTACATTGCAGGCAGATTCTTTACTGTCTGAGCCACCAGGGAAGCCCTAATAACCGTCACCCAATAGAAGGATTCCCTTTTCTACACACTCTCTCCAGCATTTATTGTTTGTATATTTTTTGATGATGGCCATTCTGACTGGTATGAGGTAATACTTCATTATAGTTTTTATTTGCATTTTTCTAATAACTAGTGATGTTGAGCATCAGTTCACATGCATTTTTTTAAAAATGTGGAACACTTATTAAAGCCTTTAGTGAGTATGTTTCAATATTGCTTCTATGGAGAATGGTATGGAGGTTCCTTATAAAACTGAAAACAAAAGTACCATATGATCCTGGAATTCCATTCCTGGGCCTATATCTGGAGAAAATTCTGACTGGAAAGGATACATGCACCCCAAATGCACTGCAGCACTATTTACGATAGCCTAGACACAGAAGCAACCTAAATGTCTACTGACAGAGGAATGGATAAAGAATATGTGGTTTAACAATCGAATATTACTCAGCCATAAAAAAGAACAAAATAAAGCCATTTGCAACAACACAGCTGGACCTGAAGATTGTCATACTGAGTGAAGTGAGTCAGAACGATAAAAGCAAATATCATATGGCATTGCTTATACATGGAATCAAAAATAAAGGTTACAAATGAATTTATTTACAAAACAGTTGCAGATGCATCAATCAAACTTATGGTTATGGGGGGGGAGGGATAAATTGGAAAACTGGGACTGACATATGCACACTACTATAGATAAAACAGATAACTAACTGTGACCTACTCTAT
The DNA here is from genome assembly GCA_006410615.1 of Neotragus moschatus. Lineage (NCBI taxonomy): Eukaryota > Metazoa > Chordata > Mammalia > Artiodactyla > Bovidae > Neotragus > Neotragus moschatus. Next base: position 477,052 of record SJYA01002426.1, on the reverse strand, counting down.
AGCACTGGCAACTCTATTCAATGGGAAAGGAAACTAAGAAAAGAGTAGATATATGTACATGTCAGAGAAGGCAATGGCAATCCACTCCAGTACTCTTGCCTGGCAAATCCTGTAGACAGAGGAGCCTGGTAGGCTGCAGTCCATGGGGTCGCTAAGAGTCGGACACGACTGAATGACTTCACTTTCACTTTTCACTTTCATGCATCGGAGAAGGAAATGGCAACCCACTCCATTGTTCTTACCTGGAGAATCCCAGGGATGGGGGAGCCTGGTGGGCTGCCATCTCTGGGGTCGCACAGAGTCAGACACGACTGAAGCGACTTAGCAGCAGCAGCAGCAGTAACTAATTCACTTTCCTGTACACCTGAAATTCTATGGTGTGTGTGTTCACTGTAAATCAACTATACTCCAATTTTTTTTTTTTTTAAGAATAAAGTCACATAAGGCAAAGAGATGTGATAGACGTTGTAGAGTACATTCTTGCTGAGCTAACACAGAATGGGGCTGAATAATGTGAAAATAGTCACAATTTAAAAATAAAATAATACAAGTTCAGTTCAGTTCAGTTGCTCAATCGTGTCTGACTCTTTGCGATCCCGTGAATCGCAGCACGCCAGGCCTTCCTGTCCATCACCACCTCCTGAAGTCTACCCAAATCCATGTCTATCAAGTTGGTGATGCCATCCAGCCATCTCATCCTCTGTCGTCCCCTTCTCCTCCTGCCCCAATCCTTCCCAACATTAGGATTTTTTCCAATGAGTCAACTCTTCGCATGAGGTGGCCAAAGTATTGGAGTTTCAGCTTCAACATCAGTCCTTCCAATGAACACCCAGGACTGATCTCCTTTATGATGGACTGGTTGGATCTCCTTGCAGTCCAAGGGACTCTCAAGAGTCTTCAACACCACAGTTCAAAAGCATCAATTCTTTGGTGCTCAGCTTTCTTCACCATCCAACTCTCACATCCATACATGACTACTGGCAAAACCATAGCCTTGACTAGAAGGACCATTGTTGGCAAAGTAATATCTCTGCTTTTGAATGTGCTATCTAGGTTGGTCATAACTTTCCTTCCAAGGAGTAAGTGTCTTTTAGTTTCATGGCTGCAATCACCATCTGCAGTGATTTTGGAGCCCCCCCAAAATAAAGTCTGACACTGTTTCCACTGTTTCCCCATCTATTTCCCATGAAGTGATGGGATCAGATGCCATGATCTTAGTTTCTTGAATGTTGAGCTTTAAGCCAACTTTTGCACTCTCCTCCTTCACTTTTATCAAGAGTGATACTTGATAAAAACTAATACAAATTAAATGGAGGAAATATTACTCTTGTGGCAATTAAATCAGATAGAGTGTTCAGATAATTAAACATGATATAAAAAGGAGATAGATGGAGCAGTTATTAAAAATGTAATGGATTACCATAAAAAATAGGTGGTATAGCTACTCTTAACCCCTAATATTGCACAAAGACCATAATGAATTTATGCAATTTGCTATAGCCTTGATTAATTTTAGTGATAATAACACAAAGGAGGAATCCAGAGTCCCTTCCAAATGGTGCCAGTGAAATGATATGAATTAAAGAGATGTTATAAGTTGAGTGGCAAGATTATTAGGATCTCTTGGTACAATCCCAGCAGGAGACCAAAGTCCATTTGCCTTAATATAATGGACTAGGAAGGGGGATGAAATTTTATAGGATTTCTGGACACTGGTAAACAAACTACTGTCATAACTAAACCCACTAAACAAAATCTAAATGTTCAATTTGACTAACAGTTTCTTTTCAATAACTACTTCAAATTTTTTTAAGAAAAGAAGAAAATGGGGGGCCGGTGGTAGAGACAGAACCAATGTGCAATCATGTGAGGCAAATTCTAATATACATTTTGGACTTATAATATTGTGTTTACATAGGGATATTTAAATTCTGCTGCCTATAACCAGAGCCTAGAGATAAGACACTTGATTAAATTGGAAGTACACACACACATGTGTGATGATGTAATGTTGATTCTCAATTGGTAGACCAAATTAAGAATGACCCACAAATTCTGACTGACTACATGAATTTCAGGGTGTATTTGATTATTCTGGATAAGATACACTTTTCATGTCAAATGAGAGAACTCTTAGAATATTCAACTAGCAAGTCAAATCTAATAACATATAAACAGAATTATCTACTATGATCAAGTAAGATTTAACTTAGTAATGGAAAGCGGTTTCAAGACTTGAAAATCAATTTAAAAAGTCCATCACATAAATAGGCTAAAAAACTCAGGATCACATGATCATATTGGAAATATTCAACAAAATCCAACACTCATTCATGATAAAAACTTTCAGTAAACTAGGAATAAAAGGAAATTATCTCAACTTCATATAGAACATATACAAAAAAATCAACAGCTAGTAACATACTTACTCGTGGGAAACCTAATGCTCCCCTACTATGCCAGGTACAATTTAAGGATGTCCCCTGGTATCACTACTTATAAACCTTATACTAGAAGTCAATGTGAATAAAATAAGTTGATAAAAAGAAATAAAGGCTTCATAGGTTGGGAAGGCAGAAGTGAAACTGTCACTGATTGTAGATGACATGACCACTTATGTAAAAAAGCTGAAAATGTTAAACAAAAAACTTCTTGACACAAACAAGCAATTCAAGCAAGATGGCTGCATTAACTACAAGATTAACATACAAAAGTCAATCATTTTCTTGTATTGAGCAAAGAATACACAGGATTGGAAATTTAAAACACAATGTATGACCCCAAATCAGATTCTTAGGTATAAATCAAACAAGATATGTATAAGATATATATGAACAAAAGTACAAAACTTTGATGAATAAAAGGAAGAACTGAATAAATGGAGAGAAATTCTATTTTCATGGATAGGAAGATTCAATATTGTCAGTCCTCCCCAATATGATCTGTAGATCAATGTAATCCCAGTCAAAATACTAGGTAGTTATTTTGTGGAAACTGATAAGCCATTTTTAAAGTTTATATGGAGAGGTAAAAGCACCTGTAATAGTTAATGCAATATTGAAGGAGAACAACAAGATGAAGGACTGACTTTAAGACTTATTTAAATCAACAGTAGATAAGACAGTGTGGTACTGGCAAAAGAATGAACGAATAGATTAGTGGAAGGGAATAGAGAGCCCAGAAATTAGCCCACATAGATATGGTCAACTGATATGTGTGTGTGTGTGTGTGCGTGTGTGTGTGTTTGCTCAGTTGTGTCTGACTCTTGTGACCCAATAGACTGTAACCTTCCAGGCTCCTCTGTCCATGGGATTCTCCAGGCAAGAATACTGGATTTGAACAAGGAACAAAGGTAANTGGAAATTTAAAACACAATGTATGACCCCAAATCAGATTCTTAGGTATAAATCAAACAAGATATGTATAAGATATATATGAACAAAAGTACAAAACTTTGATGAATAAAAGGAAGAACTGAATAAATGGAGAGAAATTCTATTTTCATGGATAGGAAGATTCAATATCGTCAGTCCTCCCCAATATGATCTGTAGATCAATGTAATCCCAGTCAAAATACTAGGTAGTTATTTTGTGGAAACTGATAAGCCATTTTTAAAGTTTATATGGAGAGGTAAAAGCGCCTGTAATAGTTAATGCAACATTGAAGGAGAACAACAAGATGAAGGACTGACTTTAAGACTTATTTAAATCAACAGTAGTTAAGACAGTGTGGTACTGGCAAAAGAATGAATGAATAGATTAGTGGAAGGGAATAGAGAGCCCAGAAATTAGCCCACATAGATATGGTCAACTGATGTGTGTGTGTGTGTATGTGTGTGTGTGTGTTTGCTCAGTTGTGTCTGACTCTTGTGACCCAATAGACTATAATCTTCCAGGCTCCTCTGTCCATGGGATTCTCCAGGCAAGAATACTGGATTTGAACAAGGAACAAAGGTAATACAATGGACAACAAGTTCTTCAACAAATAGTGTTGGAATAACCAGTCACATGCAAAAATAAATATATAAATAAGTCTAGAAATAGGCCTTACACCCTTCACAAAACTCAAAATGAATCATAAACATACATCTACAATGCAAAACCATGAAACTACCATGAGAAAACAAATTAGCCTTTATGGCCTTTGGCATGGTAATTACTTTTTATACTAAATTTCAAAGGCACAATTCATGAAATAAAGGATGAACTGAACCTCATTAAAGTTAAAAACTTCTGCTCTGTGAAAAATCCAAAATAATAGAAATATAGACTGAGATAAAATATTTGCAAAACATATATCTTATAAAGGGTATTTACTGAAAACATACAGTGACTTCCCTGGCAGTCCAGAGGTTAAGACTCCACTTCCACTGCAGGAGGTATGGGTTCAATTCCTGGTCTGCGAACTAAGATCTTGTATGCTATGTGGTGTAGCCAAAAAAAAAAACAACCCCAAAACCTATCCTCCATATAGGAAATATTCAAAAAACTCAAAACTTAGCAGTAAGAAATCAAATAATCCTATCAAAAATGGGCCAAAGACTTTTATAGGCATCTCAAGAAAGAAGATACACAGATGGAAAATAATATGAAAAGATGCTCCCAATCATATCAAAGAAATACAATGTAAAATAATAATCATATACTACTATCCATCTATTAGAATGGCCAACATCTGCCAAAATGACACTACTAATGTTAATGAGAATGTGGAGACAGAGGAACTCCCATTCATTGCTAGTGGAAATGGAAAATGGTATAGCGATTTTGGAAGAGTTTGGCAGTTTGTTACAAAACTGAACCCCTCATAGATTCAGCAATTGCAACCCTTGCTATCTACACTAAGTGCAGAACTCCTGTTGACACAAAAATCTGCACATTGATGTTTATAGCAGCTTTATTCATGCTTGTCAAAAAGCAACCAAGATGTCCTTCATTAGGTGACTGGATTAGTAAACTGTATCATACACAGACATTCTTGGAAGAAGTCACCATGGCAAGAGTGAACATCGACGTTTTAGGAATCAGAAAACTAAAATGGGCCAGAATGGGTTAATTTAAGTCAGATGACCATTATATCTAATACTGTGGGCGAGAAGCCCTTAGAAGAAATGGAATACTCATAGTCAAAATGCAGTACTTGGATGCAATCTCAAAAATGACAGAATGATCTCTGTACATTTCCAAGGCACACCATTCAATATCACAATAATCCAAGTCTATGCAACCACTAATGCCAAAGAAGCTAAAGTTTAATGGCTCTGTGAAGACTTACATGACTTTCTAGAACCAACACCAACAAAAGATGTCCTTTTCGTCATAGGGAACTGGAATGCAAATGTAGGAATTCAAGAGATACCTATTTGGAGTAACAGGAAAGTTTGGCCTTGGAGCACAAAATTAGGCAGAGCAAAAGCTAACAGAGTTTTGTCAAGAGAACACACTGGTCATAGCAAACATGCTCTTCCTATAACAAAAGAGATGACTCTACACATGGACATCACCAGATGGTCAATATGAAAATTAGACTGATTATAGTCTTTGCAGCTGAAGATGAAGAAACTCTATACAGGCAGCGAAAATAAGACTGGGAGCTGACTGTGGCTCACATCCTGAACTCCTCATTGCCAAATTCAGACTTAAATTGAAGAAAGTATGAAAACCCACTACATCATTCAGATATGACATAAATTAAATCCCTTATGATTGTAGAGCAGAAGTAACAAATAGATTTAAGGGATTAGATCTAATAGAGTGCCCGAAGAACTATGGACAGGGGTTTATAACACTTGACAGGAGGCGGTAATAAAAATCATTCCTAAGAAAAATAAATGCAGAATGGTTGTCTGAAGAGGCCTGACAAATAGCTGAGCAAAGAAGAGAAGCAAAAGGAAAAGGAGAAAAGGAAAGATATGCCCATCTGAATGCAGAGTGTCAAAGAATATCAAGGAGAGATAAGAAAGCCTTATTAAGTGAACAGTGGGGAAAAAAAGAGAGAGAGAGAAAAAAAAACAATAGAACAGGAAAGACTAGAGATCACTTCAAGAAAATTAGAGATACCAAGGGAACATTTCATACAAAGATGGGCACAATAAAGGACAGAAATGGTATGGACCTAACAGAAGCAGAAGATATTAGTAACAGGTGGTAAGAATACACAGAAAAAACAGACAATAAGCTCTTAATGACTCAGATAACCAGATGGTGTGATCACTCACCTAGAGCCAGACATCTTGGATGTGAAGTCAAGTGAGCCTTAGGAAGCATTGCTAAGAACAAAGGTACTAAAGGTGATGGAATTGCAGTAGGTTATTTAAAATCCTTAAAGATGCTGCTGCTAAAGTGATGCACTCAACATGCCACCAAATTTGAAAACCTCAGCAGTGGCCACAGGACTGGAAAAGGTCAATTTTCACTCCAATCCCAAAGAAAGGCAGTATCAAAGAATATTCAAATCACTGCACAATTGCACTCATTTCAGATGCTTGCAAAGAAAGTAATGCTTAAAATTGTCAAAGCTAGGCTTCAACAGTACATGAACCACAAACTTCTAGATATTCAAGTTGACTTTAGAAAAGGCATAAGAACCAGCGATCAAATTGCTAATATTTGTTAGAACACAGAAAAAACAAAAAGCTAGAGAATTCCAGAAAAACATCTACTTCTGCCTCATTGACTATGCTAAATCTTTAACTGTATGGATCCCAAACTGTGGAAAATTCTAAATGAGACAGGAATACCAGGCCACCTTGCCTTCTCCTGAGAAATCTGTATGCAGATCAAGANCCATATAGGAAATATTCAAAAAACTCAAAACTTAGCAGTAAGAAATCAAATAATCCTATCAAAAATGGGCCAAAGACTTTTATAGGCATCTCAAGAAAGAAGATACACAGATGGAAAATAATATGAAAAGATGCTCCCAATCATATCAAAGAAATACAATGTAAAATAATAATCATACACTACTATCCATCTATTAGAATGGCCAACATCTGCCAAAATGACACTACTAATGTTAATGAGAATGTGGAGACACAGGAACTCTCATTCATTGCTAGTGGAAATGGAAAATGGTATAGCGATTTTGGAAGAGTTTGGCAGTTTGTTACAAAACTGAACCCCTCATAGATTCAGCAATTGCAACCCTTGCTATCTACACTAAGTGCAGAACTCCTGTTGACACAAAAATCTGCACATTGATGTTTATAGCAGCTTTATTCATGCTTGTCAAAAAGCAACCAAGATGTCCTTCATTAGGTGACTGGATTAGTAAACTGTATCATACACAGACATTCTTGGAAGAAGTCACCATGGCAAGAGTGAACATCGACGTTTTAGGAATCAGAAAACTAAAATGGGCCAGAATGGGTTAATTTAAGTCAGATGACCATTATATCTAATACTGTGGGCGAGAAGCCCTTAGAAGAAATGGAATACTCATAGTCAAAATGCAGTACTTGGATGCAATCTCAAAAATGACAGAATGATCTCTGTACATTTCCAAGGCACACCATTCAATATCACAATAATCCAAGTCTATGCAACCACTAATGCCAAAGAAGCTAAAGTTTAATGGCTCTGTGAAGACTTACATGACTTTCTAGAACCAACACCAACAAAAGATGTCCTTTTCGTCATAGGGAACTGGAATGCAAATGTAGGAATTCAAGAGATACCTATTTGGAGTAACAGGAAAGTTTGGCCTTGGAGCACAAAATTAGGCAGAGCAAAAGCTAACAGAGTTTTGTCAAGAGAACACACTGGTCATAGCAAACATGCTCTTCCTATAACAAAAGAGATGACTCTACACATGGACATCACCAGATGGTCAATATGAAAATCAGACTGATTATAGTCTTTGCAGCTGAAGATGAAGAAACTCTATACAGGCAGCGAAAATAAGACTGGGAGCTGACTGTGGCTCACATCCTGAACTCCTCATTGCCAAATTCAGACTTAAATTGAAGAAAGTATGAAAACCCACTACATCATTCAGATATGACATAAATTAAATCCCTTATGATTGTAGAGCAGAAGTAACAAATAGATTTAAGGGATTAGATCTAATAGAGTGCCCGAAGAACTATGGACAGGGGTTTATAACACTTGACAGGAGGCGGTAATAAAAATCATTCCTAAGAAAAATAAATGCAGAATGGTTGTCTGAAGAGGCCTGACAAATAGCTGAGCAAAGAAGAGAAGCAAAAGGAAAAGGAGAAAAGGAAAGATATGCCCATCTGAATGCAGAGTGTCAAAGAATATCAAGGAGAGATAAGAAAGCCTTATTAAGTGAACAGTGGGGAAAAAAAGAGAGAGAGAGAAAAAAAAACAATAGAACAGGAAAGACTAGAGATCACTTCAAGAAAATTAGAGATACCAAGGGAACATTTCATACAAAGATGGGCACAATAAAGGACAGAAATGGTATGGACCTAACAGAAGCAGAAGATATTAGTAACAGGTGGTAAGAATACACAGAAAAAACAGACAATAAGCTCTTAATGACTCAGATAACCAGATGGTGTGATCACTCACCTAGAGCCAGACATCTTGGATGTGAAGTCAAGTGAGCCTTAGGAAGCATTGCTAAGAACAAAGGTACTAAAGGTGATGGAATTGCAGTAGGTTATTTAAAATCCTTAAAGATGCTGCTGCTAAAGTGATGCACTCAACATGCCACCAAATTTGAAAACCTCAGCAGTGGCCACAGGACTGGAAAAGGTCAATTTTCACTCCAATCCCAAAGAAAGGCAGTATCAAAGAATATTCAAATCACTGCACAATTGCACTCATTTCAGATGCTTGCAAAGAAAGTAATGCTTAAAATTGTCAAAGCTAGGCTTCAACAGTACATGAACCACAAACTTCTAGATATTCAAGTTGACTTTAGAAAAGGCATAAGAACCAGCGATCAAATTGCTAATATTTGTTAGAACACAGAAAAAACAAAAAGCTAGAGAATTCCAGAAAAACATCTACTTCTGCCTCATTGACTATGCTAAATCTTTAACTGTATGGATCCCAAACTGTGGAAAATTCTAAATGAGACAGGAATACCAGGCCACCTTGCCTTCTCCTGAGAAATCTGTATGCAGATCAAGAAGCAACAGTTAGAAGAGGACAGGGAAATACAGACTGGTCCAAAACTGAGAAAGGACTACATCAAGGCTGTATACTGTCATGCTGTTTATTTAAATTATATGCAGAATATATCATGCAAAATGCCGAGCTTGATGAAGCACAAGCTGGAATCAAGATTGCCAGGAGAAATATCAATAACCTCAGATATAGAGATGATACAACTTTTACGGAAGAAAGCAAAGAGGAACTAAAAAGCCTCTTGATGAAAGGTGAAAGAGGAGAGTGAAAGCTGGCTTTAAATTCCACATTCAAAAGCCTAAGGTCATGGCATCCAGTCTCATCACTTCATGGCAAATAGATGAGGAAACAATGGAAACAGTGACAGGTTTTATTTTCTTGCACTTGAAAATCACTGCAGATGGTGACTGCAGCCATGAAATTAAAAGACCCTTGCTCCTTGGAAGAAAAGCTATGACCAACCTAGACAGCATACTAAAAAGCAGAGACATTACTTGGCCAAGAAAGGCCTGTATAGTCAAAGGTATAGTTTTTCCAGTAGTCATGTGTGGATGTGAGAGCAGGACTATAAAAAAGGCTGAGCACTGAAATATTGATGCTTTTGAACTGTGGTGTTGGAGAAGACTCTTGAAAGTTCCTTGGACTGCAAGGAGATCAAACCAGCCAAATCTAAAGGAAATCAGTCCTGAATATTCATTGGAAGGACTGATGATGAAGCTTCAGTACTTTGGTTATATGATATGAAGTGCAGACTTATTAGAAAAGACCCTAATACTGGGAAATATTGATGGTAGGAGGAGAAGGGGATGACAGAGGATGACATGGTTGGATGGCATCACCAACTCAATGGACATGAATTTAAGCNAAGGACTGATGATGAAGCTTCAGTACTTTGGTTATATGATATGAAGTGCAGACTTATTAGAAAAGACCCTAATACTGGGAAATATTGATGGTAGGAGGAGAAGGGGATGACAGAGGATGACATGGTTGGATGGCATCACCAACTCAATGGACATGAATTTAAGCAAGTTCCAGGAGATGGAGAAGGACAGGGAAGCTTAGCATGCTGTTGTCCATGGGGTCACAAAGAATTAGACATGACTAAGTGCCTGAACAATGACAACATACACAGACAATGGAATATTATTCAGCACTAAAAAGAAGTGAACTATTAAGTCATGAAAAGACAGAGGGAATTTAAGTGCATATTAATGACCGAAAGAAGCCAATCTGAAAACTCTACATACTTTAAGATTCCAATTCTGACATTCTGAAAAAAGAAAACTATAGAGACAATCAAGAGATCACTGATTGCTAGAAACTGCAGGTAGAGGAGAGGGATGAAAAGGTTTGAGTACAGAGGCTTTTTAGGACAGTGAAAATACCTGTAAGATATCATAATGATGCGTACATGTCATTTTATAGCTTTCCAAACCCACAGAATGTACAGCACCAAGAGTGAAACAAAATGTAAGCTACAGGCTTTGAGTGATAATGGCGTATCAATGTAGGCTCATCAACTTTAACAAGTGTATGATGGTGGAGGATACTGATAACAGGGGAAGCTAGGTATGTATGGGGCCAGGGGTATAGGGAAATCTCTATTTTTCTGTAAAATTTTTCTGTGAACTTTTAAGTGCTCTTTAAAAAAAGGAAACTCATAATAAAAAACAAAAGCAAGTCACAGCCCCATCCACAGTTAAGGCGTGAAAATAGTAGGAGGTGGGCCACATAGTAGCTATTTTGCAGTATGTCAGCCACAATATGTTTATCTCTTCTATTATAGTATAACAGATAATTTTATTTAGTTTATTCTCAAAATAATACATCTCTGAATTGCCTGTATCTTTCAGTACATCCTTTTTCTTAGGTAGCAAATAGCACTGTCAAAATTGTATAGAGGTGTGAAGGACTTTCAGCAAGTAAATGTCTATTTCATTTTCTCTGTAAAGAAACCTACAGGAGTGGCAACCTGAGCATAGTCAAATGTGAAATTGACCGACTGATTTACAGCTCTGTGCTTATCAAGTCCACATTCCACCAAGTCCTGATGTCAATCTACACAATAATATCAATGTAAATAATCTCAAAACACACACTTGAACATGAAATACTTGGGAATTTAACTTATTAGTGACAGCTTATTTTTAGATTAACAGTTAGTATTCCGTATTCCCAAAATCTCCTTCATGGATCACTGCCTTGTTGTAGTGAAGGGGCTTACCTAACTTAGTGATATTATGAGCCATGCAATGAGGGCCATCCAAGACGGACAGGTCGTATTGCAGAGTTCTGACAAAACATGATCCAGTGGGGAAGGGAATGGCAAACCACTCTGGTATACTAGCTGTGAGAACCTGATGAAATGTATAAAAAAGCAAAAAGATATGATAGCAAAAGATGAGTCCCCCAACTTGAAAGATGTCCAATATGTTACTGGGGAAGAGTGGAGGACAACTACTAATAGCTCCAGAAAGAATGAAGCTGCTGGGCCAAAGTGGAAACGAAGCTCAGTAGTGGATGTGTCTGGTGGTGAATGTAAAATCCCTATCTTTAAAGAACAGTATTGCATATGAACCTGGAGCATTAGGACAGAATGATCTCAGTTTGTTTCCAAGGCAAACCTTTCAACATCACATTATTCCAAGTCTATGCCCCAACCACCAATGCTGAATGAAGCTGAAGTTGATCAGTTCTATCAAGACCTAGAATACTTCCTAGAACTAACACCAAAAAAGATGTCCTATTCATTAGAGAGGGCTGCAATGCAAAAGTAGGAAGTCAAGAAATACCTGGAGAAACAGACAAGTTTGTCCTTGGAGAACAAAATGAACCAGGGCAAAGGCTAACAGAATTCTGTCAANTAGAATACTTCCTAGAACTAACACCAAAAAAGATGTCCTATTCATTAGAGAGGGCTGCAATGCAAAAGTAGGAAGTCAAGAAATACCTGGAGAAACAGACAAGTTTGTCCTTGGAGAACAAAATGAACCAGGGCAAAGGCTAACAGAATTCTGTCAAAAGAGCACACTGGTCATAGCAAACACCCTTTTTCAACAACACAAGAAATGACTTTATACATGGACATCACCAAATGATCAATATCAAAATCAGATTGATTTCATTTTTTATAGCTGAAGATGGAGCAGTGATATACACTTATCATAAACAAGACCTGCAGCTGACTGTGGCTCAGATTATCAGCTCCTAATGGCAAAATTCAGGCTTAAACTAAAGAAAGCAGGGAAAACCACTAGGTCAGCCAGGTACAACTTAAATCAAATCCCTTATGAATATACAGTGGAGGTGATAACTAGATTCAAAGGATTAGACCTAGTAAGCAGAGTGCCTGAAGAGCTATGGGCAGAGGTCTGTAATATCATACAGGAGACAACAAACAAAACCATCCCTTCAACAAAAGAAATGCAAGAAGGCAAAGTGGTTGTCTGAGATTTTACAAATGGCTGAGGAAAGCAGAAAAGCGAAAAGCAAGGGAGAAAGTGAAAGGTACATCCAANTGGAGAAACAGACAAGTTTGTCCTTGGAGAACAAAATGAACCAGGGCAAAGGCTAACAGAATTCTGTCAACAGATCACACTGGTCATAGCAAACACCCTTTTTCAACAACACAAGAAATGACTTTATACATGGACATCACCGAATGGTCAATATCAAAATCAGATTGATTTCATTTTTTATAGCTGAAGATGGAGTAGTGATATACACTTATCATAAACAAGACCTGCAGCTGACTGTGGCTCAGATTATCAGCGCGTAATGGCAAAATTCAGGCTTAAACTAAAGAAAACAGGGAAAACCACTAGGTCAGCCAGGTACAACTTAAATCAAATCCCTTATGAATATACAGTGGAGGTGACAACTAGATTCAAGGGATTAGACCTAGTAAGCAGAGTGCCTGAAGAGCTATGGGCAGAGGTCTGTAATATCACACAGGAGACAACAAACAAAACCATCCCTTCAACAAAAGAAATGCAAGAAGGCAAAGTGGTTGTCTGAGGAGATTTTACAAATGGCTGAGGAAAGCAGAAAAGCGAAAAGCAAGGGAGAAAGTGAAAGGTACATCCAANTAGAATAATACAAATAAAATTAAAAAAATAAACAAATGGGATCCAATTAAACTTTAAAGCTCTTTTTCAGCAAAGGAAATCACACAAAACACAAAAACATAATCCTCAAAAATGGGGTAAAATATTTGCATATGAAGAAACCAAGAAGGGATTTATCTCCAAAATATACAAACAGCTTATGCAGTTCAGCATCAGAAAAGCAAACAATCCAATCAAAAAATGGGCAGAAGACTTAGACAGTTCTCCAAAGAAGACATAGATGGCTAAAAAGCACATGAAAAGATGTTCCATGTCACAAATTATTATATAAAAATTAAATACAAATCAAAATATAGTACAAATCAAAACTATAATAAGATATCACCTCACACTGGTCATAACAGCAATCATCAAAAAATTTACAGACAATAAATGCTGGAGTGAGTGTGGAGAAAAGGGAACCCTCCTACACTGCTGGTAGGAATGTAAACTGGTGCAGCCACTATGCAGAACAGTATGGAGATTCCTTAAAAAGCTAAAATAGAGTTTTCATATAATCTAGCAATCTGACTCCTCGACATTTCCCTGGAGAAAAACCACAATTCAAAACGATTCATGCATCCCAATATTCACTGTAGCAGTATTTACAAGAGCCAGGACATGGAAGCAACCTAAACGTCTGACGACAGAGGAATAGATAAAGAAAACGTGCTACATATATACACTGGAATACTACTCAGTCATATAAAAAAATACCCAAATAATTCCATTTGCAGCAACATGGATGAACTTAGAGATTCTTATACTGGAAGTATGAGAAGTAGGTAAGTCAGACAGAGAACGACAAGGATCATGTAATATCACTTATATGAGGAATCTAAAAATAATGGAGTTATTTTCAAATGAACTTATTTTCAAAGCAGAAGTAGAATCACAGACATAGAAGACAAACTCAGGGTTGTCTTCTATATCTGTGCATTGACATATATGCACTACTCAGTTCAGTTCAGTCANTCATGTAATATCACTTATATGAGGAATCTAAAAATAATGGAGTTATTTTCAAATGAACTTATTTTCAAAGCAGAAGTAGAATCACAGACATAGAAGACAAACTCAGGGTTGTCTTCTATATCTGTGCATTGACATATATGCACTACTCAGTTCAGTTCAGTCACTCAGTCATGTCCGACTCTTTGCAACCCCATGAATCACAGCACGCCAGGTCTCCCTGTCCATCACCAACTCCCGGAGTTCACCCAGACTCACGTCCATTGAGTCAGTGATGCCATCCAGCCATCTCATCCTTGGTTGTCCCCTTCTTCTCCTGCCCCCAATCCCTCCCAGTATAAGAGTCTTTTCCAATGAGTCAACTCTTCCTATGAGGTGGCCAAAGTACTGGAGTTTCAGCTTCAGCATCATTCCCTCCCAAGAAAATCCCAGGGCTAATTTCCTTCAGAATGGACTGGTTGGATCTCCTTGCAGTCCAAGGGACTCTCAAGAGTCTTCACATTCATATATATATAAAATCGGTAATTACTAAGAACCTGTTGTATAGCACATGGAACTAATGGCATACACAGGCAAAAAGATCTAAAAAAAAAAAAAGAATGGATATATGCATATGTAGAACTGATCTCACTTTGCTTTACAGCTGAAAATGTTTTAGTCTTTCAATCATGTCCAATTCTTTGCAACCCCATGGACTGTAACCCCCCCGGGTCCCTCATCCATGGGATTTTCCAAGCAAAACTCCTGGAGTGGGTTGCCATTTTTTTCTCCGGGGGACTTTTCCGACCCAGGGATCAAACCTGGGTCTCCTGCATTGCAGGCAGATTCTTTACCATCTGAGCCACCAGAGAAGCCCCTTAGCCCTGAAATGACATCATAAATAAACTATACTCCAATAAAATATTGTTTTAAAGTGTGGAATGGCAACAATTTGGAAAACAGCTATACTGCCACTCTTTAAGGGCTGTAATTTGACCAATAAAGGAAAAGAATGGATACAACACAACAGAAAAAGAGATTCCCTGGTGGCTCAGATAGTAAAGCATCTGCCTGCAATGCGGGAGACTTGGGTTCGATCCTTGTGTTGGGAAGATCTCCTGGAGAAGAAAACGGCAACCCACTCCAGTACTCCTGCCTGGAAAATCCCACGGATGGAGGAGCCTGGTAGGCTACAGTCCATGGGGTCGCAAAGAGTCGGACATGACTGAGCGACTTCACTTCACTTAGGCAGAAGATCTAAACTGACATTTTTCCAAATTAAAAAAAAAAAAAGAAAGAAAGGCACAGAACTGACAAACAGGTACATTGAAAAGGTACTTCACATCAGTAGCCATCATGTAAATGTAAATCAGAACCACAATGAAATATCACCTCACAACTGTTAGAATAGCTATCTTCAAAAAGATGGAAAATAACAAGCGTTGGTGAGGATGTGGAGTAAAGAGAACCCTTGTGAATTGTTGATGGAAATATAAAATTAGAAATAACGTGTGATCCATCTATTTCACTTATGATTATTTACCCAAAGGAAACAAAATCATTTATTCTCTCTCTCTATCTCTCTCTCTATATATATATACACACACACACATATAAAATAGAAATATACAAATATATGTGTGTATGTGTACATATTATATGTTTGTATATTTTACCATATTTATTGCACATTGCTTACAATAGCTAAGAAATGGAAACAGCTTATGTATCTACTGACTGATGAATGAATAAAGAAGAAATGCTATGTAACTCTAGTGTGGTGATGGATGTTGACTGAACTTATTGTCATATTCTTTCACAATATGTATATATATCAAATCATTATGTTGTCTACCTAAAACTAATAAATTTACTTGTCAAGTATATATCAATAAATATTTTTAAATAAAAAATAGGCAAGTTGTGTTGTTAAGTAATTTACAGGGTTCAGTTGCACAATTCAGGAATATACAAATTAAAGCAGCAATAAGATACAATTTCACAGTCATCAGTATAAGAAAAACACAGAAGTTTGATTACAGCAAGTATTGGTGAGAAATATATACTATCTTAACCAGATTACAAGATTATTAATGATAAAAAATAATGTTTAGACAAGGTCATTGTCAGGTCGATGTGAAACACCATTATCATCATCATCATATTAAATTTTCAGTGTTACAACAAATGTTAATTGAGAATTTATGATGTCTTCAGTTTTCTGCTGAGCTTTTCATGGATCATCTCATTTATGACTCAAAAATTTCTATAATTATTATTATGCAAATAAATGAATGAAAATTATATTCAATTAACCTTATATGTTTAGTTCAATGTTAATATTTATATAAATATGTCTAATGAGAAATAAACTCTAACATAATTATTTTTATGGCTATGATTCTCATTGGTGCCTATTATACATTAAATCCAAATAAAGTGTATACCTGGTAAATTACATAAAATTTGTGATTTTCGAAAGCTAAGCAAATAAATGAAATTTTCTAATGCTTCCATTAAATTCTTCAGAATAGTGGCATTCTTAAGGAAATGAAGTCTCTTTCTTTGAAGCAGTTGCTGAATACTATATATATATGTGTATATATACATACACACACATATATTAATATCATATATGTTATAAATATATGTTGTACAAATATACAATATAATGTATATCATATATAACAAAACTTCATGAAAAACATTCACAACAATAAAATAAAGTAATTCACATTCTGATCTGCAATCTGGAAAATTTAAATCTTATATACATACATTAGACTTCTCTGGTGGCTCAGACGGTAAAATGTCTGTCTACAATGTGAGAGACCTGTGTTCGATCCCTGGGTCAGGAAGATCCCCTGGAGAAGGAAATAGCAATCCACTCCAGTACTATTGCCTGGAAAATCCCATGGAGAGAGGAGCCTGGTAGGCTACAGTCCATGGGGTCGCAAAATATAAATACATTATATTATGTGGTTAGCATTTACAAAAAAAGGATTCCCTTTCTAAGGTAGAATTAATGNATATGTTTAGTTCAATGTTAATATTTATATAAATATGTCTAATGAGAAATAAACTCTAACATAATTATTTTTATGGCTATGATTCTCATTGGTGCCTATTATACATTAAATCCAAATAAAGTGTATACCTGGTAAATTACATAAAATTTGTGATTTTCGAAAGCTAAGCAAATAAATGAAATTTTCTAATGCTTCCATTAAATTCTTCAGAATAGTGGCATTCTTAAGGAAATGAAGTCTCTTTCTTTGAAGCAGTTGCTGAATACTATATATATATGTGTATATATACATACACACACATATATTAATATCATATATGTTATAAATATATGTTGTACAAATATACAATATAATGTATATCATATATAACAAAACTTCATGAAAAACATTCACAACAATAAAATAAAGTAATTCACATTCTGATCTGCAATCTGGAAAATTTAAATCTTATATACATACATTAGACTTCTCTGGTGGCTCAGACGGTAAAATGTCTGTCTACAATGTGAGAGACCTGTGTTCGATCCCTGGGTCAGGAAGATCCCCTGGAGAAGGAAATAGCAATCCACTCCAGTACTATTGCCTGGAAAATCCCATGGAGAGAGGAGCCTGGTAGGCTACAGTCCATGGGGTCGCAAAATATAAATACATTATATTATGTGGTTAGCATTTACAAAAAAAGGATTCCCTTTCTAAGGTAGAATTAATGTAGAAACTTTTATCTACATACATGTGATAATAAATAATATTTGACTTAATTTACTAATTCATAAGGAGTATTCTCATCATCAGAAATACAAGGGGGGAAATAAATCAGTGAACCAGAATTTCCTTCAAAATAAAATTCCATGACAGCATTATTTGTAGAATTAGGAGGTTTATCTTACCAAAAGTATTAAGAACACCATGGCACTTTCAACTACATGGCTTCAACTAATAAGCATGGTGCCTATATTGTTTTTTTCTTTTTGGTTTCAAGCCTCAGAAACCACATTAGCTAATTTAACAAAGACAAAATTCAGTTGAAGGAAAGGGGTTTCTTATAGAGGCAAAAGAGTAATTGCTGTATCAAGCTCAAGGCAGGTTCAGTCTTCCAGACAGTAAAAGATGATTTTCACAGGAACCAATATTGACATAAATTGGCCTAAGAGCAAAATTTTAGAAGAGGCAGGCCAGTTGCCTGAATGTGAGTTAGGTGTTCACATCCTGAAAGATGAAGGCTAGGACACATTGAAAGAGATCATCTAATTTAATAATGTGAATGTAAATAAAGGGTAATGATTACTATGTGGACTAAGGAAACAAATGCCTACTATCACTTAGAAGAGTGTGTGAAGAGAGAATACAGGTATAACAACACTGAATTAGTAATTTATCATACGGTAATCTAGTGGAATGGAGCATGACAAACCAACCATGATTCTTAAAGAACTTTCTATATTTCACATTTGATAAATACACAAAGGCATTCATTGAGAAATTAATCTCAAAGTAATAAAGGTGAACATTTATAAGTCAATAAAAAATAAAAGTTAGTGGTTTGCATTTTTTGAAGGCCAAAATTCATGTTTCTGGGGTAGGCAGGATTTTAAAAAATTACATTCTTCCAAGTTTAACTTTATTCTATTATATTTCTCTGGTGTTAGCACACTTCCAGCAGCTTTCCATCATTATGTCAGAGTAGTACTTCATAATATTTTTCACATTTTCTGCCTCATACATCAAACTTTAGAATTTTATCCATAAGGCAGAGCTGTCATTCTGTAAAATTTTTAGCAATGTTCTCATTTTTATCTGACATCTAGAAATACCTAAAGTAATAAAAAATCATTTTTACCTCATATTTGCTTTGGTTTTCATTCTGTCCCTGTCAGTCTATATACAGCATAGCAAGACAAGATTTATATAACATCATTTTGGGTGTTCTAGAATCAGACAAAGAATCCTCACTTCAGCTGGTTTTTTTCCCCACAAAATTTCATATAAAAATATAAAATCTATACTTAAAAGAATACTATGCTTTCTTTAAAGCTTTATCTTTTGCAATGAACACTAAGTTTTGCAATACACATGTATATGATAATTTATATATAAAATGGTCAACAACTACAAGGAAGGAAAAAATTGCTGAGAATGCCATTATTCTAATGAAAACATTAGAAAATTGCTTTTATGCTGCTTAGTATTGTCTCACAGTTTTCAACTACAGGGAGTTAAAAATATGAATTTTAACAAACATTCAAGTTTCAATTCATTCTGAGAATGCAGAATAAGCACTAAAATAAGATCCTTATTTGCAAACAACTCATTTTCCTAAGTGGTTTAACATCAAAATGTATGGTTTAACATTTAAAAATGTAGATTCAATCCTCAACATGTTTCAACGTATAAAACACTGTAATGATTGAAAAATAACCATGTATTTTAGTGAGCACTTGTTTAGTTGCTCAGTCATGTCCGATTCCTTGCGACCCATGGACTGCAGCATGCCAGGCTTCCCTGTCCTTAACCATCTCCCAGAGTTTGCTCAAATTCATGTCCACTGAGTTAGTGATGCCATCTATCCTTCTCATCCCTGTCATCCACATACTAGTAAGCACTAAGTATGTGCCAAATATGCCATGCAAATATAATAAATTAATGAATCTTCAAGTAAGAGGAGAAATGATTCATTTTCTTGTTTAATATTAAGGAAACTGAGGCTTAGGAAGGCTAACCAATTTATCCAAGCTCATCAGCTTGGCAGGTAGTGGACCTGACACTTGATCCCAATACTAACACTCTGCTGTCCTTGTCTCACAGAATGGCTTCATTGTACAAAAACCGAGGAATGATAGAATAAAAATATCCCCAGTGTATTTTAATCAAGTATATATTTCTCACAGTCATGACTTCATAATGGGGACAAAAAAGGATGATATAGGTCTAATTAACCATTCCACTCAACAATCTGATTTTTTTAATTAAATTTTTATTGAAGGATAATTGCTTTATAAAATATTATTTTTTGTCAAACCTCAACATGAATCAGCCATAGCTGTACATATATCCCCTCCCTTCTCAACCCCTTCCCATCTCCCTCCCCATCTCATGCCTCCAGGTTGACACAGAGCTCCTATTTGTGTTTCCTGAACCATATAGCAAATTCCCTTCAGCCATCTATTTTATACATGGTAATGTAAGTTTCCATGTTACTCTTTCCATACATCTCACCCTCTCCTCCCTTCTCCCCATGTCCATAAATCTATTCTCTATTTCTCTTTCTCTACTGCTGCCCTGTGAATAAATTCTTCAGTACTATTTTTATAGATTCCATATATATGCATTAGAATACAATATTTATCTTTCTCTTTCTGACTTACTTCACTTTGTATAATAGGTTCTAAGTTTATTCACTTCATTAGAACTGACTTAAAGATGTTCCTTTTTATGGCAGAGTAATATTCTATTGCCTAAATGTACCACTACTTCTTTATCCATTCATCTGTCAATGGACATTTGGATTGTTTTCATGTTCTAGCTGTTGTAAATAGTGCTACAGTGAACAATGGGGTACCTGTGTCTTTTTCCATTTTGGTTTCCTCAGGGNATTAGAACTGACTTAAAGATGTTCCTTTTTATGGCAGAGTAATATTCTATTGCCTAAATGTACCACTACTTCTTTATCCATTCATCTGTCAATGGACATTTGGATTGTTTTCATGTTCTAGCTGTTGTAAATAGTGCTACAGTGAACAATGGGGTACCTGTGTCTTTTTCCATTTTGTTTTCCTCAGGGTATGCCTAGGAGTGAGATTGCTGGGTCATATGGTGGTTTTATTCCTAGTTTTTTAAGGAATCTCCATACTGTCTTCCACAGTGGCTGGATCAATTTACATTCCCATCAATAGTGCAAGAGCATTTGCTTTTTTCCACACCCTCTCCAGCATTTATTGTTTGCAGACTTTTTTTGATGGCCGTTCTGGCCTGTGTGAGGTGGTATCTCATTGTGGTTTTGATTTGCATTTCTCTAATAATGAGCGATGTTGAGCATCTTTTCGTATGTTTGTTAGCCATCTGTATGTCTTCTTTGGAGAAAGGTCTTTTTAGGTGTTTTTTTTTTTTTTTTTTTTTTTTCCCCTCACTTTTTGATTGGGTTGTTTTTCTGGCATTGAGTTGTGTGAGCTGCTTGTATAGTTTGGAAATCTTTTGTCAGTTGTTTCATTTGTTATTATTTCCTCCCATACTGAGGGCTGCCTTTTTACCTTGCTTATGGTTTCCTTTGCTGTGTAAAAGATTTTAAGTTTAATCAGGTCCCACTTGTTTACTTTTGTGTTTATTTCTGTTACTCTAGGAGGTGGGTCATAGAGGATCTTCCTTTGATTTATGTCATCAAGTGTTCTGCCTATCTTTTCCAAGAGTTTCATAGTTTCTGGTCTTACATTTAGGTCTTTAATCCATTTTGAGCTTATCTTCATGTGTGGTGTTAGTACGTGTTCTAATTTCATTCTTTGGGATGTAACTGTCCAGATTTCCCAACACCATTTATTGAAGAGGCTGCCTTTGCGCCATTGTATATTCTGGTCTCCCTTGTTAAAAATAAGGCACCCAGGGGTACATGGGTTTATTTCTAGGCTTTACATATTTTTCCATTTCTTTATATTTCTGCTTTTGTGCAGTATCATATGGTTTTGAGAACTATATCTTTGTAGAATAATCTGAAGTCAGGAAGATTGATTCCTCCAGTTCCATTCTTTTTTCTCAGGACTGCTTTGGCTATTTGGAGTCTTTTGTGTTTCCATGTGAATTGTGAAAATGTTTTGTTCTAGTTCTGTGGAAAATGCTATTGGTAATTTGATAGGGATCACAATGAAACTGTAGATTGCATTTGGTGGTATAGTCACTTTCACAATATTGATTCTTCCTACCCAGGAACATGGAATATCGCTCCATCTGTTTATGTCATCTTTGATTTCTTTCTTCATTGTCTTATAATTTTCTGTGTACAGTTCTTTTGTCTCCCTAGGTAAGTTTACTCCTAGATATTTAATTCCTTTTGTTGCAATGATAAATGTAATTGATTCTTTAATTTCTCTTCTGATTTTTCTTTGTTAGTGTACAGAAATGCAAGTGATTTCTGTGTATTGATTTTGTATCCTGGAACTCTGCTAAATTCACTGATGCACTCTAGTAATTTTCTGATACTATATTTAAGGTTTTCTATGTACAGTATCATATCATCTGCAAACAGTGAGAGCTGTACTTCTTTTCCAATCTGGATTCTTTTGCTTTCTTTTTCTTTTGTGATTGCTACGACTTCCAGAACTATGTTGAGTAATAGTGGTGAAAATGGACACCCTTATTTTGTTCCTGATAGGGGGAATGCTTTTTTTTTTCACCATTGAGAATAATGTTTGCTATAGGCTTATCATGTATGGCCTTTACTATGTTGAGGTAGGTTCTTTCTATGCTCATTTTTGAAGAGTTTTAATCATAAATGAATGCTGAATTTTGTCAAAGGCTTTTTCTGCATCTATTGAGATTATTACATGGTTTTTATCTTTCACTTTGTTAATATGGTGTATCACATTGATTGATTTGCATATATTGAAGAATCCTTGCATCCCTGGAATAAAACCCACCTTGATCATGGTGTATGAGCTTTTTGACGTGTTTCTGAATTGTTTGCTAAAATTTTTTGAGGATTTTGCATCTATGTTCATCAGTGATATTGGCCTGCAGTTTTCTTTTTCTGTGTTGTCTTTGGTTTTGATATCAGGGTGATGGTGGCTTTGTAGAATGAGTGTGGAAGTGTTCCTTCCTCTGCAATTATTTGAAACAATTTTAGAAGGATGGGCATTAGCTATTCTCCCTGATAGCTCAGTTGGTAAAGAATCAGCCTGCAATGCAGGAGACCCTGGTTCAATTCCTGGGTTGGGAAGATCCCCTGGAGAAGGGATAGGCTACCCACTCCAGTGTTCTTGGGCTTCCCTTATGGCTCAGCTGGTAAAGAAACTGCCTTCAATGTGGGAGACCTAGGTTCAATCCTTGGGTTGAGAAGATCCCCTGGAGAAGGGAAAGGCTACCCACTCCAGTATATTGGCCTGGTGAATTCCATGGTCAGTCCATGGGGTCGCAAAGAGTTGGATGTGACTGAGTGACCTTAACTTTCACTTTTCAAATCTTTTATAGAATTCTCCTGTGAAGCCATCTGATCCTGGGCTTTTGTTTTTTAGAAGATTTTTGCTCATAGCTTCAATTTCAGTACTTCTAAATGGGTTATTCATAATTTCTATTTCTTCCTGGTTCAGCCTCAGAAGATTGAACATTTCTAATAATCTGTCCATTTCTTCCAGGGTATTCATTTTATTGCCATATAGTTGTTCATAATAGTCTCTTATAATTCTTTGTATTTCTGCAATGTCTGTCGTAACTTCTCCTTTTTCATTTCTAAATTTGTTGATTTGATTCTTTTTTTCTTGATGAGTCTGGCTAAAGGTTTGTCAATTTTATCTTCTCAAAGATACTGCTTTTAGTTTTATTAATCTTTCCTATTGTTTCTTTCATTTTTTGTTTTTCATTTATTTCTGCTTAGATATTTATTTCCTTCTACTAATTTGGGGGTTTCTTTGTTCTTATTTTTCTAGTTGTTTTAGGTGCAAAGTTAGGTTGTCTATTTGATGTTTTTCTTGTTTCTTGAGGTAGGATTGTATTGCTATAAAGTTCCCTCCTAGAACTGCTTTTGCTGCATGCCATGAGTTTTGAGTTTTCATGTTTTCATTGTCATTTGTTTATGGAAATGTTTTGCTTGCCCTTTTGATTTCTCCAGTAACCTGTTGTTTATTTAGAAACATATTGTTTAGTCTCCATGTGAGAAGACGCTAGATATTATTTCAATTTTCTTAAATTTACTGAGGTTTTATTTGTGACCCAAGATGTGGTCTAATCTGGAAAATGTTCCATGTACACTCAAGAAGAAGGTGTATTCTTCTGCATTTGGATGGAATGTCCTGAAGATATCAATGAGTCCATCTCCTCTAATGTATCATTTAAGACTTGTGTTTCCTATGTTTTTCTCTGGGAGTTTTACAGTTTCTGGTCTTAAACGTTTAGATTTTTAATCCATTTTGATTTTACTTTTGTGTATGGTGTTAGAAACTGTTCTAGTTTCATTCTTTTACAAGTGGTTGATCAGTTTTCCCAGCATCACTTGTTAAAGAGATTGTCTTTTCTCCATTGTCTATTCTTGCTTCCTTTGTCGAAGATAAGGTGTCCATAGGTGTGTGGATTTATCTCTGGGCTTTCTATTTTGTTCCATTGATCTATATTTCTGTCTTTGTGCCAGTACCATACTGTCTTGATGACTGTGGCTTTGTAGTAGAGCCTAAAGTCAGGCAGGTTGATTCCTCCAGTTCCATTCTTCTTTCTCAAGATTGCTTTGGGCATAACACCGAGGAAACCAGAATTGAAAGAGACAGGTGTACCCCAATGTTCATTGCAGCTCTGTTTATAATAGCCAGGACATGGAAGCAACCTAGATGTCCATCAGCAGATGAATGGATAAGAAAGCTGTGGTACATATACACAATGGAGTATTACTCAGCCATTAAAAAGAATACATTTGAATCAGTTCTAATGAGGTGGATGAAACAGGAGCCTATTATACAGAGTGAAGTAAGCCAGAAAGAAAAACACCAATACAGTATACTAACGCAAATATATTGAATTTAGAAAGATGGTAATGATAACCCTATATGCAAGATAGCAAAAGAGACACAGATATATAGAACAGCCATTTGGACTCTGTGGGAGAGGGCGAGGGTGGGATGATTTGGGAGAATGGCATTGAAACATGTATACTATCATACATGAAATGAATCTCCAGTCCAGGTTCAATGCATGAGACAGGGTGCTAGAGGCTGGTGCACTGGGATGACCCAGAGGGATGGGAGGGGGGTTCAGGATGGGGAACACATGTACACCCATGGTGGATTCATATCAATGTATGGCAAAACCACTACAATATTGTAAAGTAATTAGTCTCCAATTAAAATAAATAAATTCATTAAAAAGAAAGACTTGTGTTTCTTTGTTAATTTTGTTTTGATGATCTGTCCATTGGTTTGAGTGGGGTGTTAAAGTCTCCTATTATTATTGTGTTATAGTTAATTTCTCCTTTTATGTCTGTAGTGTTTGTCTTATGTATTGAGGTGCTCCTATGTTGGGTGTATAGATATTTATGATTGTTTTGTCTTCCTCTTGGATTGATCCCTTGATTATTATCTAGTGTCCTTCCTTATCTCTTGTAATCTTTATTTTAAGGTTTATTTTGTCTGATATAAGGATTGCTATGCCTAACATAGAGGCAAATGTTTATAACAATAAAAAATGTGACTGAGAAAAAAAAAGCTCAAAAAAGTAGATTTCATAGTGCCAATAAAATTAACAACTACAACAGGGGGTAAAAAAAAAAAAGAAAGGAAGGAAGGAAGAAATCCAAAAGAATCTACAGAACCAGTTAAAACAAGGAATAATAAATGTTTTTCTTGAGTCACTGCTGTCAAGAGTCCTTTCCCTCACTGGGAGTCATAGTGCACCTCACCTCTCTAGGATGCCGNAAAAGCTCAAAAAAGTAGATTTCATAGTGCCAATAAAATTAACAACTACAACAGGGGGTAAAAAAAAAAAAAAGAAAGGAAGGAAGGAAGAAATCCAAAAGAATCTACAGAACAAGTTAAAATAAGGAATAATAAATGTTTTTCTTGAGTCACTGCTGTCAAGAGTCCTTTCCCTAGCTGGGAGTCATAGTGCACCTCACCTCTCTAGGATGCCGTCCAGCACTGTGCTTATCTCTGGACCTGTTGTGAGGGCAGCTCAGATACTAATCTGATCCTACATCTGCGTGTTCGTGCTTCCAATGTCCACAACTATCAGAACTAATGCCTTCTATTTTGTTGGAGTGCTCATTGTGCTTTTATGTATTCCATAGACACAGAGTCTGCCTAGTTGATTGTGTGCACTTAATCTGCAGCTTGTACAAATGATGGGAAGGTTTTGGGTTTTCTTCCTTGGCCGCACTGCCCCTGGGTTTTCAACTATGATTTTATTTCTTCCTCTGCATGTGGGTCATCCACTGGAGTTTGCTTCTGAGGCTGCCCTGGAGGACTTGGGTTTGCCCCTATGAGGGCCAGGTGTGGAGGTGGTGCAGCTGCCTGGATCCCAGGGGTTCTGGCAACACCAGTTACTCAGGGATGTTGGCAGCTAGGGCAGCAGGAAATATAGTGCTCTAGAAGGGTATGACAACCAGTATTGGCCAATAGGCTCCAGTATTCTTGCCTAGAGAGCCCCTCTGACAGAGGAGCCTAGCAGGCAACAGTCTACAGGGTTGCAAGAGCTGGACATGATTGAAGCGACCCTGTGCACATAGACACAAGACATTTTTTGCTTGTGGCAGTTCTGCCCCAGGAAGAGTTGAGCATGAAGGTGGCACAACTGCTTGGCCTGCAGGGACCCTGGTGGCACCAAGTGTGCAGGGACTTAACTGCCTCCACCACAGGATTTATGGCCCTCTGAGTCTTTTCTCAAGCCTCTTGTAGTTGACAATCAGAAGGCCTCTTTGGACAGTCTTTCTCTTTAGCTCTGCCTGTTCAGGCANATGAAAGTATTCTTATTTCTGATGCATGTTGATATATGACAGAAATCAACACAATACTGCAAAGCAATTATCCTCCAATTAAAATAAATATATTTAAGTTAAAAAATCTTTTTTCAAAGTAAAAAATAAATCTGAGCTTGATCTGAATGATTATCTTCCTTCCCACTTTTAATATTCTATGATTCTAGTTTTCAGTGGCCATGATATTCTGTGATTCTAGTTATCAGTGGTATTATTAACACTTGCGGATTGGATGTGGCTAGTTTATTTTGACAGTAATACAAGTTTTATAATAATGATTATAATCAATATGTCCTGACCTGTTTTTGAACAGCAGAATTTTTCAGATTTTTCATCAGTACCATTTATCTAAGCCCTCAAAGTCTCTGAAGATATTGAAATAAATTTCCATCTTTATGTTCAGGACAACATCAAATGAAAAGATGCAGGGCATTTCAGGTTGAACTAGTTCTATTTGGGGGGTAAGACAAAACATTACAAGTCAGCAACAAGAGAGAGATCAACTACCTACTCAACTTGTTGGCAAAACAATTAGCCCACATAAATATAGCCCTATTCACTAACAGAAGGTTGAAACTTTTTTAAAAAATATAAGCCCTCTTCCCAAAAAGATTAGGAGAATATCAGAGAGTAAGTACATCTCTAAAAATAGATTAAAAAATAAAATATAGAAATACTACGAGTTATATCCTTGGTGTTATCAAATATATCAAAGAAGAAAAGACCTCTGAGATGCAAAAGCTTAGGCTCAAAAGGGGAAATCACAACTGGAAAAAGAGCAAAAATGCAAGGATGAAAAAAACAACAGAAGAAAGACACACATAAAAAAATGCTAGGAATACAAAATACACTAGTTACAAAGATTATATTTGAAATCTTTGCAAACATGATTCAACAATTTGATTTGATCTCCAAGAAAAGAAATGCAAAAAAGCAAAATGGCTGTCTGAGGAGGCCTTACAAATAGCTGTGAAAAGAAGAGAAGCAAAAAGCAAAGGACAAAAAGAAAGATATACACATTTGAATGTAGAGTTCCAAAGAATAGCAAGGAGAGATAAGAAAGCCTTCCTCAGTGATCAATGCAAAGAAATAGAGAAAAACAATAGAATGGGAAAGACTAGAGACCTCTTCAAGAAAATTAGAGCTACCAAGGGAACATTTCATGCAAAGATGGGCTTGATAAAGGACAGAAATGGTATGGACCTAACAGAAGCAGAAGATATTAAGAACAAGTGGCAAGAATACATAGAAGAACAGTACAAAAAGATCTACATGACCCAGATAATCATGGTATCCGGTCCTATCATTTCATGCCAAATAGATGGGGAAACAGTGAAAACAGTGGCTAACTTTATTTTTGGGGGCTCCAAAATCACTGCAGATGGAGTGATCACTGCAAAATCACTGTGACTATAGCCATGAAATTAATAGACAGTTACTCATTGGAAGGAAAGTTATGACTAACCTAGAGAGCATATTAAAAAAGAGAGACACTACTTTGTCAACAAAGTTCCATCTAGTCAAGGGTATGGTTTTTCCAGTGGTCATGTATGGATGTGAGATTTGGACTATNACTGCAAAATCACTGTGACTATAGCCATGAAATTAATAGACAGTTACTCATTGGAAGGAAAGTTATGACTAACCTAGAGAGCATATTAAAAAAGAGAGACACTACTTTGTCAACAAAGTTCCATCTAGTCAAGGGTATGGTTTTTCCAGTGGTCATGTATGGATGTGAGATTTGGACTATGAAGAAAGCTGAGTACTGAAGAATTGATGCTTTTGAACTGTGGTGTTGGAGAAGACTCTTGACAGTCCCTTGGACAGCAAGGAGATCCAACCAGTCCATTGGAAAGGAGAGCAGTCCTGGGTGTCCATTGGAGGAACTGGTGCTAAAGCTGAAACTCCAATACTTTGGCCACCTCATAAGAAGAGTTGACTCATTGGAAAAGACCCTGATGCTGGGAGGGATTGGGGGCAGGAGGAGAAGGGGATGACAGAGGATGAGATGGCTGGATGGCATCACCGATTCGATGGGTGTGAGTTTGAGTGAACTCTGGGAGTTGATGACAGGGAGGCCTGGTGTGCTGCAATTCATGGGGTTGCAAAGAGTTGGACATGACAGAGCAACTGAACTGAATTGAACTGGACTGAACTTGAGAGAATCACTGAGAATGTAGTGGAAGATTAAAAGTGATTTTAATGGAATACTGAGTAAGATCATTAAAGACCAGAGTATGGTAATCTCACTTAACACAGTTGCTGACAGAAGTGCAAACAATTTGAAAGGAATGAGAGCAGTGAAACTGATACTATAGGGAAAAACAGAAACACGAACTTATTAAGCCAAAAACTGAGATTATAAATTAATAGGTATCAAATGCCTGTACTAGCAAAATTCTGATATATTTAATTAACTAAGAAAATTACTACTAGAATTAAAATAATATTTTTCCATCAAAGTAATCATAGAATAAGACAAACTGTAATCTGTTTAGTAACAGAAAGGAAGCTACAAAGGAATTTCTAAAAATTTCAGAACCTGAGCTAAACATTTTGATTATGAGGGTAGGCACATTTTTTTTCTTTTTATAAGCAATTAAGAATAGAAGAATCAAACTAATGTTATATCACAACAAAACTGAATTCATAATAGGGATCTAATAATCATGAGTCTTGAGATGATATATCAACACTTAAGATGGTATAACTTTTAGAAGTACAAAAAAAACCTAGAGAAACAAAAGTAAAGTGATAATGTGGGAAAGACTAAAAAAAAGTTTAAATAGTAGACTAAAGTAACAAAAGAGACAATATTTTAATTATTAAACACATATATAATTTATATAAAGTATATGTTTTTTATACAGTATATATAGGACTACAAAAATACCTCTCTAAATATGTTCATAAATGCCATCAGTTCAGTTCAGTCACTCAGTTGTGTCTGACTTTGTGACCCCATGGACTACAGCTTGCCAGGCTTCCCTGTCCATTACCAACTCCCAGAGCTTGCTCAAATTCATGTCCATTGAGTCGGTGATACCATCCAACCATCTTAACCTCTGTCATCCCCTTCTATCCCTGGCTTCAATTCTTCCCAGCATCAGGGTCTTTTTCCAATGAGTCAGTTCTTCACATCAAGTGTTCAAAGTATTGGAGTTTCATCTTCAGCATCAGTCCTTCCAATGAATTTTCAGGACTGATTTCCATTAGGATGGACTGGTTGGATCTTCTTGTAATCCGAGAGACTCTCAAGAGTCTTCTCCAACACCACAGCTCAAAAGCATCAATTCTTCATGCATAAATGCCATAATAAGTTGAATAAATTATTCAATATTTCTAAATATAATAATTGAAGGCTATAAAGTATGATTTTTCTTGCATGATTTATAGGCATTAATTATAATAGAAAGCACAATGAGAGTTTAAAGAAACAATAATTGTGATTCTAAAGTCTATTTTGCAGAATTAAAAGAGCAAAGGAACTAATAAAATGTACAGTGTTAAAAAAAGATAAATAAAAGAATACTTGAATTGTCAGGTCAAATAATATTTTAAAACTATAATAATTAAAGATCTAGAACTGATAAAATAAATAACAGATCAGTGTAGAAGAACATATATTTCTGGAAAGAAATCTTCATAAAAACTGAGCACATGTTAAAGGCATATACATATGCTAATATGTAACTTTTAGCTGTTTTAGAAATTATATGGCAAAGAATGGGTACCTAGGAGTTAAAAAAAAAAAATCAAGTCAACAGTTCACCTTAGAATTAAGACAAGCAAAAAGTAAAACTTTTGGGGACAGAACATAAAACACTGTAGAACAAAAACGTAATTTAATATGTAACTGATCGTGAGAAAGTCAAGATCTTTCAATACATAATAGCAAAGAAAAAACACGCAAAATAGTGATAATTTTGACCTGACCTTAAAATGCCTGTATTTATGTATTTATTTTTTAGGAATGCATAAAGATTTATAAATATTAATGTTTTATTAACATTAAATACCCAGAATTAATAATAACTAACACTTCTTTACAAATATTTCCAAATTTTTTATCCAAAGAGACTATATATTATAGATATTATGGATATAACTAAATCCATCTTTTACTAGCACCTGTATTCCTATCCTTCTAACTTAAGGATCAGCAAATATCATACATTTAATATTTATCCTTTCAATCCATTTATACACACAGGTATGCATTCAAAAATGATCTGAATATTGTTTCTGGTATAATGTTTAACTGCCACAAGTTAAAAGATCTATCTAGATCATGTGATATCTTGCAGTATTATGTTTCTGAAATGTAGCCATGTTCTATCTGCTGTACAATATTTCATCCTTAGATCATGCCCTATCACATGAATGTCTTTATTCATTTGTCTACTTGTAAACACTTAGATTACTCCTTTGCTTTATTAAAGAAAAATGCTTCTTTGTGGGTATCTTTTTTTTCTGCTTCTAGTTTTATTGAGATAAAATTGATACGGTACTGTGTACATTTAAAGTGTACTTAAATGTATGGATGTGAAAGTTGGACTGTGAAGAAGGCTGAGCGCCAAAGAATTGATGCTTTTGAACTGTGGTGTTGGAGAAGACTCTTGAGAGTCCCTTGGACTGCAAGGAGATCCAACCAGTCCATTCTGAAGGAGATCAGCCCTGGGATTTCTTTGGAAGGAATGATGCTGAAGCTGAAACTCCAGTACTTTGGCCACCTCATGTGAAGAGTTGACTCATTGGAAAAGACTCTGATGCTGGGAGGGATTGGGGGCAGGAGGAGAAGGGGATGACAGAGGATGAGATGGCTGGATGGCATCACTGACTCGATGGGCGTGAGTCTGAGTGAACTCCGGGAGTTGGTGATGGACAGGGAGGCCTGGCGTGCTGCGATTCATGGGGTCACAAAGAGTCGGATACGACTGAGCAACTGAACTGAACTGAACTAAATGTACTTAATGTACATTTAAGTCATTAAATGTATTTAATGATTCTACTTCCATAGATAATGGAATGATTACCGTAATAAGTTTAACAAACATTCATCTCATAGGGATATAAAATTTTAAAAATGCTTCCTTGTGATGAGAATTCTTAGGATTTAATCTGTCAAGAACTTTCATATAGTGTATATGGTGGTAGTGTAGTCACTAAGTCATGTCCAACTATTGCAACCCCATGAACTGTAGCCTGCCAGGTTCTATCCATGGGATTCTCCAGGCAAAAATACCAGAGTGGATTGCCATTTCCTTCTCCAAGGGATCTTCCTGACCCAGGAATTGAACCCAGATCTCCTGCATTGCAGGCAGATTTCTTATTGACTGACCTACAATGGAAGATATTTAGTGTGTATAGCACTGTTAATTATATTAAACGTGTTAACATTATATCCCTAGTACTTGCTTATCTTAAATTAGAAGCCTGTACCATTTTACTACTTTCATGCAATTCCCCCTCTTCCATATCCCCACCCCCACCCCCAGCTCTGGTAACCACACATCTGATCACCTATTCCATCAGTTTGTTTTCTAAAGTATAATAACTCTAACAATAATATGTTAGTTCCTAGTGCACAAAATAGTGGTGATTTGATATGACAGAGGAAGAGATGGTTGGATGGCATCACCGACTCAATGGACATGAGTTTGAGTAAACTCCAGGAATTGGTAATGGGCAGAGAGGCCTGGCATGCTATAGTCCATGGGGTCGCAAAGAGTTGGACACAACTGAGTGACTGAACTGGACTGAACTCTACAATAATATGTTAGTTCCTAGTTCACAAAATAGTGGCGATTTGATATTTCTATATATTAAAAAATGATGACCACTGTAAGAGTATTTACCACAGCCATGTCCTACTAAATGGTGAAAAGCTGAAAGTATTTCTTCTAAGATCAGAATCAAGACAAAGATGCCCACTCTTACCAAATTTAACATAATATCAAAAGACCTAGCCACAGAAATCAGATAAAAAGAAAGAGAAAGAATCCAAATTGGAAAAGAAATAAAACTGACATTGTTTGCAGGTGACATAATACTATATATATATATATACACACATATATATATATACACTTATATATATAAAATCCTAGCAACACCAACAAACAACTACTAGAACTAATAAATGAATTAAGTAAAATTTCAGGATACCAAATTATATATAGAAATGTGCTTCATTTGTATATACTAACAAAGAACTATCAGAAAGAGAACTTAAGAAATCAATCCCATTTACAACTGCATCAAAAAGAATAAAATATCTAGGAGCAAATCTAACTAAGGAGGTATAAAAATAAAAACTGTACTTGAAAAACTTTAGGACACTAAGAAAAGAAATTGAAAGCTACATGAATCAAATGGAAAAATATACTGGACTCATGTACTAGTAAAATTAATACTGTTCAACTGACCATACCACCAAAGACAATTTGCAGATTTAATGCAATTCCTATCAAAATACCAGTGGCATTTTTCACAGAACTAGACTTAGAAACTAAAATTTGTATGGAAACAAGAAAGATCACAAATAACCAAAATAATCTTGAAAAGGAAGAACAGAGCTGGACGTATCATGCTCCCAGACTTCACACTATACTTCAAAGCTATAGTAATCAATACAGTATGGTACTGACATGAACATACATACATAGAAGTAGTGCTTGGAAAACTGGACAGCTGCTTATGAAAGAATGAAATCAGAACACTGTCTAACACCATACAGAAAAGTAAAATTTCAATATATTAAAAACCTAACTATAAGGTCAGAAATTATAAAACTCTTAGAGGAAAACAGGAAGGACATTCTTTGACATACATCACAGCAAAATCCTCTTTGACCCACCTCTTAGAATAATGGAAATAAAAACTGAAATAAACAAATGGGGCCTAATTAAACTTAAAAGCTTTTGCACAGTAAAGGAAATTATAAACAAGATGAAAACATAGCCCTCAGAATTGAGTAAAATGGGGATCTTCCCCACCCAGGGATTGCACCCAGATTTCCCACACTGTAGGCAGATTCTATACCAGCTGAGCTATCAGGGAAGCCCAATCACAAATGAAGCAGCTGACAAAACATTAATCTAGAAAACATGTAGATTTTTCTTTTCATAAAAGCAGCTCAAAAGCAGCTCATGTAGTTCCATATCAGAAAAACAAACAACCCAATCAAAATATGGCAGAAGACCTAAACAGACATTTTTCCAAAGGTGACATACAGATGGCCAATGGATACATGAAAAGATGCTCATTATTAGAAAAACGCAGATCAAAACTTTTATGAGGTATCACTTCACACTGATCAGAATGGTCATCATCAAAAAACCTACAAATAATAAATGTTACAGAGGATGAGGAGAAAATGGAATCCTCTTACACTGTTGGAAGGAATATAAATTGATATAGACACTAGAGAGAACAGTATGGAGATCCTTAAAAAAAACAACAACAACTAGGAATAAAACTAATATCACCCAGCAACCCCACTATCGGGCATATACACTAAGAAAAAAATCAATTCAAAAAAAACATATATACCCCAAAATTCACTGCAGGACTATTTACAATATTCAGGACATGGAAGCAACCTAGATGTCCATCAACAGACAAATAGTTAAAGAAGTTGCAATTACATACACTGAAATATTACTTAGCCATAAAAAGGAACAAATGTGAGTCAGTGGAAAGGAGACTGATGAACCTTGAATCTTTCACACAGAGTGAAGTCAGAAAGAGAAAAACAAATAGCATATATTAACACATATACATAGAATCTAGAAAAATAGTACTAATCAGCCTATTTGTAGGGCAAGAATAGAGACACGAACATAGAGAACGGACTTGAATACACTGGAGTGGGATGAATTGAGAGAGCAGCACTAACGTCTATACACTACTGCTATGTGTAAAATAGATATCCAGTGGGAAGATGCTACATAACACAGGGAGCCCAGTTCAGTACTCTGCGACAACGTAGAGGGATGGGACAGGGGTGTGATGGAGGCTCAAGAGGGAGAGGATATATATATATATACACACTTGTGGCTGATTCACATTGTTGTACAGTAGAAAACAATATAACATTGTAAACATTGTAGGATAAAGCAATTATCCTACAATTTAAAAGAATTTTGCCATTGATGGACCTAAAAGCCATTATGCAAAGTGAAAAAAGTCAGAGAAAAACAAATACCATACATCTCACCTATAAGTAGAATCTAAAACACAAAGTGAATGAACAATCATAACTGAGTTATAGATACAGAGAACAAACAGGTATTTGCCAGAGGGGAGGCATGTGGGGGAATGAGAGAAGCAGGTGAGTGAAATTTCTACAAGAGATACAAACTTCCAATTATAAAATAAAGGAATCACAGGAATGAAAAGCACTGCCTGGGGTATGTCATCAATAATAATGTGATATCTTTGTATGGGGACAGATGGTAATTAGACTTAAAATCTCTATATATTTAACATTACAGTGAAACAATAAATTGATGCTAACGTTTACTGAGAGCTTATAGTGAGTGTGAGAAGATTAGGGTTGATTCTAATGAAAGTGGGCATGAGCCCTGAAGAAAAAAGAATGATAATCCAATCTAACATTATAGTTGCTAAAAGTATGGCAACCAGCTTAAAAGAATGAAAGCTTTTTGAAGAGATTTGCATTAATGTTTTTTCATTACATCTTTTAATTTACATTAAGAGAATTACATCTAATTCTCATGATAACTGAATGATATAGATGCTATTACTGTCCCTTCTATGGATGAAGTAATTAAAGAAAAGAGAGTTTAAGAAATTACACAGGAAAGCATAGCCATGGTTAGAACCCAGGTGTTCTGACTCCAGAGCACATTGTTTTAAGTAGTACATCATTATTTTACAATGAAAATGTGCATTTCTTAAAAAAATTGGTACTAATATGATAGGGAAATATTTAATTTTAGGCACACAACTCAGATGGGGCTTTCCTGGTAGCTCAGCTGGTAAAGAAACCACCTGCAATGAAGGAGACCCAGGTTCAATTCCTGGGTTGGGAAGATGCCCTGGAGGAGGCCATGGCAACTCACGCCAGTATTCTTGCCTGGAGCATCCCCACAGACAAAGGAACCTGGCGGGCTATAGACACAAACGAGCAACTAAGCACACACACAGCACACATAACTCAAATACATACAGGAGAGATATCACTCATAATATAAAATATCGAGAAAATTTTAAATCAAATATGAATTTTTAAAAATAATACAGTTGAGTAAAATTGGTATTGTCATATAGTGTCAAATTTCTGGGAATTATCTGCTGCTGCTGCTAAGTCGCTTCAGTCGTGCCCGACTCTCTGGGACTCCATAGAGGGCAGCCTACCAGGCTCCCCCGTCCCTGGGATTCTCCAGGCAAGAACAGGGGAATGGGTTGCCACTTCCTTCTCCAATGCATGAAAGTTAAAAGTGAAAGTGAAGTGGCTCTCATGTCTGACTCTTCACAACCCCATGGACTGCAGCCTTCCAGGCTCCTCCATCCATGGGATTTTCCAGGCAAGAGTACTGGAGTGGGGTGCCATTGCCTTCTCCAGGGAATTATCTAGAAAGTGATTTAACTGTATGAATTAGGATTTCTAAAAAAAGAAAAAAACTGTTAAATTTGGACTTTGATCCAAGCATTTCAAATCTAGAGGGTATCCTAAGAAAATACTTACAGATACAGAATGTAAAATGTTCCATTATTCGTCACATTTAGTAAATAGAGTTTTGATACCATGTTTCAAACAACATCAGAGTTCCCTACAGAGCTTCTATTCAGAATCTCAGATTCAGAATTTTAAAAAGGCCCACTGGTTGCTTGTTGCAGAATTAGTACAGTACCTATTAGAATTATTATATCCACTAAAATAATTGAATATATTTAATATTTTATAAAATATTTATAAATGATTTTTTAAATACTTGTACTTAAAAATCTATTAATTTTACACTTAAAAATATGAAGAACAGAGTAAATATACTAGCTCATGTTGAACAAATATGTCACAAAAATTCACTCTGATGTGCACTTCATTAGGAAAGTAAAAGTGTACATATAGAGTATAGGTATTTATTTAAAAGGTCAGTTAATTTCACTATTAATTTCATGGTCAAGTAACACACATTCTGTTAAAGGTTGTGTTTTTATTTGATAATCCTCACATCTCCACCCACTAACAATCTTGTAGAAAGTTGGCATTCAAAAATGAATTAGTCAATAAATTAATGAGAATGGCAAATGAAAGAATGAACAAATATGAAATCAACTATAGTCAGTCTTCCATACTCATTGGGTTCTCTCTACACAGATTCAACCAACCCAGATCAAAATAATTACCAATAACTTTTATAAAGATCCAAGAAGCAAAACTTGAATTTTCCATGCAGGCAGCCATT
The DNA here is from genome assembly GCA_006410615.1 of Neotragus moschatus. Lineage (NCBI taxonomy): Eukaryota > Metazoa > Chordata > Mammalia > Artiodactyla > Bovidae > Neotragus > Neotragus moschatus. The sequence goes on along the minus strand of SJYA01002426.1, from coordinate 439,767 downwards.
TATATAGTACTTATATTTTATTTACAACTATTTACATGGTATTTACATGGTTTTTACATTGTATTAGGTATTATAAGTAATCAATATGATTTAAAGCAAAAGAGATGATGTACATAAATTATAGATGAATACTAGGCTGTTTTATATGAGGGACTTGAATATCTGTGGATATTGGTATGAGGGGAGGGTCTGGGGACCAATCTCTCATGGATACTGAGAGATGACTGTATGGAACTTATATATGAATATACCCTTAGACTGTTTACTTTTTCCCATTTATTTTGTAATATAAATTTGTCTCATGATTTACAGACATCTATTTTTAAGTAGCATTTTCCTTCATGCATGCTGAGTCACTTTAGTTGTGTCTGACTCTTTGTGACCCCATGGATTGTACCCTGCCAGGCTTCTCTGTCCATGGGATTATCCAGGCAAGAATACTAGAGTGAGTTGCCATGCCCTTCTCCAGGGGATCTTCCAGACCCAGGGATTGAACCCAGGTCTCTTACATCTCCTGCATTGGCAGGTGGGTTCTTAACCACCAGAGACACCTGGGAAGTCCCAGGATTTTCCTTATTCCTTATACCTAAAATATTTATATTCTAAAATACATACTATTTCTCTGTTGGATTCTTAATTGCCTTATGCTCTTTTTCTAAGATTTGTAGACTTGAATTTATGGTCAGACAGCCTGTGTGCATGCTCAGTCATGCCCAGCTCTTTGCGACCACATGGACTGTAGCCTGCCAGGCTCTTCTGTTCATAAAATTTCCAGCCAAGAATACTGGAGTGCGTTTCCATTTCCTGTTCCAGGGGATCTTCCCAATTGAAGGATAGAACCAGTCTCTTGTATCTCCTGTGTGGGTGGATGGATTCTTTACCACTGCACCACGTGGGAAGTCCCTTACGGTGAGAAGTCTCTGTCAAGTATTAGAATTGCAAATAGGGCACACTTGCTTTGTATGAAAAGAACAAGAGCTGCCAGTGTCTGAAAAGTTAATTAGACAAAACAGACAATTAATTACATCTTATTAATGTGTAAAAGACCTGTGACAAATTGCACTAATTGCATGCTCTTACACATCTGAAGAGGTCAGACTACTTTAAAAGTATGTTGTTAATGAAAGACAAATGTATCTTTATGTGCTTGATAAGAATATTATAAACTGCATTATTTATGATTCCACTGGAATCCTTAATAATTTCAAGCTTTAAATTAACCTGCCCATTAAACAGAGGCGCTCATACCAAGTTCCTAAAATAGGCCATAAAAGCTAGCTGCAATGTAAGATAAGTTTGAAGGCTTAGCATTTCCTCAAAATGGCTTTATACTCTTATTTTTAAGTGACTGAGCCCTGGAGATGTGAAATTTGTCTTACTGTGCCCTTAGAAAGGGGAAAATTATTCTACTAACAGAATTCATCTCAAAGAAACACACAATTCATTTTAAGAAGCCCCTAGTTTGCTTAAACTGAGGATACATGCAACTGAATACTCTTTAGCTCTCAAGCTTTATTTTCAAACAAAAAAGATGTAAAGACAAAAATACAAAGCAATGGGTGTCTATGACTTGCAGGGCTAAGGGAAATTTAGGAGATATGCAAGACTAGAGACATAGAAATAGTAGTGGTAAAGGAATATGTTAGAAAGTGGATGAAACCCCCAAAAGAAACTTAGACAAAAAAAGAAATAGATGGAAACAATTTAAAATGAGGAATGAGTCAGAGTGACTCTCACAGGCTAATACTTAATTACACAAAGGTGCTTTAGTTTCTTTCATTGAGTACCTGTCAACGGGAGGGAACACTAGCAAGTCAAGTGGAAATTGTTTCTATTTCAGTTAACAAAACTGGATGCTCAACCAGGGCTCTCAGAAGGGCTTTGCAAATAATGTAGATTATTTTTCTTCTACTTCCCAGAGCCAAAGGCCTTCTAAAATGAACCTGACTGTCACCACACTTTAGATGTTTAAGATTGGTGAGTTCAGTTCATCAAAACAGTGTGTTAATGAAACCACCATGCCAAATTTCACTCAGTCAGCAGCCTGAAAACTGCACACAGCTTTATAGTGAAAGAGAGGAAAAGGGTAAATTCATACCCTCAGCTCTCTGTACACTCACTCCATCTTTAGCTGTTTTAATGGGCAGGTACATCAGAGTACACCAGAGCCCTTGTCCCTGTATGAACAAATTCAAGTATGTGATTGAAACATCTGAACATTACTTGTTTAAATACAAGGCACACATAATTCATCTAATTTCTCTTGGTTTTCCTGAGAAAACCTCTTTCCTGAGCATTGCTTCCATTTCACCTCCCTCCTTTCATTCTTTCTGGAGCTATTTCTCAGCTCTTCCTCAATGGCATATTTGTCACTTTCCAATCTGGGTCAGGTGGGTGGTCATCTTCTGGTGTAATATCTTTTTGCCTTTTCATAATGTTCATAGGGTTCTCAAGGCAAGAATACTGGAATGGTTTGCCATTCCCTCATCCAGTGGAGCACATTTTACCAGAACTCTCCACTATGACTCATCTGTCTTGGGTGGTCCTACATGGTATGGTCCATAGCTTTATTAGATTATGCAAGCCACTTCACAACAAGGCTGTGATCCATGAAGGGGTCCAAGACACTCAGCTGTAGGTGTGAGGTGATAAAAGTAAAGTCTGATGCTGTAAACAACAATATTGCATAGGAATCTGGAATATTATGTCTACTATTCAAGATAACTTGTATGTGATCAAGCAGAAGATGGCAAGAGTGAACACTGATATCTTAGGAATCAGTGAACTAAATTGTATGGAATGGGCAATTTAATTCAGATGACAATTATATCTATTACTATGGGCAAGACTCCCTTAGAAGAAATGGACTAGCCCTCAAAGTCAACAAAAGAGTCTAATGAAGTACTTGGATGCAATATCAAAAACAGCAGAATGATCTTGGTTCGTTTCCAAGGCAAATTATTCAACGTTACAGTAAGACAAGTCTATGCCCAACTGCTAATGCCAAAGAAGCTGAAGTTGAACAGTTCTATCAAGACCTACAAGACTGTCTAGAAGTAGCACACACACAAAAAAGATGTCCTTTTCATAACAGGGGGCTGGAATGCAAAAGTAGGAAGTCAGGCAAGTCAAACTTGCCTAGAATAAGAGGCAAGTCAAATAACAAGCAAGTTTGGCCTTAGAGAACAAAACGAAGCAGGACAAAGGCTAACAGATTTCTGTCAAGAGAACACAGTGGTCATAGCAACCACCCTCTTCCAACATCACAGGAGACAACTCTACACTTGGATATCACCAGGTGGTCAATATCAAAATCAGGTAAAGCTGAAAAAGCTCTATATAGTCAGAAAAATATGATCTGAAGGTGACTGTGGCTCAGATCATGAACTCTTTATTGAAAAATTCAGGCTTAAATTGAAGAAAGTAGGGAAAACCACTAGGTTATTCAGATATGACCTAAATCAAATCCTTTATGATTATACAGTAGAGGAGTGAATAGATTCAAGGGATTTGATCTGATAAGTGCCTGAAGAACTATGGATGGAAGTTCGTAACATTGAACCTCTGGGATTGCTTAGTCACTTGGTCATTTCCAACTCTTGTGACCCCATTGACTGTAGTCCACCAGGCTTCTCTGTCCATGGGATTCTCCAGGCAAGAATACTGGGATGGGTGGTCATTTTCTTCTCCAGGGGATTTTTCCAACCCAGGAAATGAAACTGGGTCTCCTGGATTGCAAGAGATTTTTTACCATCTGAGCCACCAGGGAAACCCTAACATTGTACGGGAGGTGGGAGCCAAAACCATCCCAGAGATAAAGAAATGCAAGAAGGCAAAGTGATTCTCTGAGGAGGCTTTACAAATAGCTGAGAAAAGAAGGGAAGCAAAAGGCAAGGAAGGAGAGGAAAGATATACCCAACTGAATACAGAGTTCCAAAGAATAACAAGGAGAGATAAGAAAGACTTCTTAAGTAAACAAGACAAAGAAATAGAGGGAAACAATAAAATGGGAGAAACCAGAGATCTCTTCAAAAAAATTGGAGATATCAAGGGAATATTTCATACAAAGATTGGCACAAGAAAGGATAGAAATAGCAAGGACTTAACAGAAGCAGAAGAGACTAGGAAGAAGTGGTAAGACTACACAGAAGAACTACATAAATAAGGTTTTGATGACCCAGATAACCACAATGGTATGTTCACTCACCTAGAGCCAGACATCCTGTAGTGTGGTCAACTGAGCCTTAGGAAGCATTACAATGAACACAGCTAGTGGAGGTGATGGAATTGCAGTGAGCTACTTCAAATCACTCCGGGAGTTGGTGATGGACAGGGAGGCCTGGAGTGATGCAATTCATGGGGTCACAAAGAGTTGGACATGACTGAGAGACTGAAATGAACTGAACTTCAAATCCTAAAGGANGGGGAAATTACCAATAACACAATAATAGTGGGAGACTTTAATACCCAACTCACACCTATGGACAGATAAACTAAACAGAAAATTAACAAAGAAACACAAACTTTAAATGATACAATAGACCAGTTAGGCCTAATTGATATCTATAGAACATTTCATCCCAAAACAATGATATTTCACCTTTTTCTCAAGTGCGCATGGAAACTTCTCCAAGAGAGATCACATTCTGGGCCATAAAGTTAACCTTGATAAATTCAAAAAAACTGAAATCATTTCAAGCATCTTTTGTGACCATAATGCATTAACATTAGATCTCAATTATAGGAGAAAAACTATTAAAAATTCCAACATATGGAGGCTGAACAACCTGCTTCTGAATAACCAACAAATCACNAACTTCTCCAAGAGAGATCACATTCTGGGCCATAAAGTTAACCTTGATAAATTCAAAAAAACTGAAATCATTTCAAGCATCTTTTGTGACCATAATGCATTAACATTAGATCTCAATTATAGGAGAAAAACTATTAAAAATTCCAACATATGGAGGCTGAACAACCTGCTTCTGAATAACCAACAAATCACAGTAGAAATCAAAAAAGAAATCAAAATATGCATAGAAACAAATGAAAATAAAAACACAACAACCCAAAACCTGTGGGACACTATAAAAGCAGTGCTAAGAGAAAAATTCATAGCAATACAGGCATAACTCAAGAAACAAGAAAAAAATCAAATAAATAACTCAACTCTACACCTAAAGCAACTAGAAAAGGAAGAAATGGAGAACCCCAGATCTAGTAGAAGGAAAGAAATCATAAAAATTAGGGCAGAAGTAAACGCAAAAGAAACAAAAGAGAGCATAGCAAAAATCAACAAAGCTAGCTTGTTTCAGTGCACTTTTAATTATATGTGCACACGTGTTTGTATTCATATACATTCTAAGGCAAAATCTTTTTTCTTGAAAGTTATGAATAACAATGATGGAAAAATTAAAATCATAAAAACTCATCAATCCAAAAAGCAGAAATACAGGATGAACAACAGATGACATAGAACATAGCTAGCAAAATGGACATATCAATATCAAATTATTATAAATGCTTTGAACATACCAAATAGAAGACAGAGACCCAAACAGATGCTAAGTTACCTTAAATTGAATGGAAATTTAAAACATAATCTACAAATATAATCAAAAGAAAGCCAAAATGGCTATATTAACAGAAAAAGTCAACTTTGTAACAAAGAATATGACCAGAACTGAGAGGAACATTATGTAATAAGAAGGGGTCAATGCATCAAGAAGACATAATAGTTCTAAAATTTTAAGCACACAGGATCAGAGATTTAAAATACATAAAATAATAATAATAAAAGAACTGAAAGGAAAAATAGACAAAAACATAATTATATTTGGAGTTAATTTTCTAAACATCTCAATAAACTTGATTTTATGTAGTTTGCTCTCATAAAGGTCACCAAAGCTTATAAATTACTTAAAATCTAAGTAGAGCTTAAGGCTCCTCATGGCACCTATTCCTCAGCCTCTCTCCACTCACAGACATAACACTGTGACCAAATACAATCTCTTCTAGGGCTAACTAGGAGCAGAAGATTTACAAAGGAAGGATGAATCCGAAATTCATCAGGAAATCCATCTCAGATATTCCAGGACAGTCTTTAGTGAAATCTGAATTTCTCAGTGGGGACTGGCATTCTTATAGTTAGAAGTTCAACCAAGGGCTATTTATTCTGGTGGAGGCAAGTTCTACCATGATACTAGATAATCCTTTCCACCCCCCCTCCCCATATCAATGGTTCTCAAATTTTTTAGTCCTAAAACAATTTACACTCTGAAAAACTATTGAGTGTTTTAAATGCCAAAAAATTTGTGTCTATGTGGGTTATAGCTGCTGCTGCTTCTGCTAAGTCACTTCAATCGTGTCCGACTCTGTGCAACACCATAGACTGCAGCCCACCAGGCTCCCCTGTCCCTGGGATTCTCCAGGCAAGAACACTGGAGTGGGTTGCTATTTCCTTCTCCAATACATGAAAGTGAAAAGTGAAAGTGAAGTCACTCAGTTGTGTCCGACTCTCAGTGACCCCATGGATTGCAGCCGTCCAGGCTCCTCCGTCCATGGGATTTTCCAGGCAAGAGTACTGGAGTGGGATGCCATTGCCTTCTCCAGAGTTATAGCTACTAACACTTAATGTATGAGAAAATAGAGAAAAGTGTTAAAACATTTTTTTACTAACTTTAAGAGGATAAATCCATTATACTTTAATATAAATAACATATTCTATGAAAATAATTATTTTTACTAACAAAAATATCAGTGAGATGAGTGGAACTGTTTTATGTTTCTGTCAAATCCCATTAATGGCCTGCTTAAAGGAAGAAATCTGGGTGCCCAAATAGCACTTGACCTGCTATATATGTTGGTTTGAAGTGTATGAAGGAAATTCAGGTTTACACAGATATGCAGTTGGAAAAAGGAGTATTTTAATAGCGTCTACAGACAGTTGTTAATATTCTTCTTTGATAAACAATAGTTTCTTAAAGTGGAGAAAGCAATGGCACCCCACTCCAGTACTCTTGCCTGGAAAATCCCATGGACAGAGTAGCCTGGTAGGCTGCAGTCCATGGGGTTGCTGAGAGTTGGACATGACCCAATGACTTCACTTTCACTTTTCACTTTCATGCATTGGAGAAGGAAATGGCAGCCCACTCCAGTGTTCTTGCCTTCAGAATCCCAGGGACAGGGGAGCCTGGTGGGCTGCCATCTATGGGGTTGCACAGAGTCAGACATGACTGAAGCGACGCAGCAGCAGCAGCAGCAGCAGCAGTTTCTTAAAGATTAACTGTGGTGTGGAATCTGAAACCAGAGAATTTCTGTAGTTTGTTAAATTAAAATCCGTTTATCACTCTTGCATTTTGAAAGGATCATTTACTCATATACAATTTTGTAATATCATGAATTGGTCATTTGGAAAGTTGATTCCTTATGCTGTGTAGATATTCTGAACTCTGATAGATTTCTTTGTACAATAATAACATAAAAACACATTTTCTATTTTTTCCAATCTCATCAGAAAACCTTTAAGTATTGGAAAGTTATCAAGCCTGTGGTGGCAGGCAAGCTTTACAAAATTCTGATTTTCAACAGCAAGTTCAGATTTCATTACTGATAACAAATATTGTCAGTCATTGTCTTTGAAGTGACAGGCTCACTGAATTTATTTTCAAGATAGTATCTGTCAGATACTAAGGTCTGCACAACCACTGGGCTTCCCTGGTAGCTCAGATGGTAAAGCATCTGCCTGCAATGCAGGAGACCCCAGTTCGGTCCCTGGGTTGGGAAGATCCCCTGGAGAAGGAAATGGCAACCCACTCTAGTATTCTTGCCTAGAGAATTCCATGGACCGAGGAGCCTGGTAGGTGACAGTCCATGGGGTCGCAAAGAGTTGGACAGGACTAAGCAACTTCACTCACTCTGGCACAATCATTAGCTTGGGAATCTTCTTTTAAATAAGAATGGTGCATCGTGAAGAGTGGCTAGTTCACGTCTTTACTCAGATAGTCATATAAGTGTTTTTCCTCCAGTCACCAACATACTATTCTGCAGAGTGCTTTCTGTGCACTTCTCACTGTCACACAGAGCCTTAAAAAGATGCATACATAAGGGTTGAGATTTAATAACATTAGTAGTTTTTACTGCTTCATCAGGGCATTCTTAATTGAAACTGATTTTATGTTTTGTCTGCAAGTGTATGAAAAATGCCATGATTACTAGCCTTCATACTGCTGCCTGGATTCATGCTAGTAACACCCATTTTATTACAAATATTTCACTATCATTGTAAATGGCAACAAAGTGCAAAAGCAGNTTAGTAGTTTTTACTGCTTCATCAGGGCATTCTTAATTGAAACTGATTTTATGTTTTGTCTGCAAGTGTATGAAAAATGCCATGATTACTAGCCTTCATACTGCTGCCTGGATTCATGCTAGTAACACCCATTTTATTACAAATATTTCACTATCATTGTAAATGGCAACAAAGTGCAAAAGCAGATAACAGTGCTATCATACAAGATAATTTAGATATCACAGATCACCTTAAAAAATGTTTGGACACCCCTAGGAGTCCACTGGGGCACACTTCAGTTCAGTTCAGTTAATTAGTCATGTCCAATTTTTTGCGACCCCATGAACTGCAGCAGGCCAGGCCTCCCTGTCCATCACCAACTTCCAGAGTTCACCCAAACTCACGTCCATCGAGTCAGTGATGCCACCCAGCCATCTCATCCTCTGTTGTCCCCTTCTCCTCCTGCCCCCAATCCCTCCAAGCATCAGGGTCTTTTCCAATGAGTCAACTCTTTGCATCAGGTGGCCAAACTGGAGTTTCAGCTTTAGCATCAGTCCTTCCAATGAACACCCAGGATTGATCTCCTTTAGGATGGACTGGTTGGATCTCCTTGCAGTCCAAGGGACTCTCAAGAGTCTTCTCCAACATCACAGTTCAAAAGCATCAGTTTTTCAGTGCTCAGCTTTCTTAAAGTCCAAATCTCACATCCATACATTACCACTGGAAAAAACATAGCCTTGACTAGATGGACCTTTGTTGGCAAAGTAATATCTCTGCTTTTGAATATGCTATCTAGGTTGGTCATAACTTTCCTTCCAAGGAGTAAGCGTCATTTAATTTCATGACTGCAATCACCATCTGCATTGATTTTGGAGCCCCTCCCCAAAAAATCTGACACTGTTTCCACTGTTTCCCCATCTATTTCACACTTGGAGATGATTTACTTCAAATATATAGTGGTGAAAATAAAGTTTAGAGGTATACTTATTACAACTGCTAGGGTAAAAGGACAGTGGTGGTTAATTTTGTGAGGTAAGGCTCTATTTAATATATTTGGAAGGATGATGCTAAAGTTCCAAAACTTTGGTCACCTGATGAGAAGAGCTGACACACTGGAAAAGACCCTGATGCTGGGAAAGATTGAAGGCAGGAGGAGAAGGGGATGACAGAGGATGAGATGGCTGGATGGCATCACTGACTCAATGGACATGAGTTTGAGCAAGCTCTGGGAGATGGTGAAGGACAGGGAAGCCTGGCGTTCTGCAGTCCATGGGGTTGAAAAGAGTCAGACATGACTGAGCAACTGAACATGATATTTCCTTAGTCACCATCTTACCTAAAACTTTTTATATATAGTCATTGACAATATTTGGCTCCAAAAAAGAAGTACAGACTCTTTAACTAAAAGGGATAGCACATTTTTTAATTCTAAAGGTGAAATTGAGGATAGTTTATCCCTTCTACCCCATCTCTTAATCCCATCCTAAATTGGAATGAAGATTTAGCTGCTACACACAGCATTCTTCACACAAAGAGAAGACTTGAATTATAACTACCCAGGGAATTCAGTGAAGTCAGTCAGTTACAAATAAATATAAAAAAGCTATCAATCAAATATACTAAGTATAAACATAATACATAGCATAAAAATAACCCTTTGACAGTCCAATACAAATATGAAATTCTTACCAATAAACTTAATAAGAATACACAAAACCTCTCTGAGGAAAACTACATGAATTTATAGGTGCATGTAAGAGGAGATTTGACAATAGGAAGAGACATAACATTCCATTAGGTAGAAAGAATTGTAAGCAATGTAAATCTTGCTCTGATTGACTTGTATTTAACTCAAGCAGAATTAAAAAAAAAAAAAAACAGAATGAAATTTCCCTTTTGAATCTGACAATATGATTTTAAGTTTCTTCAATAGAATATGTGAAAATAGTCAGAACAGTGGCCCATTGTGATAAAGCAGAAAAAGTTTTGATATGAAGATATATATGTCAAAGTTATACTCACTGAAACTTAGGCAACTGGGGCAAGGTTAGCTATGATCCAGTCCCACAGAACTCAGAATCAAGAGACAGACTCACAGTATATAGTAAATATTGTCATGATGACGATCATGAACATAATAGTGATCACTTGCTGAGTATTCATTATATGCTGTATACTATTCTAAGTGTTTCAGCTTTAGCGTCATTCCTTCCAAAGAAATCCCAGGGCTGATCTCCTTCAGAATGGACTGGTTGGATCTCCTTGCAGTTCAAGGGACTCTCAAGAGTCTTCTCC
>SJYA01002426.1:386250-421036 GCA_006410615.1 Neotragus moschatus | reverse complement strand
CCTTCTTCACAGTCCAACTCTCACATCCATACATGACCACAGGAAAAACCATAGCCTTGACTAGACAGACCTTAGTCGGCAAAGTAATGTCTCTGCTTTTGAATATGCTATCTAGGTTGGTCATAACTTTTCTTCCAAGGAGTAAGCAACTTTTGATTTCATGGCTTCATCTCCTTTTGATTAATGCTAAATCAACTGATTGACCTTAATAACATCTCAGAATCCCTTCAACTGTGTCATACAGCATAACATAATCAGTGTAGTGATTCTGCCCACACTCAAAAGGAGAGGGTTATATAGGGCATAGGTCATTTCAGAATCATTTTTGGTCTCTGTCTACCATCTTTCCAACTTTAAATATTTCATACCTTTATTTTTATTATTTTGGCTAGAACCTCTACTGCTATATTAATTAATGGTGCTGATGATATGGATTCTTTCCCCAATCTTAAGATAAATTAAACCATTTCCGTGAAATAAAAATTTGTTCAAAACCACAGTGAGATATCATATCATGATTATGTTGATCATTTCACAATGTATACATATATCAAATAATTGTTATACATTTGAAACTGAAATAATGTTATTTGTCAATTACATCCCAGTGTTCAAGGTATAGGATTTTGTTAAATAATACTTACCAAGTAAGGGACAAATTCATCTATTTGAAGTTTGCTAGAAGTTATTATCATAAGTTGATATTAGAATTTATCAAGTGCTTTTTCTGCATTGATCAAGATAAACTTGTAGCTTTCCTTTCTCCAGGGAATCTTCCCAACCCAGGGATGCAACCCAGGTCTCCTGCATTGCAGGTGGATTCTTTACCAGCTGAGCCGTGAGGGAAGGGTACATTATAATCTCAAATTACTATTATTGCTATATCTATTTCTTCAGTTTTCTTGAAATTTTCCACTAAAGTGTTTCTCTGTTATGTAATCCATCCCAGGATCCCACATTGCATTTATTTTCTGTTTCTGCTTTGTTTCCTTTAACCTGTGACATTTTACCAATCTTTCATTTACCTTGACACTTCTGAGGAGTACTGGGTCAGTTATTTTGGAGAATATTTCTTATGCTTGGTTGTTCTGATGTTTTCTCATGATTAGATTAAGATTATGCCTTTTTTTAAGCATTATTCTGAAATGATGTTGACTTTCTCAGCACATCATATTAAATGGTTCATTGTGTAAATAGTCTCATTACTATTGGTGTTTAACTAGATTGTTCTGTTAAGTTAGTTCTTGATGGATTTCACTAGTGTAAAGTTACAATTTCCCCTTTTGTATCAATAATTAACAAAAGTCTGGAAGAGATAAACTGAGACTAGCATCCTGTTTTTCTTCAACTTTTTTCCAAAGATTTTCACATCCATTTCTGCAAAAATTACTACTGCAGTACCTGACTATTGGTAATCTTTTTTCCTTCTGTATTTGTTAATTGATACTTTTCTGTAAGAATGAATTACCCTTCTAGTCCACTTAGTTATTTATATTAGTATCAATTCACAAGGAGTTTATTCTACTGGTTAAAATTTAGCCCTGCCATNGTCATCTGCATATCTGAGGTGATTGATATTTCTCCCGGAAATCTTGATTCCAGCTTGTGCTTCTTCCAGCCCAGCGTTTCTCATGATGTACTCTGCATAGAAGTTAAATAAGCAGGGTGACAATATACAGCCTTGACATACTCCTTTTCCTATTTGGAACCAATCTGTTGTTCCATGTCCAGTTCTAACTGTTGCTTCCTGACCTGCATACACGTTTCTCAAGAGGCAGGTCAAATGGGCTGGTATTCCCATCTCTTTCAGAATTTTCCACAGTTTATTGTGATTCACACAGTCAAAGGCTTTGGCATAGTCAATAAAGCAGAAATAGATGTTTTCTGGAACTCTCTTGCATTTTTGATGATCCAGAGGATGTTGGCAATTTGATCTCTGGTTCCTCTGCCTTTTCTAAAACCAGCTTGAACATCTGGAAGTTCACGGTTCATGTATTGCTGAAGCCTGGTTGGAGAATTCTGAGCATTACTTTACTTGCGTGTGAGATGAGTGCAATTGTGTGGTAGTTTCTTTAATACAATTTTCTGTTGATGGGAGGGCCTGTGTGCCCTCCCTGTTGCTTGATCTGAGGCCAAACTATGGTGGAGGTAATGAAGATAATGGTGATCTCCTTCAAAAGGTCCCTTGCATGTACTGCTGCACTCAGGACCTCCGACCCTGCAGCAGCCCACCACAGACCCACACCTCCACCAGAGACTCCTGGACACTCATGGGCATGTCTGGGTCAGTTTATCATGGGGTCTCTGCTCCTTTCTCCTGGGTCCTGGTGTGCACAAGATTATTTTGGTGCCCTCCAAGAGTCTGTTCCCTAGTTCTGTATAAGTTTTGGTGGTTCTATGGTGGGGTTCATGGCGACCTCCTCCAAGAGGGCTTAAGCCATACCCAGGTCTGTTGCAGCAGCCCCTGCAGCAGGCCACTGCTGACCCGTACCTCCACAGGAGATACTGACACAGTTCTGGCTCAGTCTCTGTAGGTTGGGCATGCAGTTGTGCTCTTCCCAGGTCTGAGGAGCACAGGCGACCAGGTGCTTAGTGAGCACACTGTCCCAGGTGGGCCATGCATCTTAAACACCTCCCTGTCCAGGCTGCTTGGTTTCCCAGGTGCACTGCGAGAGCACCATCTCAAGTGTGCAAGTGTGCCACATGTCTCTTCTGGAGAGTTGATCTCAGGCTGCGACCCTCCTGGCCGATGTCAACCATCCAGGATCTCAGGAGAACATGGTTAGCTTCTGGGAGTCTGCTCACAGTTTGGAGGAAGATGCCATCTCTGGGGCTGAGATTGTAGTAGCCCCTTGCTCTGGCTGTCTCAAGCCTGTCTCTCTGCCTCTGGGAATGGAGGGGCTGGTATGCAGCCTTCAAGCTCCCCTTTGGTATTTGCTCAATCCTTTGTTCTGTGAGTGGGCCATGATGGCATTAGGTTAGAGCCTTTTGAAAGAAAATCCTCTTTTCTGCAGTTATGGATAGGCATTGGCCATCTGATGCAAATAACCAACTCATTGGAAAAGACCCTGATACTGGGAAAGATTGAAGGTAAGAAAAGAAGGGGACGATAGAGGACGAGATGGTTGGATGGTGTCACCAACTCAATAGACATGAGTTTGAGTAAGCTCTGGGAGTTGGTGATGGACAGGGAAGCCTGGCATGCTACAGTCCATGGGGTCACAAAGAGTCAGATTCAACTGAGTGACTGAACTGAACTGAATAGACTGAACTGAACATTTTTATGGTTTTGATGAAGAATGGAAGTCATGGGAAAATGTGATGGAACCATGTGTCTGAGTAAGTGTAGTGAACAGAGGGGAACTGAGTAAGTCCTGTGGTTCAGGTTCCCCTCCATGTCCTTCCATCTTTAGAGATGGGGAGGCTCTATTCCTCCCAGTAGAGAAAGAATACTTCTCACATGGGAGTCTTAGGTCCTGTTTCAGGGAGATGGTCAGAAAGTCCTTTCTGAACCTGCCATTTCTCAAATTCCTTCAGCTTCAAATATTAACACTGACAAAGCATCATATCTGGGGGGTGATGTGCCCTGAATCCCATGATAACCAACTGCTAAAATCTCCTAGGAGGAAGGAGGAGTAATCCCAGGCCTACAGAGATGGCAGAAAAGACAGGTGGCAGATGATGTACCCTATAAGAGCAAGTGAGCTTCAAACCTGGGGGTTTTATGGAAAAGGGATGGCAGGTAAGACTCTGAAGGGTAGAAATAAGGAACAAAGAAGAAATCTGTCCCATCTCATGGCTCACTAGAAAGTTTCAGGGGAAACAGTGATTATGTTTGAGAGTCAGATTTCAATTAGAGCAAAAAAGTGAAAGTTATGTTTTCTGAACGTACTTATTATACAGCACCTAGAATGTATGTAAAATGTCTCAAAGCATAGATACTTCAGCCAGACAAACTTGACATTGAATTTTATTACCAAATGTGCAAATTTAGGAAAGATGTTAAACTTTCTAAGTTTCATTTTTCTCTTCAAAAATAGGTGCACTATACTTATCTAATTTTTGTAAGAAGAGGTTGGAATAGGAAGAATCACATATCTAGTGTGGAGTCTGAAATATTACAATAGACAAATAAATAGTAACCCAAATAGATACTTTAAAAGTTTATATTAAATAAATTGATAAGATACTCTATCCCGGTTCTAGGGCAAAAAACTAACTAGATTACTTTCTCAAAATGGCAACCCACTCCACCAGTCTTGCCAGGAAAATTCCAGGGACAGAGGAGTCTGGCAGGCTATAATCCATGGGGTTGCAGAGTTGGACACGACTGAGCACACACACATACATTATCAAAAAGCATCTGCTGAGAGTATTCTATACATAGGTTGCAGAGAGAAATGGGCCTAATTCATTAACTTCCCCCTTTTAAAATATGCACATTTTCATGTCATTATGCTCCAAATTCAACAATGGCTTCTAATTTTATTTAAAATTTTTATTTTAAGTTTTAGCTTTAGTTTAAGTTTTTTAGCTTAAATTTTAAAGAACCAATGTAAAGGATTTCTCTATGCAAATGTGATTTTAATACTGCTTGCTAACTTCACATCAAGATGAAACTGAGCCTTTTACTTCAGGCCAAGATGAAATAACATGGACTGGATTTACCTCTGGCTTAAAGCAGCAAAAACAAAACAAAACTAGCTGTGATTTTTCAGGTGCTAGATGTCAAACAACAAAAAACAAGTATCCTTGAATGACAAGAAGTAAACGAGGATGGTAGATGTAGTGGAAAGGGGCCCCCAACTGCCCCAGGTTTCTGCCCTTGGAGAGTTTCCAGCAACAGGGCAGGAGAGGGAGCTAACTGGAGTCTGGCACTCTCTCTGCAGTAAGGGGATGGAGCTGAGGTGCACAAACAGCAAGGCAGCTAGAGTTCATAGATCAGAGGACAGGAGAAAGAAGGCTATGCAGAAAAATAACTCTGAGCTATGGAGAGGCTCTGTGGTGGTATATTCCACTGAACACTGATCAGCACAAGTCTGTGAAGAAACTGCTAATTCCAACAAAAACCATGTGAAAGGTAAAGAAACATCAATTCCTGGAATTCAAACTGGGCCTAGAATAGTACAGCCAGAATGGTGGAAAGAGAAAGAGAAAAAATGTCACTGGAGAATGCTATACAGGCTGTTTGAGAGCTATGGTACTTACCATTTTACTATAAAGGGCTTAGCTGAGTTGGTGACAGAAAAGAAGCTCTAAAGAGGGGAAAAAAGGAAATAAAAATGGCACTTTTAGAAAAAGTTACTACTACCAGAAAAATGAGACCAGTAAACGGTAGCCAATGGATAGTGATTTGGGTTCGAAATCAAAGTGATTTGATTCCGACCAGTATGACAAGTCATCAGCAAATCCCCTGCTTGGAAGCCAATATCTTCTCCCTCCAAAAATATCCCTTTTAAA
Organism: Neotragus moschatus; assembly: GCA_006410615.1. Lineage (NCBI taxonomy): Eukaryota > Metazoa > Chordata > Mammalia > Artiodactyla > Bovidae > Neotragus > Neotragus moschatus. The sequence continues at coordinate 415,576 of SJYA01002426.1, read as the reverse complement.
GGGATGAGGGGCAGGAATGTGGCTGCCTTTCTCTGGCGGTCTATGATGCAACATAAAATGTCTAAAGCAGTGTGTCGTAAACTCCAGTCTATTAAATAAAATTCATCTAGGAAATCTTGTTAAGCTTCAGATAGTGATACAATTGGCCTAGGGTGAGGTCAACCATTTTGCATTTCCATCCAACCATTCTGTTTCTTCCCAGAGTTTCTGCTGCTGGTAGCCAGGCCATACTTTAAGTAGTGAAGGTCTAAAAGCTTTCAAGTGCTGTGCGCACTTTAATTGTTGGTGTTTAGTCACTTAGTATTTTCTCACTCTTTTGTGACCCCATGGACCGTGGCCTATCAGATTCCTCAATCCATGGGATTTCTCAGGCAGATTATTGGAATGCATTGCCATTTCCTTCTCCAGGGTATCTTCCCAATCCAGGAATCAAACCGGTGTCTGTGGCATTGGGAGGTGAATTCTTTACCACTAAGCTACTAGGGAAGCCCACACTTTAATCAGGGGGTCCTAAAAACGGAGCAGTGGAGCCTAAGTTTTTGTGGCACCAAGGCACATATATCATTTCTGTTACAGAAGTAGCAGTAGCTGTTGTTTAGTCACTAAGTCGTATCTGACTCTTTTGTGAACCCAACGGATTGTAGCCTGCCAGGCTCCTCTGTCCATGGGATTTCCCAGGCAAGAATACTGGAGTGGGTTGCCACTTCCTTCTCCAGGGGATCTTCCTGACCCAGGGAATGAACCCAGGTCTCCTGCATTGCAGGAGGGTTCTTTACCTGCTCAACCACCATCAGGGAAGAGCATCGTAAGTAGTACCTACTGCTAAGGAAGGAAGTTGCCTAATGGAAGCAAGGTATAAAGAATATCAGATGATGTAGAACACTTTTATATTAAAAAGGGATAAAATCTACATTAGCAACATAAATATTTTCAGGATAAAACATTTATAATTTAAGCCTGTAAATGTTTTATCCTGAAAATATTTATATTGCTAATGTAGACCTGGTCTCATAGTACAATGATCCTTGGGTCAGGAAGAGTTCCTCAAGTAGGATATTGCAACCCATACCAGTATTCTTGCCTAGAAAATCCCATGGACAAAGGAACATGGTAGGCTACAGTCCATGGGATTGCAAAGTGTTGGACATGACTTAGCATGCACACATNAGCCTGTAAATGTTTTATCCTGAAAATATTTATATTGCTAATGTAGACCTGGTCTCATAGTACAATGATCCCTGGGTCAGGAAGAGTTCCTCAAGTAGGATATTGCAACCCATACCAGTATTCTTGCCTGGAAAATCCCATGGACAAAGGAACATGGTAGGCTACAGTCCATGGGATTGCAAAGGGTTGGACATGACTTAGCATGCACACACTCATGCCCTTACCTTACATATATAATATAAACCAATTACATCTTGAACTGAGAACCTCATAAGAGCCACAGTAAGATAACTAAGGGTTTATAAACCAAAAAGTAATGGTGGAATGTGAAAACTGTGAAAGTTAATCCTTTGACAATAATGTAAACCGTTTATGTGCTTCAGCACTGTAGACTAAACCACTTCTAAATAAAGGAAAAAATTCCTTCTATTGCAGTTCCTTAATTGCCATCATTTAATGCCTAGGCTAAAGTTTTCTGAAGATACGAAGACAATTTCAAATCTAGTTAGAAAAAGAGAATTCCTTTTAAATCATCTCAGATAACAGGTGGCCAGGAGAAAATTGATCTTAGAGATCTACCCGTGTCAACTGGCATCCAAGAAAGATGCCCTTGATTACATTGTCTGCATCTTTGGCTATTATCTGAGAAAACTGAAGGCAGCCAAGGAAGTTATAAACTGTAGAGTAGTATCATTTTCTTCAAGCCGTTCTGCAATAATAGAACTGGAGCTGCACAACCACTAAAAGGCAGAGGGCCGGAGAGAAGCAGCTTATTGTTAAGGAGGGCACTGAGCCAACAAGTGTTTTTAATCTTTCTGAGTCCTCCTACACCTAGGAGCTAGACTGGTAAGATATTGAAACTTTGTGGTTTGAGAACAAACCATGATGTCAAACTGGTCCAGGTGAAGTAAACATAGGCAGTTGACTTCATAATGAGATTTGTGAAACAGTGACATACCGGTTATATATTCTGATTCCAGGCAAGGTGCTATTTCAGTGGCTAAAGGTGGTGATTTTCTCTCCACTCTGTCACTGACCCCTCCTTCACACCTCCCTGCCTGCTGGGCAATTTGCTGCAGATTTGGCATGGCCACTGGAGTTCATTATTCAGAACTGCAGCTTATAAATATACAGATTCTATAAATAAATAGAAATTCTATAAATAAATAGAAATGCTATTTTCCCATTTATTCCCTATGAAGGAAATGAAAAGACTAGCATTTCTAAACACTTATTCAAGCAGTCATTTAGTTCTTTTGTTTTCTTTGGGAGTGAGTCTTGTTGACTTTGGCAGATATTCAGTCTTTTTCATTAAGTGCCTCTCACTGATAAGTAGAAAGAAAATGTTGCATCATATGGAAACCAAAAGACTTCCTTGCAAAGTTCTCCCATTGATCGTCTTTGGCTATTTGGCCTTCTTAAAAGCAAAGCAAAGTATTGTCCATCAGGTTATCCAACCAAATAGCTGCCTAATTTTCAGACCATGTTGCAATATGACTTAAAGCCCCAGAGGATGTACAAAACATATACTGTGATTCAGTGTCAGCAACAACTTATTATAGAAAATTGTAAAAATATAGTTTAATAAAAGACATTTTGTTTGCTATACTATGGTAATAGTGAAAACTTTTTAGTTTGGATATAAGGTAGGAGGGGAAAAAGTGTGTTCCAAAAGAGTTTGAGTTTTCTTTTTTCCTTCCTTTTCTTTGTCCTTTCTTTTCTCTCTCCTTCCTACCACCCTTAACAGCCAAGATGCCAGGACATTCCTTTGATGGAGTTGATATCTAGATTTAATTTTCTCATTTTAATGATATGTATGGTTTTCCAATACTCATTCTGAAACATTGATATATCACCATAATGGAATATCAAGCCCATTTTATAATTTGAGGGCAATTTACAAAGTGTGTGGCTGTATGCTATATGACTTCTTTTGTCAAAGTTGCATGTCCTCAACTCAGCTGAGAAAACACTTATTGGGAGCCAGGGATTTGCAAAGCCATTGTGTATTAAATGATCAATGATGCACAAATTGACTAGAGATAGCCTCTGCCAATTCGTGGAGGAGACAGCTACTTGCAAAAACTGTATGAGACAAACTCAGGAAAGCTGTGTAACTATTTAATTCATTTAAACACTTGCTGAGCTATTGCTATGAAAAGCAGTGACAGAAAGAGACAGCTTTGACCTTAAGAAACATGTAATCAAAATTTAGAAAGACAAGGAAGTACATAGTGCTGTGGCAATTGCTATANCCTCTCTCTGATGATCCAGTACACTGAAAGACTAAACAGAACAGAAAGCTGACTCTCTCTCTCTCTCTCTCCCCCTGAGTAAGTGAATTCTCCTGGCTGATGGCCTTGAGCTGGGACATCAGCTCTTCCCTGTCCTACAGAAAGTCCTTCAAGTCCTTCAAACTTGACCCGGGGTCACTGGCTCAGCAGACTTTACACTTACCTCTATAAAAGCATGGCCCAATTCCTTATAATAAATCCCTCTCCCTCACTCCTGTGGGTTCAGTTTCTCTAGATAACCTAGATTAATATTTATCTTGTATAAAGTTTAATTTTGTATAAATTTTATTTATGACTTACCCTATGTACAAGTAATAGATCCCACTAAGCTCCTGTAAGGAAGTGGCAGAAATAATGTATTGCCATAGATTTGTAATGGGATAATATCAATTATAGAGAAATTAGCAGAGAAACCTTTTGAAAACACAGTTTAAGAATTATGAAAGACATAGGGATACAAATTTACAGATCTGAAGAATAACTTTTTTTTTTTTTAACCATGACACACGGCATTTAGGATCTTAGTTCCAGAACCAAGCCAGGCCATGGCAGTGAAAGAGCCCAGTCCTAACCACTGGACCACCAGGGAACTCCCAAGAATCACTTCATTTTGGTTTGCTGAGTAAACGTTGCACAGTAGATTAGTGTCAGTTATCTGTTGCAGCATTAAAAACCACCCCAGAACTTGGTTACATAAAGCAATATGAATTATTTATTTTACTCATTTATATGCAATTTAAGCAGGACTCTGTGAAATCAGCCCCTTGCTTCTCATAGTACAGCTATAGACTGCAGAGTAGCTCTCTCATAAGTTTGGCAAATTAGTACTGACTGACAGCTAAGGGCTTGATTTTCTCTTATATTGGCCTCTTGAGCGTCTTCTCCCCTCACAGGGAAGGACTAGGTTTCAGGAGCAATTGCAAAATACAGGCAACAGAATCCACCCATTTTTAAGCCCTGGCTCTGGAAACTATTATGGGGCTTTCCAGGTGGTGCTAATGGTAAAGAACCTGCCTGCCAATGCAGGAGGCATAAGAACGCAAGTTTGACTCCTGGGTTGTAAAGAGTCCCTGGAAAAGAAAATGGCAACCCACTCCAGTATTTATGCCTGAAGAATCCCAGGGACAGAGGGTCCTAGTGGACTACAGTCTGGAGTCACAAAGAATTGACATGACTGAAGTGACTTAGCACTAGAAACTAGTAAAGAATCACTTCCAGCCTATACTTTTGGTTAAGCTGTCAAAGAGCCTAAATTTAGCCATGAGGCATATAAAGCTCCTGATCAATGGGAGGAATGTCAAAACATTTTGGAATCATGCTTTAAAACAGCCACAGTAATACCTTCTGGCCATAAATTATTTACATTTTCACCACATGTAAAATATACCTTCTTTCAAGACCCTAAAACACTTTACAGAATTGGTCTCAGACTCAAAGCCTGAAGTTTCATTAACCAAACTAGGTTCAGGTAAGACCAGAGTGCAGACCAAACTCCATGAGTTTGGCTTTTTGTAGGCAGCTCCTTAAGTAGGGTTCTGCTAGTCTGAAGACCTGGGACATAAAGAAGTTATTTCCTCTGTAACACACATGACACAGAGCAAGGGGATGATGTAAGATAATTGCCATCGATGTTCCCATTCAAAAGGGAGTAACAAGAAGTGCATAGCAGTCACTAGTATATCACAACTGTGAACCCCAGTTGGGCCTGTTTTCATCCTTTAGACCAATGGTCCCCAACATTTTTGGCACCAGGAGCCAGTTTCGTGGAAGATGATTTTTTGAACAAACTAGGGCTGGGGGGCTGGGGTTGGGGGCAGGTGAGAGATTTCAGAATGATTCAAGATATTATGTTTACAGCATACTTTATTTCTGAACTAATGCCACTGCTTATCTGACAGGAGGTACAGGTCCAAAGACTGGAGTTCGAGGACTCTGCCTTTGGGGTTGGGGACTCAGCCTTTGGGGTGGGGGACTGGAGGCTGGGCCTTTGAAAGTGTCTTCCTTCATGGAGCACAGCCTTATATGGCAAAGGAGCTTGCGTAGCTCAATGACGCTATGACTCATGCCATGCAGGGCTACCTAAGAAGGATTGGTCAGAGAGGAGAGTTCTGGCAAAACATGATCCACTGGAGGAGGAAATGGCAACCCACTGCAGTATTCCTGTCTAAACCACCTCATGGACAGCATGAAAAGGCAAAAAGATATGACACCAGAAGATGAGCACACCAGGTTGGCAGTTGTCCAATATGCTACTGGGGAAGATTGGAGGAAAATTATTAATAGCAAGCAAGAAAGAAAGTTTCTTTCTGCCTGGTCCCAAGCAGAAAGAACTCTCAGTTGTGGACGTGTCTGGTGGAAAAGCCAAAGCTGGAGAATACAGTCAGCAAAAACAAGACCAGGAACTGACTGTGGATCAAATTATGAACTCCTTATTGCAAAAATCAGAGTTAAAAAAAGTAGAGAAAAGCACCAGGCCATTCAGGTATGAATTAAATCAAATCTCCTATGATTATACAGTGGAGATAACAGATTTAAGGGATTAGATCTGATAGAGTGCCTGAAGAACTATGGATGGAAGTTCATAGCATTATACAGGAGACCAAAACCATCTCCAAGAAAATAAATGCAAAAAGGAAAAATGGTTGTCTGAGGAGGCCTTACAAATAGCCAAGAAAAGACGAGACTAGAAAGGCAAAGGAGAAAGGGAAAGATATATCCGACTGAGTGCAGAGTTCCAAAGAATAGCAAGGAGAGATAAGAAAGCCTTCTTAAGTGAACAGTGCAAAGAAATAGAGGAAAACAATAGAATGGGAAAGACTAGAGATCTCTTCAAGAAAATTGGAGACACCAAGGGAACATTTCATGCAAAGATGGGCACAATAAAGGACAAAAATGGCAAGGATATAACAGAAGTCAAAGAGATTAAAAGAAATGAAAAGAGTACACTGAGGAACTGTACAAAAAAGGTCTTAATGACCCAGATAGCCATGATGGTGTAATCACTCTCCTAGAGCCAAACATTCTGGATAGGGAGAGGACACCACCCTAACAGGAGAAAGCAAAGAGGAACTAAAGAGTCTCTTGATGAAGGTGGCCAAGGAGAGTGAAAAAGCTGGCTTAAAACGCAACATTAAAAAAACTAAGATCATGGCATCTGGACCCATCACTTCACGGCAAATAGATGGGGAAACAATGGAAACAGTGAGAGACTTTATTTTGGATCATAAAGAAGGCTGAGCACTGAAGAACTGATGCTTCTGAACTGTGGTGTTGGAGATGACTCTTGAGAGTCCCTTGGACTGCAAGGAGATCCAACCAGTTAATCCTCAAGGAAATCAATGCTGAATATTCATTGGAAGGACTGATGCTGCAGCTAAATTTCCAATACTTAGCCACCTGCTATGAAGAGTTGACTTATTGGAAAAGACTTTGTTCCTGGGAAAGATAGAAAGCAAAAGGAGAAGGGGGTGACAGAAGATAAAATTGTTAAATAGCATCACTTACTTAATGGAGTTGAATTTGAGCAAACTCTGGGAGATGGTGGAGGACAGAGGAGCCTGGCATGCTTCCGTCCATGGGTTCTCAAAGAGTCTGACAGAACTTGGTGACGGAATAAGACCTACAACAAATTAGGCCTCAGTGTGACTCTGTAAGAATTATTGTCTGTGTTTCTTGTCTGCATTCTGTGGGCTCATGGCTCTGCCCTGAATTCTTTTCAACCAGCTTTCTGCCCATCAAACTTTAGGGATCCATTTTATTTTCATTTGGAGTTACTTTCACCAGAACAATTCTAAATTTGAGTGGGTTTTCCATGTAATTATGTTCTACTAGTTAAAAGTCACACCTACAAGTCTTTGCGCAAAAGTCCTTCTCTATCTTGGGTTCCTGAATGACATTCTCTGAGCCAACAAGGTCCTTTAAGACTTTTAGAAACACCATTGTTAAATGGGGAGGATTTGCAAAAGATCCCCTTATAATTTTTACAAGCCCTTCTGTCTGTTGGAAAGGGTTTCTGAGTTACCCATCTCAATTCTTTCTGATACATGAACCCTACAGTTTCACACAGAATTAGATTTTGTGCACCAAAGTATTTACTATTTTGAAGATTTTTTATTTTTTATTTTTTTGATCATATGGAAAAGCCTAGAAAGAGAAAGTGTATTATTTTTGAACTTAGCAAATTCTGGCTCGTTTATACTTAACACAGCAGTCCCTCACCCTGCTCTCTCTCTCCTCTTACATTTTTTCCCCACAGATATCAAGAAGCAGCTACGTGGAATTTTCAACATTCTCCTAGATCATTGAATTCATTAGGATCATCTCCTGTGTTCAGCATTTTACTGCAGGAGACAGGTCAACAATACTTCCACCATGGCTTAATGAATCCCCTTTCTTCCAGTTTCCAATAACATTTCCTCTATTTTCCTTTACACTTTCACCAACAACCTCCTCAATAGCCTTTGAGCTATTTCACTAAGACTCTTCTCATGGCTTTCCTGGCTTCTACCTGCTGTCCAGTGTAAACCCATAACACACATTGCTTTTTGTTATGGAATCACCACCCCCCCACTTCAGGTAAAAATAACTCAGTTATCTATTACCATGTAACAAAGGAACCCCAAATTTTGTGATGTGAAGTTATAATAATTTGTTATTTTATTCAGAAATCTGCAAGTTGGAGCAGACTTAGCAGGGGATTTGTCTTTACTCTTGAATAACAGGAATGTCAAAGATTAGATTTAAAACCTCCAAAGTGCCCAGAGGTTTAAAAAAAAAAAAAAAAAAAAGAAGAAGAAGGTAAAGTTGTTTACCTTAGAGCAATGGAAAGTTAGTTTTGAACAACACAATTATTAGTATATTATTAAAATTTTGAGATGAGAAATGATTCAGACTTGAGTAATAAACCTACTTGAAAAATTTATAAATCTTGTACTATTTCAATGTATCATGTCCAAAAGTATTAAAAACAATTGACTTATAATTGAAATGAGGAAATACAAGTTTTGAAAGATGGGGAATAATTGGCTTCAAGACAGAAACAAACTACAGGATAATTTTCCACATCTCCTTTTAAAACTATAACCATACATGCCATTGTGCTATTCTAATTACATTCTCATTGAAATCATCCAATATCTTCACCACAATACCTTCATTTTTCCTATTTCCTCTTTTTGCTAACCCCCATAAATTTCCCTTATCATTTATTGCTTGGTTGGATGACTTGAACTAAATCATCTTTGCTAATTCTTGGTATCTTTCATTTAGTTTTCTGTAGGACTTTAGCTATGTTTCTCTCTTTTATTAATATCATAAATCTCCCTTTTGGTTGATTTCTTTTTTCAAGTGAATCTACTCTGGAATGTGAAGTCAAGTGGGCCTTAGGAAACATCACTATGAAGAAAGCTAGTGGAGGTGATGGAATTTCAGGTGAGCTATTTCAAATCCTAAAAGATGATGCTCTGAAAGTGCTGCACTCGATATGTCAGCAAATTTGGAAAACTCAGCAGTAGCCACAGACTGAAAAAGGTCAGTTTTCATTCCAATCTCTAAGAAGGGCAATGCCAAAGAATGCACAGACTACCGCACAATTGCACTCATCTCACACTGAAAAGCCTCTTGATGAAAGAGAAAGAGGAGAGTGAAAAAGTTGGCTTAAAGCTCAACATTCAGAAAACGAAGATCATGGCATCCCGTTCCATCACTTCTTGGGAAATAGATGGGGAAACAGTGGAAATAGTGTCAGACTTTATTTGGGGGGGGCTCCAAAATCACTGCAGATGGTGACTGCAGCCATAAAATTAAAAGATGCTTACTCCTTGGAAGGAAAGTTATGATCAACCTAGATAGCATATTCAAAAGCAGAGACATTACTTTGCCAACAAAGGTCCGTCTAGTCAAGGCTATGGTTTTTCCAGTGGTCATGTATGGATGTGAGAGTTGGACTGTGAAGAAAGCTGAGTGCTGAAGAATTGGTGCTTTTGAACTGTGGTATTGGAGAAGACTCTTGAGAGTCCCTTGGACTGCAAGAAGATCCAACCAGTCCATCCTAAAGGAGATCAGTCCTGGGTGTTCATTGGAAGGACTGATGCTGAAGGTGAAACCCCATTACTCTGGCCATCTGATGCGAGGAGCTGACTCATTTGAAAAGACCCTGATGCTGAGAAGGATTGAGGGCAGGAGGAGAAGGGGACGATGGAGGATGAGATGGCTGGATGGCATCACCAACTTGATGGACATGGATTTGGGTAGACTCCAGTAGATGGTGATGGACAGGGAGGCCTGGTGTGCTTGGTTCATGGGGTCTCAAAGAGTTGGACATGACTGAGCGACTGAACTGAACTGAAGCCTAACTTTTAAAGACCTACTTAAGCTTCAGAGATAAGTGAACATGTGAAAGTCACCTAGCTTTCCAATTTTGAAATAAATGCACAAGTACTTAATTAGCAAACCCAAGTGTTATACAGCCCACAAAAATCACTGCATTTCCTTTAGTGATTGAAAGTACTGATATTCAAGATCTAAATCATTCTTCTGAAGGTAACCAAAAAAGGCCCAGAGGTGTGAGCTTTACAGTAAAACAAAGAGACTAAGATAGTCTTATCTTACTCTAAAACTTTTTCATTACTGATTCATTTCTGGTTTGCAATTGGAGAAGGCAATGGCACCCCACTCCAGTACTCTCGCCTGGAAATTCCCATGGATGGAGGAGCCTGGTGGGCTGCCGTCCATGGGGTCACGAACAGTCAGATACTACTGAGCGACTTCACTTTCACTTTTCACTTTTATGCATTGGAGAAGGAACTGGCAACCCACTCCAGTGTNCACCCCACTCCAGTACTCTCGCCTGGAAATTCCCATGGATGGAGGAGTCTGGTGGGCTGCCGTCCATGGGGTCACGAACAGTCAGATACTACTGAGCGACTTCACTTTCACTTTTCACTTTTATGCATTGGAGAAGGAACTGGCAACCCACTCCAGTGTTCTTGCCTGGAGAATCCCAGGGACGGGGGAGTCTGGTAGGCTGCCGTCCATGGGGTCGCACAGAGTCGGACACGACTGAAGCGACTTAGCAGTAGCAGCAGTAGCGTTAAGTTTAAAGTAGGGTTGACTGGTGGGTTTAAGCTGAAATTTAGAAGGAGAAATACTTTGGTATGAATATGCCAGAGGAGGAGAGGCTCAAAAAGCATAGTAAGTTTAAAAGTCTACTTCACTGTAAAGTTTTTAAGGATTAGAAAAACAAACGAAAGCAAGAATGGAAAAAGCAGGGCAGAAAAGGTTTTTATTGGTGTTTAGTCTCACAGCGCAGTTGCTCAGTTATTTCCAACTCTTTTCCAACCCCATGGACGTAGCTCACCAGGCTCCTCTGTCTATGGGCTATCCCAAGCAAGAACACTACAGTGGGTTGCCATTTCCTTCTCCAGGGGATCTTCCTGACCCAGGGATTGAACCTACATTTCCTGCGTTGGCAGGCGAATTCTTTACCACTGACTGAGCCACTAGGGAAGCACAGAAAAAGTTTTATCCTCTTCCAAAATGAGAGAAAGAGAGAGCCAGACAGGGTACTGATTGTTGAAAAGAGTTAAGTCTTACCAAAATGAGAAATTATATCTTATTTTTCACACATACTTTTCAGAAACGGCATTTTATGATTAAAAAGGACTCTGTAGATTAAATGTTCTCTATTCTGTAAAATAATCACGTAGGATTAGATTTCCAATGAGAAGTCTAACTATAATTGCCCATGGCTGCATAGGAGTTTCATTAGGAATTTCAAACACTGCAGAAGTAATTTTCAAACATTTTCATTTCTGCTAATATAGTGGTTCTTAAAATAGATGAAAAAGATAAATTAAAATAGTTTCAAACTTTATAAGAATTTACAGTTTAATTTACTTACCACTAAGTATTGAACTAGCTTCTAGAAAAAGTATCTTTTTCACTGACTCATTCAGGATGGATTACCTTAGAAGCCTTTGATATTTCAGAAATGTCCTTAATATTTAGATGTTATAATCCTGACTTTAGCAGATTTTACCTGGAGCTAAAGCAGACACGGTGCTGCCCTGTATCAACAATGGTTTTGACCCTACTAATAAAAATTATTAACTAACTCTGAAATACAGTATTTTAAAAAACTGAAAAAATAGACATTACATTCTATTTAATTATTACTTCAGTATTTCAGTTTTTAATTTACCAAAGAAAACTTCTCCCAATGTCTAGTCCTTCTTTTCTCACACATTTCTCCCTATAAGCACATTAAAAATTCTCATCAGATAGAAATAAAACAAAAAAGAAATTTTGATTATCTTTTTAAAAGAGATTATGAAAGTTTCAAGCTATCATTTTCCTAGGAATTCACTTATGAATTATGTGGATTCTTCACATAATTGTATTGGTTTGTATTGGGTTGGATTATTTAACAGTTAATTTTATTTACTCTTAATTACCACAATAGAAATATGTGACTAAATGCAAATTTAACAAAGGTTTTGGAAATGGCATCAATAATGAGTAAAATGAAAACCCATCTTTCTTTCCACACATCTGCAAATAATTGCCTAAATCTTCCAAGATTTTCAAAATTACATCTATCTGACTGAATGGACAATGTTTACCTAAAACATTAAATTTCACTATTTATACATTACTTAACAGGTATGTATAGCAGCTATTGTTACACAGTTGAACATCATGAATGTTCTTTTAACAAACTCAAAACAAAGAGCACCTAGACTCAAGTAAGTCAATGAAATGAAAGATGACATGGGATGACTTAGCTTGGTGGTCCCATCCCCACTCTCTCTGTTCCAAATTTGTGCAATTACTTTTTGACTCTGTCTTTGGATTCTGAGCTAGAATTGGTCTTTGCACATGCAGAAACTAAAAGACAAACAAAACACCTCAACATAAACCAATAAAAAATGTACTGTCAAAACTAAAAATTAACCAGAAAAATCTAGTACTCACTAGTGAATATTTTGGTTCCTGGTTATTTTTCTTCTTTGAACAACTGCCTTCCTCTTTTGCTACCTTTTTCCTATGGAACTTGGTTATAAATATACACATGTAGTTTGAATTTTGTCTTATTCTAAATTATGGTAATTACATGTTCTCTCTAGTTATTTCTAGATTAGTTATTTCTAGATTCTATTTCTGTCTACTTTGTTGACTGACATATAAAAACTCAGCCTTATCCATGAGTTCTCCTGTGTGTGATTCTGATATGGAACATGCATTGATTAGCTAGTTTAGATTTATGCATCTTACANACCAACTGCCTTCCTCTTTTGCTACCTTTTTCCTATGGAACTTGGTTATAAATATACATATGTAGTTTGAATTTTGTCTTATTCCAAATTATGGTAATTACATGTTCTCTCTAGTTATTTCTAGATTCTATTTCTGTCTACTTTGTTGACTGACATATAAAAACTCAGCCTTATCCACGAGTTCTCCTGTGTGTGATTCTGATATGGAACATGCATTGATTAGCTAGTTTAGATTTATGCATCTTACACTTACTACTAAAATATAACCTGTGGATTTTATCAGACTATAATTCTAATAACTCTGGGTTAGAGCCTCAGAGCCTACCTTTCCACCAAGCTTCTAGATGATTTCTATTTATGATCTGTTGGTTCATAAATAATACTATAAGTAGCAATAGTCTAAATGAAAATAGCTAACTACCTAATTATGTGATTATAATTAATACAATAAAGAATTTATGGAACAGAGCTTCCCTTGTGGCTCAGTTGGTAAGGAGTCTGCCTGCAATACAAGAGACCTGGGTTCTATCCCTGGGTTGGGTAGTTCCCCTGGAGAAAGAGATGGCAACCCTTTTCAGTATTCTTGCCTGGCTAATCCCACAGACAGAGGAGCCTGGTGGGTTACAGTCCATGTGATTGCAATTATATGACTATAATTAATACAATGAAGAATTTATGGAGTAGGTATTACTTAAATAAATGTCAGATGTGTTCTTTGGGCTATAATTAAAGACTTTAGGAGACTTTTTGGACATGATCAGCTGACAACAGCACTTCCCTTGATGTTGCCCTTGGTAAGGGCAACTTTGGGATAAATTATTCTGTTACATAATTATCATTCTCTATTTTCCCAAGTGTTCAGGATTTAAAAATATTTCTAAAATAGAAAAAGAATATATTTAGCTTGATTATTTGATCTGGTTAGTCCCAAAATAGAAGGCAGTAGCTTGTGTATGTGTACAACTGAACTAGCCAGATAGGACTTTGTGTCTTATTTGAATGATCTCCATTTTTGCAGCACCACCACATCTCAGTAGTGAGATGACACTTCTGTTCTGTGGTTATGCAGATAAAGTAGAGACAAATTTGCTCATTTGGGGATGAGCCTCAGTCTTACTATGGCCTCAAATCATTTTTACGCTTTCAAGTATGAGAGAGCTCCAAGATATCAAAAGATTTAAAACATCTTGGAAATAACTGTATGAGTGGATGCCAAAACTGTGAACACATGGTAAAATATAAGTATAGAAAACTAAAATAATAACAGAATTAGGTATTAAATTTGAAATCTAGAGATATTTTTAAAAGAAAAAAAATCACACAATGAACAAACTTGTTCATTAGGATTAGGATTCATGGCTCACTGAATTTTAAAAATGTAGACTCTTGACTGTGCGTGTGTGTGTGTGTGTGTGTGTGTGTGTGTGCGCTAAGTCGCTCAGCCATGTCTGACTCTTTGCAATACCATGGACTGTAGCCCATCAAGCTCCTCTGTCCATGGGATTCTCCAGGCAAGAAAACTGGAGTGGGTTGCCATTTCCTCCTCCAGGGGATCCCAGCCCAGGAAAGACTCTTGACCACTCTCCCTGAGTGTTATCCTTTCTGCCATTAGGTAGTATTTTCTGCCTCCCTCAGAATACTTATTATTACTGTTAATTCTCTTAACCCATTTTTAACTCTGTGCTTCTCCCTACTCCTTCCTACTTAATGCCATCCAAATTATCTCTGCCTTACACTCTCTTTGTATGAATAAAAGCTACTAAGCTTTATAGACTATTTATTACATGCTAGACTTCCTAGGTGGCACAGTGCTAAAGAATCTGCCTGCAAATTCAGAAGATACAAGAGACTCAGGTTCTATCACCAGTTCTTGAAAATCTGGAAAAGGGAATGGCTACCCACTCCAGTATTCTTGCCTGGAAAATTCCATGGACAGAGGAGATTAGCAGGCTGCAGGTCATGGGGTCCTGAAGAGTAGGATGCTACTGAGCAACTGAGCACACACATCTAGATAAAGCTCTGTGTCCTTTATATGTGGTGACCTATTTAATCTCTCCCCAAATCTTATAAGGTGTTAGTTACTCAGTCATGCCCGATGCTTTGCAACCCCATGGACTGTAGCCCATCAGGCTCCTCTACCCACAGAATTCTCCAGGCAAGAATTCTGGAGTGGGTAGGTATTCCCTTCTCCAGTGGATCTTCCTGACCCAGGGATCAAACCTGAGTCTTCCACATTGCCAGCAAATTCTTTACTGCCTAAGCCACCAGGGAAGCTCCACCCACCTCTCACCCCAATCATGAGATGAAGGTATTTTTCCTACATAACTGAAGGGGAAACTGAGATGCAAAGGAGTTAAATAACTTTCTTGAGATAATACTGCTTTTCAGGGACAAACTAGGATGCAAGCCCAGGCAGACCCTTGACCTGTAAGAGTGACCCGACTACAGCACATCCTTACAGCATTGCCTGGATCACTGTATTCATAACCAAGCATTTCCCTAGACAGAACATTCCCTTACTTTCTGTCTCTCTCAAGGGTCAGTCTGCTACCAGGCAGTTAAAAGGAAGGAAGATATCAGTTTAAAAACAGATTACACTTACCTAGTATTTACTCTGTGTTAGGTTCCAGTTAAATACATTACATGTATTAACTCAGTCCTCACAACAAGCCCTTCTAGGAAGCATTACTTTTATCTGCACCATGGGTGAGGGAGCTGAGGCAGTGATGGTTGAAGAACCCCTATCCCCACCCCAAGTTCACAGTCAGCAGCACAGCAGTATTTAGACGGAAGCTGTCAGGCTCTTGAGTTAGTGCTTTCAGCTGCCTCACTTTGCCTGCCTTGAGGATAATGAGGATATATTCACCTTCGTGTCTTGTGGGTCATCCTAACCCTTTTCAAAGGGAAAATATCACAAGCTTCCCCAATGCCACTTAGTGATTTATGAACACACAATTTCATCTTTGAATTTAGACTTATTTCTCACAAGTAGGCCATAGGGAATTATACGATGCCTGTCTGCATGCTATGTTGCTTCTTTAACATTCTGACCACATCTTGAGTAAGGAAATATGGATTTAAGGTAAATAAATTCTCTGCAATCTTTGTCAGTCAACCTTGAGACTGACTTGCTGAATAAATATGTAAAATCACCATTTTTATAAGCAATGTAAAAAGTGACCGTTAACAGCTTGGAGAAGTCAAACAAGCACTGCGGCAGTAGTGACTGCACATATGGATTTGGTTTGGAATTAACACCACTTCAGGTCAACCTCACACATTCACCACAGCAACAGTCCTGAGAGAACAGACTGCTTTCTGTGCTGACAGACTGCCCTGTATGGTACATGTGCCCTTAAGCCATGTGTTTGCATCTGACTTCACTTTACAAAGGTCATTTTAACTGAACCAGAGGCAATTAACCAAAGATGCTCTATTTAATTTCAATCTTTTTGTTACATTAGTATGTGAGTTTAAATACAATATAAATATATTAGTGTATAGTCACACTTCTAAGAGTAAAAAGTCTATCAATTCTTTGATTTCAAAATAAAATCAGTTGTTATTTATGATAAATCTTAATAAAAATAAATTTTAATGGAGAAGTCTGAAATTTACTATGAGAACAAAGTTAATTTCAATTGTATTTAGAACATGAGATTTTTTTCCTAAGTAACTAGATATATGTATAATAATATCACTAATGAACTAGAATCACTTATCTTCAGGATATCAAAATCTGTGTTTGAAAGAAAAATGTTTCATAACATTTTAACTACATCTTTTCCACTTATAATGACATAATCATATATACCTAAAGCTCAACATTCAAAAAACTTAGATTATGGCATTCAGTCTCATCACTTCATGGCAAACAGATTGGGAAACAATGGAAACAGTGACAGACTTTATTTTCTTGGGNTTCAAAAAACTTAGATTATGGCATTCAGTCTCATCACTTCATGGCAAACAGATTGGGAAACAATGGAAACAGTGACAGACTTTATTTTCTTGGGTGATAAAATCACTGCAGATGGTGACTGCAGCCATGAAATTAAAATACGCTTGCTCCTTGAAAGAAAAGGTATGATAAACCTAGACAGCATATTAAAAAGGAGAGACATTAATTTGCCAAGAAAGGTCTGTGTAGTCAAAGCTATGGTTTTTCCAGTAGTCATGTAGGGATATGAGAGTTGGACCATAAAGAAAGCTGAACACCAAAGAATTGATGCTTCTGAACTGTGGTGTTGGAGAAGACTTATGAGAGTCTCTTGGAATGCAAGGAGATCAAACCAGTCNCAAGAAAGGTCTGTGTAGTCAAAGCTATGGTTTTTCCAGTAGTCATGTAGGGATATGAGAGTTGGACCATAAAGAAAGCTGAACACCAAAGAATTGATGCTTCTGAACTGTGGTGTTGGAGAAGACTTATGAGAGTCTCTTGGAATGCAAGGAGATCAAACCAGTCAACCCTAAAGGAAATCAGTCCTGAATATTCATTGGAAGAACTGATGCTGAAGCTCCAAAACTTTGGCCACCTGATGCAAAGAGCCGAGTCTTTAGAAGAGACCCTGATGCTGGGAAAGATTGAAGGCTGGAGGAGAAGGGGGTGACAGAGGATTAGATGCTTGGACAGCATCACCAACTCAATGGACATGAATTTGAACAATTTCTGGGAGATGATGAATGACAGAGAAGCCTGGCATGCTGCAGTCCATAGGGTCACAAAAGTCAGACACAGCTTAGCGACTGAACAACAACAACAAGTCATATACATATTAAAATGGGTCTATGAACCTAAAGAGAATCCCCATAATGTTATCAGCTGATTTTTCAGCAGAAATTTTGCAGGACAGAAGGGGGTAGCAGAATATATTTAAAGTGATGAAAGGGAAAAACCTACAACCAACAACTCTATCCAGCAAGGCTCTCATTCAGATTCAAGAGAAAAATCAAAAGCTTTAAAGAAGCAAAACATAAGAGAATTCAGCATAAGCAAACCACCTTTACAACAAATGTTAAAGGAACTTCTCTACGCAAGACACAAAAGAGGAATGGAAGAAAAAAGACAGAAAAACAAATTCCAAACAATCAAGAAAACTGCAGTAGGAAAACACATATCAATAATTACCTTAAAAATAAATGGATTAAATACTTCAACCAAAAGACACAGATTAACTGAATAAGTATAAAACCAAGACCCATATATATGCTGTCTACAAGAGAACCACTTCAAACCTAGGGGCACATACAGGTTAAAAGTTAGGGGATGGAAAATCATATTTCTTGCAAGAAAGCTGGAAGAGCAATACTCATATCAGACAACACTGACTTTAAAATAAAAACTGTCACAGGAGACAAGGAAGGACACTACATAATGATCATGGGATCAATCCAAGAATATATAACAATTATAAATATTTATATATCCAACATGAGACCACATAGATAGATATGCCAAATGCTACAATGTGGGCAGGAATCCCCCANTGACCTGCCTCTCAAGAGGCAGGTCAGGTGGTCTGGTATTCCCATCTCTTGAAGAATTTTCCACAGTTTATTGTGATCCACACAGTCAAAGGCTCTAACACCATATATAAATATAAATTCAAAATAAAGAGCCAAAGGTAAGGTCTGATACTATAAACCTCTTAGAGAAAACATTGGCAGAACACTATCTTAATAAATCATGGAAAAATCTTTTTTGATCTAGCTTCTAGAGTAATGAAAAGAAAGAAACAAATAAGATCTAATTAAATTAAAAGGGTTGTCTTTGCAGAGCAAAGGAAACAACAAAGACAATCTTCAGGATGTGAGAAAACATTTGCAAATGAAACAACTGACAAAAGATTCATCACCAAAATATACAAATGCCTCATGTAGGTCTGTAATAAAAACAAAAACTCAAAAAATGCATGGAAGATCTAAGTAGACATTTCTCCAAAGAAGATGTACAAATGGCCAAAAAGCACAGATGTTCAATATCACTAATTATCATTTGTTGCTTGCTCAGTCACTAAGTCATATGTGACTCTGACTTTCAATGTACTATAATAAAGGTCACCTCACACTGGTCATAGTGGCCATCATAAAAAAATCTACTAACAATAAATGCTTAAGAGGGTGTGGAGAAAAGGTAACCCTCCTTAACTACTGGTGGGAATGTTAATTGGTACAGCCACTGTGGAAATTGGTATGGATATTCTTTAAAAAGCTAAAAGTAGAACTACCATACGATCAGCAATCCCACTCCTTTGTATATAAAGAATATCACAATTCAAAAAGATATATGCACTCCCACTGTTATAGAAGCACTATTTAAAATAGCCAGGTCATGGAAGCAACCTAAATGTCTATTGACAGAGGAATAAATAAAGAAGTGATATATATAGATACATACACACACACACACACACACACACACACACACACACACAGTGGAATATTACTCAGCCGTAGGAAAAAATCAAATACCTCCATTTGCAACAACATGTATAGATCTAGAGATGGTCATACTGAGTGAAGTAAGTCAGACACAGAAAGACAAATATCATATGATGTCATTTCTATGTGGAATCTGAAAAAGGGGTACAAATGAGCTTATTTACAAAACAGAAGTAGAGTCACCACCATATGCAAGCACGATAGTAATNGTAGGAAAAAATCAAATACCTCCATTTGCAACAACATGTATAGATCTAGAGATGGTCATACTGAGTGAAGTAAGTCAGACACAGAAAGACAAATATCATATGATGTCATTTCTATGTGGAATCTGAAAAAGGGGTACAAATGAGCTTATTTACAAAACAGAAGTAGAGTCACCACCATATGCAAGCACGATAGTAATCAGAATGCTCTCTGTCATCCTAGTTAAAGTCCATGTTAGAGGTTCATGGGTTTATTCTTAAGCAAGATACTTCATTACTCCAAGCCACATCTAGAAATGGGGAATAACAACAGCATCTTTCCCTTCTGGCTGTTAAATCTATTACAAGCAATATATGGGAATTCTTTAGCATATGTAAAAAGAGCTCCTCAAATTTTTAATGTTATTTTTTACAAAGTAAAGAGAAATACCATGAACTTGAAAGTCATGACTTCTAACCTGTTTTGGGAAGGAAACATCTAGAGCCTTTGTTATCAGTATTAGGATGGTTTTGGTTGCAATTATAAATGATGTATTAAATTATCATAAGAATAGCCTTAAGCTATTTAAAATCATTTAATTCCATTTATATTATNGAAATACCATGAACTTGAAAGTCATGACTTCTAACCTGTTTTGGGAAGGAAACATCTAGAGCCTTTGTTATCAGTATTAGGATGGTTTTGGTTGCAATTATAAATGATGTATTAAATTATCATAAGAATAGCCTTAAGCTATTTAAAATCATTTAATTCCATTTATATTATTTCCTAGGTATGCTTTCAATGTAAAACTATTTTGAAAAGAGGAGTTTACTGATGCAATCCAGCTATTATTCATTTAAATATTATCTTCCCACTAAACTTAATTTTGATTATCTGAATTGGTTCTTTAAGGCAATCTAGAGGAGACAAAAACTAATCTAGAAGATCAATAAAATGAGATTTATTTTATATTGGATTTGAGTTACAATGAGGTGCTCTGATGCTATCAAAACTTAATTATTTTTTAATATGAAGTAATACATAACAGTTTATGGAGGTTGACAGTATAATGATGTGAATTACATTATAGTAATTTGGACACTGTACTCATTGTAGGGCCCCAAATGAATATAAACTGATGTTACAGTTTTTAACACAAGTCACATTGGACTTTTCATGCTGCCGCTCAACGATGCTTTTGTTCTCTGTAAAGGAGTCAGGTCCCTAAAATTGCTTCCTGTAGATGTCCTGTATAATGTGAAGTGTTAGAAATGGAATTAACTAAAATTATGGATTATATGGAGAACATACCATGATTTAATCCACAAGAATCTGCAAATAATAACAGAAAACAACTTTCATTCGATAAACATTAATGCTTTTCATGTGAAAATCATATTGCTATAAACTTTAAAGTACATAGCAAATGTTCATGTTATTCTTTATAATCCTCTATTAAACAAAGATTTTATTATTGTCATGTATATAATACTAGATTCTAGAAAATAAGTTATTAAAACATTGAATGGTTAAGAGAGCAAATAAATGGAGTCTGGACAGGAGTCAAATGGAGAAAAATAAAGAGATTCCAGCTACCTAGCCCAGTGAGTCAAATAAATATAGCATGATAGATTCTTAATATAATTTTGCATATTATCAGAATATCTTATGAATAGCAACATTTAATATATTAGGCATCCTAGAACAAAAATACCAGCTTCAAGTTAGAGAACACAGGAAGCCATAAGACAACACTTTTTTCCTATTTTCCCCTGTGACTCTGCTTAAGTTTGAAATATACTGATTTACTTGTTTATTTTTTTTAATTCTAATTGCCATATAGGATGCCTTCTATAACATGGAAAAGCCCTTATCATCTCAAATGTAAAATATTTCACAGATTGTCATTTTTTCTTTTTATACTGCACATCTATATTTGCCAATTACTTTCAAAGTAAAGGAAAAATATTTAAATATTATTTCCAAAATGTGACTTTTTTTGACTAACTTTTTGACTTTGAGTCATTTTGTATGACATTTTAATGAGATTCTTTCAATTTAATGAATCCTTGGAGCCATGCCAAAATATGTTATTTGGTTTCAGTAAACAACTAAGAAAGCTATCTGAAATTTTTAGTTGATTGTTTAAAGGATGTTCAAAATCCTATTTCAATATGAACACAGTTTCTAAACAAAACCATATGTTGCTGGCAGATCTTGGATAGTATTTCAAATCTGTTGGCTATCTATAAACATTCCATTGTAGAAAAGAATGTTAAGTTCTTCCATTTAGAATATTCAACTTAGAAAAATTATTTCTTTTTATAACTAGCATACTTGTCAGATCATACAAAGAGTAGAATAAAAGGGAAAGAAAGTAAAGAAGGATGAAAGAATGAGAATGTCAAGTATATGCATTAGTGAGCAAAAGATGAAGAGTTATGCAAAGAAGAGAACTAAAGATGAAGTTACCTGAACCCCACTCTTTGTCATTGGCTGGAATATGCAAAGGACTGGTTGTTCATGTTAGAGGATAGTTTTCAGAGGCTGGAGCCAAAGGAACTGAAGAATTTGGAGTGACAAATCAATTAAGTAAAACCAGTTATGATATGCTGCTGCTGCTGCTAAGTCGCTTCAGTCGTGTCCAACTCTGCGTGACCCCATAGACGGCAGCCCACCAGGCTCCCCCGTCCATGGGATTCTCCAGGCAAGAACACTGGAGTGGGTTGCCATTTCCTTCTCCAGTACGTGAAAGTGAAAAGTGAAAGTGAAGTCGCTCAGTCATGTCCGACTCTAGGAAGAACAAAAACATGATCTCTGCCCATGAAATTAGAGTTAGGATCCAATGAGGATGTTGGTTCAATAGTTTTAAATAAGATAGAGACAGAATAAACTGGGAAGTGGATTTGGAACCAGGGAAGTAGACACAAGGCAACTGTTACCAATAGCTCTAGGAGGTCTATGGTTCTCTCTCATGTTCCAATGTTTGAGTATTTCAGTCAGGGAGAAAGAGTGGGCAGTGGTGCACAGCACATGCTAGCTTTCCTAAAGATGACTTTCTTCCCTACTATTATAAAGAAAAATACAGAGGAAAGATAGATAAAAAGAAACATTTATAAGATGTGAAAGCAACTATACTAGATGGGAAAACAGTGGTGGTAGGAGTTTCAGAATATGGTGGTCATATCACACTTAATTCACATTGAATCTAAAGCCAACTAAAACAACTCAATACTTGTATATCTTACTTTGGCCATGTACTATTGATGAATTGGATTGGGTTTTGATGAAGAAAAATGAAGGCAGAATTTCTCTTAGATTTCTTGTCCAAGCAACTTAGTGAACAGTATTGACAATTTCTAAGATGGATTATGCCAACAATTATCAAATTATCAAACCCTGTGAGTCCGTAAAATGAAAATCATTTTATTAATAATTCTCAGACATCAAGTGCTTTTTGAATCCTTATTTTTCTCATAAGTGGAATTTTTCAGAGATTATACTGTGTGAAAACATCATTGTTCTGTTGAAAGAAAGAATGATAACATGTATTCTTATGTTCAAATGCTTAGGTTTAATTTCTAGTTCAGTAAGATAGCTTAACCCTCATAAGAAAAACTTTCTGGAATCCTCCATTATTTAAAATAAACTTCATGGCAAGAAATTTAATAATTTTAATGAAATAGGCAGAGTCTTTGAAAATGACAAATTAGCAAAGCTCAATTAAAGAGCAATAGATGACGAGAAGAGCTCTGTACCTTTCAATTAAAAAAAAATCAAGTGCATAATTAAAAGTATTCCTATAAATAATATTCCAGGCCCAGATTTATTTATTGTTAAATTATTTGTAAACTTTAGGGAAAAATAATTTCAATCTTATATAAGTTCTTAAAAATAATAGAGAATGATTAGAAATCGTCAGTACTATTCAATAATAGAAATGATTCCAACTCATTTTATGATGGTAGTGTTGCCCTGATATTAAAAGACAGAAAGATATTACAAAAATATATATAAAACTACAGAACACTATATATTACAAATGTGGACACAAAAATACTTAATTTTTATACTGATATATATGTGTGTGTGTGTGTATTCTTCTTACAGCGTTGGACTTTACTTCCATCACCAATCATATCCACAACTGGGCATTGTTTTTGCTTTGGCTCAGTCTCTTCATTCTTTCTGGAATTATTTCTCTACTCTTCTCCACTAGCATATTAGGCACCTACTGACCTGAGGAGTTCATCTTTCAGTGTCATATCTTTTTGCCTTTTCATACGGTTCATGGGTTCTCAAGGCAAGAATACTGAAGTAGTTTGCCATTCCCTTCTCCAGCACACCTCATTTTGTCAGAACTCTCCACCATGACCCATCTGTCTTCAGTGACCCTACATGGCATGGCTGATATTTTCATTGAGTTAAACAAGGCTGTGGTCTATGTGATCAGTTTGATTAGTTTTCTGTGATTGTGATTTTCATTCTCTCTGTCCTCTGATAGATAAGGACAAGATGCTGATGGAAACTTCCTGATGGGAGAGACTGACTGTGGGGGAACCTGGGTCTTGTTATGATGGTCAGTAAATCTTTAATCTGATTTCCTGTTGATTGGCAGGCCTATGTTCCCTCCCTGTTGTATGACCTGAGACCAAACTATACTGAAAGTAACGAAGATAATGGCAACTTCCTTCAAAAGATTCTGTGCATGCACTGCCACACCCAGTGCCCCAACCCTGCAGCAGGCCATCACCGACTCACGTCTCCTCCAGAGACTTCTGGACACACACAGGCAAGTCTGGGTCAGTCTCTTGTGGGGTCCTTTCTCCTGGGTCCTGCACAAGGTTTTCTTTATGCCTTCCAAGAGTTTGTTTCCCTACCCCTGTGTAAGTTATGCCAGCTCTATGGTGGGGTTAATGGCAATCTTCCCCAAAGGGCTTATGTCATACCCAGGTCTACTGTACCGAGAACCCCTGCCCCTGCAGTTGGCCACTGCTGGCCTATACCTCTGCAGAAGACATTCAAACACTCAAAGGCAGGTCTGTCCCAGTCTCTGTGGGGTCTCCTAGTGTGCACAAGCTTCTGTTTGAGCCCTCCGAGCATCTCTGATGGGTATGGGCTTTGGTTCTAAATACAGTTTCTCCCCTCCTTCCCTCTTGCTGTGGCTTCTCCTTTGTCACTGGATGTGGGGAATTTTTTTTTTTTTTTTTGNAATAATAGAGAATGATTAGAAATCGTCAGTACTATTCAATAATAGAAATGATTCCAACTCATTTTATGATGGTAGTGTTGCCCTGATATTAAAAGACAGAAAGATATTACAAAAATATATATAAAACTACAGAACACTATATATTACAAATGTGGACACAAAAATACTTAATTTTTATACTGATATATATGTGTGTGTGTGTGTATTCTTCTTACAGCGTTGGACTTTACTTCCATCACCAATCATATCCACAACTGGGCATTGTTTTTGCTTTGGCTCAGTCTCTTCATTCTTTCTGGAATTATTTCTCTACTCTTCTCCACTAGCATATTAGGCACCTACTGACCTGAGGAGTTCATCTTTCAGTGTCATATCTTTTTGCCTTTTCATACGGTTCATGGGTTCTCAAGGCAAGAATACTGAAGTAGTTTGCCATTCCCTTCTCCAGCACACCTCATTTTGTCAGAACTCTCCACCATGACCCATCTGTCTTCAGTGACCCTACATGGCATGGCTGATATTTTCATTGAGTTAAACAAGGCTGTGGTCTATGTGATCAGTTTGATTAGTTTTCTGTGATTGTGATTTTCATTCTCTCTGTCCTCTGATAGATAAGGACAAGATGCTGATGGAAACTTCCTGATGGGAGAGACTGACTGTGGGGGAACCTGGGTCTTGTTATGATGGTCAGTAAATCTTTAATCTGATTTCCTGTTGATTGGCAGGCCTATGTTCCCTCCCTGTTGTATGACCTGAGACCAAACTATACTGAAAGTAACGAAGATAATGGCAACTTCCTTCAAAAGATTCTGTGCATGCACTGCCACACCCAGTGCCCCAACCCTGCAGCAGGCCATCACCGACTCACGTCTCCTCCAGAGACTTCTGGACACACACAGGCAAGTCTGGGTCAGTCTCTTGTGGGGTCCTTTCTCCTGGGTCCTGCACAAGGTTTTCTTTATGCCTTCCAAGAGTTTGTTTCCCTACCCCTGTGTAAGTTATGCCAGCTCTATGGTGGGGTTAATGGCAATCTTCCCCAAAGGGCTTATGTCATACCCAGGTCTACTGTACCGAGAACCCCTGCCCCTGCAGTTGGCCACTGCTGGCCTATACCTCTGCAGAAGACATTCAAACACTCAAAGGCAGGTCTGTCCCAGTCTCTGTGGGGTCTCCTAGTGTGCACAAGCTTCTGTTTGAGCCCTCCGAGCATCTCTGATGGGTATGGGCTTTGGTTCTAAATACAGTTTCTCCCCTCCTTCCCTCTTGCTGTGGCTTCTCCTTTGTCACTGGATGTGGGGAATTTTTTTTTTTTTTTTGGTGGGATCAAACATTCTCCTGTGGATGGTTGTTCAGCAATGAGTTGCAATTCTGGAGTTCTTGCAGGAAAAAATGGTCAAATAGGAGATGGCAAGAGTGAACATCTACATTTTAGGAATCAGTGAACTAAAATGGATTGGAATGGGTAAATTTAATACAGATGACCATTATTCATACTACTCTGGGCAAGAATCCCTTAGAAGAAATAGAGTAGCCATCATAGTCAACAAAAGAGTCCAAAATGAAGTTCTTGGATGCAGTCTCAAAAAATTACAGAATAATCTCTGTTTGTTTCCAAGGCAAACCATTCAATACCGCAGTAATCCAAGTGTACACTTCAACCACTAATGCTGAAGAAGCTGAAGTTGAATAGTTCTATGGATAACTACAAGACCTTCTAGAAAACAACCAAAAAAGATGTCATTTTCATTATAGGAGCCTGGAATGCAAAAGTCAGAAACAAAGAGATACCTGGAGTAACAGGAAATTTTGGCCATGGAGTACGAAATGATACAGGGCAAAGCCTGACAGAGTTTGGCCAAGAGAACCCACTGGTCATAGCAAATATCCTCTTCCAACAACAAAACAGAAGACTCTACACTTTGAAATCACCAGATGGTCAACTCCAAAATCAGATTGATTATATTCTTTGTAGCCAAAGATGGAGAAACTATATGGTCAGCAAAAACAAGATGGGGAGCTGACTGTGGCTCAGATGATGAAATCCTTATTGCCAAATTCAGACTTATATTAAAGAAAGTAGGGAAAACCACTAGATCACTTAGGTATGGCCTAAATCAAATCTCTTACGATTATACAGTGGAAGTAACAAATGGATTCAAGTGATTAGATCTGATAGACAGACTGCCTGAAGAACTATCAATGGAGGTTCACTACACTGTACAGGGGGCAGTGATCAAGACCACCCCCAAGAAAAAGAAATATAAAAAGGAAAAAATGGTTGTCTGGAGGAGGACTTACAAATAGCTGAGAAAAGAGGAGAAGCTAAAGGCAAAGGAGAAAAGGAAAGATGTACCCATTTGAATGCAGAGTTCCAAAGAAAAGCAAAGAGAGATAAGAAAGCCTTCCTTAGTGATCAGTAGAAAGAAATAGAGGAAAACAATAGAATGGAAAAGAATACAAATCTCTTCAAGAAAATTAAATATACCATGAGAATATGTCATGCAAACATGGGCATAAAAGGGAATGGTATGGACCTTACAGAAGCAGAAGAAATTAAGAAGGGGTGACAAGAATACACGGAACTGTACAAAAAGATCTTCATGACCCAGATAACCATGATGATGTAATCACTCACTTAGAGCCAGATATCCTGGAATGCAAAGTCTAGTGGGCCTTAGGAAGCATCACTATGAACAAAGCTAGTGGAGCTGATGGAATTCCAGTTGAGCTATTTCAAATCCTGAAAGATGATGCTGAGAAAGAGCTGCACTCAATACGCCAGCAAATTTGGAGAACTCAGCAGTGATCACAGGACTGGACAAGGTTAGTTTTCATTCCAGTCCCAAAGAAAGGCAATGCCAAAGACTGTTCAAACTACCACACAATTGCATTCATCTCACACGCCAGCAAAGTAATGTTCAAAATTCTCCAAGCCAGGCTTCACCAGTACATAACTGTGAACTTCCAGAGGTTCAAGCTGTATTTAGAAAAGGCAGAGGAACCAGAGATCAAATTGCCAACATCCGTTGGATCATCAAAAAAGCAAGGGAGTTCCAGAAAAAAATCTACTTCCTCTTTATTGACTGAGCCAAAGCCTTTGACTGTGTGGACTACAACAAACTGGAAAATTCTTCAAGAGATGAGAATACCAGACCACCTTATCTGCCTCCTGAGAAATCTGTATGCAAGTCAAGAAGCAATAATAAAAACTGGACAAGGAACAACAGACTGGTTTCAAATCAGGAAAGGGGTACATCAAGGCTGTATATTGTCACCCTGCTTATTTAACTTATTTGCAGAATACACCATGTGAAATGCCAGGCTGGATGAAACATAGGATAGAATCAAGATTGAGGTTATATCAGTAACCTCAGATAAGTGGACAACACGACCCTTATGGGAGAAAGTGAAGAGGAACTAAAAAGCCTCTTGATGAAAGTGAAAGAAAAGAGTGAAAAAATTGGCTTAAAACTCAACGTTCAGAAAACTAAGATCATGGCATCTAGTCCCATCACTTCATGGCAAATAGATGGGGAAACAATGGAAACAGTGAGACATTTTACTTTTGGGGGCTCCAAAAACACTGCAGATAGTGACTGAAGCCAAGAAATTAAAAGACACTTGCTCCTTGGAAGAAAAGCTGTGAGAAACCTACACAGCATATTAAAAAGCAGAGACATTGCCAACAAAGGTCCGTCTGGTCAAAGTTATGGTTTTTCCACTGTTTACATATGGATGTGAGAGTTGGACTATGAAGAAGGTGAGCACCAAAAAATTGATGCTTTTGAACTGTTGTGTTGGAAAGACTCTTGAGAGTCCCTTGGACTGCAAGGAGATTAAATCAGTCAATCCCAAAGATTACCAGTCCTGAATATTCATTGCTGGACTGATGCTGAAGCCGAAACTCCAAAACTTTGGCCACCTGATGTAAAGAACTGACTCTTTTGAAAAGAGCCTGATGCTGGGAAAGACTGAAGGCAGGAGGAGAAGGGGATGACAGAGGATGAGATGGTTGGATGGCATCACTGACTCAATGGAGATGAGATTGAGCAAGCTCCAAGAATTGGTGATGGACAGGGAAGTCTCATGTGCTGCCGTCCATAGGGTCGCAAAGAGTTGGACATGACTCTGCAACTGAACTGAACTGATATTTACATATATCCAAGTGAGGTTTCAGTTCAGTTCAGTTCAGTTGCTCNGATTGAGCAAGCTCCAAGAATTGGTGATGGACAGGGAAGTCTCATGTGCTGCCGTCCATAGGGTCGCAAAGAGTTGGACATGACTCTGCAACTGAACTGAACTGATATTTACATATATCCAAGTGAGGTTTCAGTTCAGTTCAGTTCAGTTGCTCAGTCGTGTCTGACTCTACGATCCCATGAATTGCAGCACGCCAGGCCTCCCTGTCTGTCACCATCTCCCGGAGTTCACTCAGACTTACATCCATCAAGTTGGTGATGCCATCCAGCCATCTCATCCTCTGTCATCCCCTTTTCCTCCTGCCCCCAGTCCCTCCCAGCATCAGGGTCTTTTCCAGTGAGTCAACTCTTTGCATCAGGTGGCCAAAGTACCAGAGTTTCAGCTTTACCATCATTCCTTCCAAAGAACACCCAGGGATGATCTCCTTTAGAATGGACTGGTTGGATCTCCTTACAGTCCAAGGGACTCTCAAGAGTCTTCTCCAACACCACAGTTCAAAAGCATCAGTCTTCTCCAACACCACAGTTCAAAAGCATCAATTCTTCGGC